>BMAU01019359.1:0-40000 GCA_019973935.1 Trichonephila clavipes | reverse complement strand
AAAACTCAAATTTTTAAAAAATTAATGCTTTTTCTTTCATAAAAAAGCAATAAAGTACATAAATATATACACAGAGATTAGATTTTGATTCAAAACACAGATATAACTACATAAAACATGTTCTGAAAATTTAGATTTAGTATCTTAACAATATTTTGTGTAGTGAGTATTATCGTGAATAAAAATATTTAATAACAGTTTCTCGTAAAACACATTTAATAATTTTAGCTCAAAATAATTACTTTTCTACTCACTAAAAATTTTCAAAACTCCCCATATTTATAGCTTAAGCCCTCTTTAGCTTCATTTTTGGCTAATTTGGACTTTTTTTTGGCTTTTTGTTTTTTTCTGGAGAGTTTTATTGAGGGTAATGACTGGTTTTATTGAGGGTAATTTCGATTTTTGAATTCTCTCCTTGTCAATTCCCATATAGTTTTTAAGTGTCGTTGGATCAATTCCTATACCTAAATAATTAAATACAGGCAATAGCCCTAAATAACCCGAATTATATAAGATGACAGACATGTATGAACCCAAAAACAAAGTTTTTTTATGAACAAAAATTTCTTTCGGCAAAACAGACCACAATACATTATTAAAGCTTTCATTATTATTTTGAGTCTTGCCATGGAGGCATTTTTTTAGTAACTCCTTATCACAGAGTGCTAAATAAGTAGGCTTTATCACTTTAATCACGTAATTTGAAAAGCCTGCTGTTTTGTCCACATATACTTTACCATCACGTAATGCTTGTTTATATTTGCACCAGCTGTCTTTCCCTGTTGGACATTGGATTTTGATTACTAGAGCAGCAGTGAAAGAAGGCAGCTATTACAGCAGATTGCATTTTTTCGAGGCATCCAACATTGCTGCGGATGGCAATCCCATAATACTTCTGCAGTTTATCGATAAATTTATCAGTTAATTTCCACTTCCCACCAAGTCCTTTGGTGTTCTTTTTTAGTTTCCTTAAACGTGAGCCTACTCTTTTTGTATATGTCCTATACATTCAAGTTTTGTGACACTGTTTTCACCATAGATATCCTTCACTTGTAAAAGCCCTTGGAATCACCATCACCATAGTACTCGGTGTATTGCAGGTCTCGTTTGATTAGTGACCTTTCAAAAATTCTAAAAGCTCCAACAGCTTCCATGTTTCCAGAGGATCCTTTATAATTTGAACATACATGCTCACGTTTCACATTCAATTCACACATTTTACAATACTGAGTCATTACTTCCAGATCTAAAATTTTTCCCGTATCAATGGAAATAACTGAAACGCAGCCATTAAGTGACATATGGCCTCTCCGCTGCCATGAGCCATCTACCGAAACACCACAAGTTGTACTTTTTTAAAAAAATTTTGCACTTCTTTAGTTGCAGCTTTCATATTTTCTTCAGAACATAACTGTACTGCTTCCAGCAGTTTGAGTTCATGAGCTCTGAAGGTATTTTTAGAAATGCATGGCAAATTTAAAGTGCATAACAACTTCTTACCAGCTGTGAATCCTCTGCCGATCAATCTCAATCCAAATACCAATAAAGTATTGAGAGATAATTTCTTATTTTCTTTAGGAGTAGAAGTAAAGCTAGTCATGAACCTACAGCTGCAAGCCACACACAAATTAGAGCAAAGTCCTTCCTTAGAATCTTCTGCCAGTTTCAATCCAGTTGCATAACATTCCGGACAACACAAGATTGAAATAATTCCCATCAAAGCTTGGAAATTAATAATTCTATTCCCTGTAGAACCATGAAATTCAGGTTCAGGCACATCAAAACTGTCAAAAGTGCTCAATTTCGCTTCACTTGCAGACGTACTATTATTACTGTTAAGTGCTAACTTGGTAAACCTATTACCATAAAACTTTCTCTTTCTAGATACTTTCGATCTAGCTTTCGGCATTTTGAAATTACTCACAATCAAATAAAACGTTAAAATTAAATGAAAATGAATGAATTAACTGAAAAGTTATCAAAAGTAAGTAATAATTAAGAAGAACGCTTTAGAATGAACAATGTAAACAAACTATAAACGATATTATTATTGCCATTCAGTAAAACAAGCTTGAATTAAAAATAAACAGTTGCCAGATTAAAAAAATAAGTAACGGATACTTAATAAATAAGTAAAGGATACGTTGATCTATATTTACCATAAATATTAGATATTTATATTGCTTAAAAGTCACGAAAAAGACGTTCAAACTTTTTGTTTACATTTTTATGTCTCTTTAAACACCCATTTCCGGTTTTGAAAATTCAATTTCCGGTTTACTAAATAAGCTATAACTTAGCTTCTAAATATCCTAGGAACTAAAATAAAGTATTTTTGGAATCTTAAGCGTATGGGCTATAATATAAAAACATAAAAAAATTTCGAAAATTTTCTCCAAACCGAGGATTTTGGGGTAGTCACATACCTTAAAAGAAACTGTGCATTAACATCAAGTGTCATCCATTGCAAGTTTAAAAAATGTATTTGTACTTCAGTTGAAGAATAAATATATTTTATTAACGATTGAAAATTTGAACGATATACATATATATATATGTGTGTGTGTGTGTGGATCAATATATGAGTACCAGTCTTACTTGGGGACTTAAGCAATGGGAGTCTCGCTCCATACTAACCACATGACCAAAACATCTGCTCATGCTCTTCAGCGCCCAAATGGTCACATATACTGGAAATGGGCACAGTAGGCCCTAGCCGTTATTGGCTGTTGCGCAACTGAGTTTGAGTTTGTATATATATATATATATATATATATGTATATGTCTTTTGAGCCAGAATCAGACTTAGTTTTAAAAAAGATATTTATTCGATGAAATTTATACAAGTTCTGACGCTGAGAGGGAGAGAGAAAAAGAACGCCAAAGTGAAATCTAAGTGTTTTACCACTTAAGCCAGATGTGAGAAGTACCTCTGATTTTATAAGTGTACTTGAAAGCTAATGCTGACATATAGGGCTATTAAATAAAACGATCTGGGATTAGACATGTTTATTGGCTAGGCCATATGTTCGGAAGAAATAAATGGGTGATTAGTTTGATACTTGAAGATCAAATGAAAAATATGAGTTAAGTGCTAGATAGGGAATTTAATTTTTAATCTAATTTAATTATCCTTACATATATGTATATATATATATGTATATATATATATGTACATACATATATATATACATACATATATATATGCATATATATATACACATATATATATATATATATATATATATATATATATATATATATATATATATATATATATATATATATCCAAAACATAAAAATACACAGATAGTTAGAACCTAAGATAACTATACTAAATAGGAAGAAACAAGCACAGTAGTACAATAACAAACTCCTGGCCTTAGGAACAAAGATTGCAGATATATATATAGGGAGAGAGTGAACTAATTGTAGGAATTGAATAAAAATAGACTCCGCCCAACCTGAGAGAAAAAGTACTGACATAACACATGACTATTTTTTAAATAATCCAATATTAGCGTACTTTTTCCGAAAAGTATTAACAAATAAGCTAACAAAACAAGTTAATGTATAAAAATGACTATTTTCAATCTTTCGTTTTGTGTGCTTTCTTTTCTCTGGTATCTTGATGCAAAAGTTCTTAATGTTTTCTTCAGGAGAGGATTTAGTAAAACTACAGAATAAGAAATTTTTAAAAGTTAGCTTTTTCTTGCAGAATTCCAACCTCTTTTTTTTTTTTTTTTTTTTTTTGTTTACTCTAAGCTTACATTTAAGTCAAATAGTTGTGAAGGTCTCCTAGGACCTCACTTTGAGAACAAGAATAAATAGGAGTCATGTAAGAACCAGTAGCCATTTTTATAAACAACTTTCTTTATTTGGTTATCTTATCCAAATAGAATCAAAGACTTATTAACAAATTTATTTAAATAATATTATGATGTTTTAAAGATAATATCCCTTAAATTAACTTAATTAACGATCTCATTAATTAAACATTAAATAACGATCACGCAGGGATTACCACGATAAGAGATCCCAGAATTATATTTAATAATGTTCTTATTGAACATTTAACTTTAATCTCACTCCTAAATCTTTAATGAGACTTTAAACACAAATCAATAGTTACCACTCGGACTCTCAATTCTTGAGATTAAATATCTCTAACAAGAAATCTTCAATTTAAATCCACGATAACTTTCTGCTTCAATCTCTATCTCCTACTGCTCCAACTTTACTATTTCGTTTGACTTAAATACTTAATCTAATCTGCATAACAAGGAATCCTGTCCGCTTTTTGGAGTTGATTGGAAATAGGTAGGGAATTAAATTTCCCTAAAAGGCAATGCGAAAGCTAACTCGTGTAGAAATTGGTCCCAGTTTTCATGATTTTCTTCAACAAAAGAAGCTATCATTTGAACTAAATTTCTATTCACTCTCTCCGTGATATTAGCCTGTGGTCGGTACGTTACCGTTTTTATATGTTTGATGTCCAACCTGTGACTGAGATGTTCAAACACGTCAGAAATAAATTGGGGGCCGTTATCACTTATCAAAGAAATCGGAGCTCCGTAACGCGCTATATAGTTATCAAAAAAAGCATTAGCTATTGCTTGGGCTGAAGCTTTACGAAGAGGAATCAGCTCACACCACTTAGTGAAGTGGTCAGATATAACTAATATGAATTTATATCTCTCGGGTCGGGATGCGGGGTAGGGACCTAATAAGTCTAGCGTTACAATTTCATTTGGATTTTTTGAAAATTAGACACCGGTCTCACGTTGAAACATATTCAAATATATATTTTCTCATAAATGGAAAATAGCACGTTTAAGATATATGTCTTCCTGTTTCCGAGATGTCCTGCCAGTGGCAGATCATGAAATTCTTTCATTATATTTTTTCGAAGAGAACCAGGAATATAAACTCTTAGTTCTCCCAGAGTAGAAAAATACTTCGCGTAAAAGAGGAGACCATTTATTAACTTGAAGTCCTGGGACCAACTCTCGCATACCGTCGCATTAACAGAACCGTCATCAGGGTTTTCTAAGTATCGATAAATATGTCCTAATTTAGGATCTTCCCTCTGTTCCTTAATGAATTGTTCACGGGAATTTATTGCGAGGGCTCTAAGAGCTGCACACGAAATTTGTGACCCCTCGACACTGTCTACTGGATTTCTCGATAAAAGATCTGCGACCACGTTTTGAACACCAGGTCTGTGCTCCCGTTCTATGTTAAACTCTGACAATTTCAACGCCCATCGGATCATACTACTTGATAAATTCTTACCATTGGTTAACTTTGTTAACGCTGCGTGATCTGTGATCACTTTCACAGGTAGGGGTCCAAAATAAGTTTTAAACTTATTTAGAGCCCATATCACCGCCAAACATTCTCTTTCTGTAACCGTATAATTACGTTCTGCATTATTAAGGGTTCGAGACGCGAAAGCAATAGGTTTTTGATTTTGTTGAAGCACAGCACCAATTCCGACCCCACTAGCATCAGTGAATAATTGGAACTGTTCAGAAAAATTTGGTAATTGCAAAATCGGTGCCTCCGTTAGTGTGCGTTTGATCTGATCAAAAGAATCCTGTGCTTCTCCCGACCAGTTAAACTTCGCCCCCTTTTTTTTAATTGGTACAATGGTTCGCATATATCTGCGTATCGCGGAATAAATTTTTGGTACCAACCCGTCATCCCTAAAAATTTTGACACTTCTCGATTATTTTTGGGAGGTTTCATTTCCGTAATTGCCCGAATTTTCTTATTGTCAGTTTCGATTCCTTCTTTACTAATAATCAGGCCTAAATATTTGAGTTTGTCACGGGCGAAGTGACATTTTCCTTATTTAACGTTAGCCCTGCGTCTCGCAATAAGGTAAAAACCTGAGTTAAATGATCGAGATGGTCTTTAAACGATGGAGATGTTATAATAACATCGTCCATATACACCAACACGAAACGCCCAATAACAGGTTTGAGAATAATATCAATTGCCCGTTGGAAATTAGGTGCCGCCCCAGAAAGACCAAAAGGCATGCGTAGGAGTGCAAAAGTGCCATTGCGAGTGATAAACGCTGTTTTTCTATGTCCCTTGGACTAATCGCCAACTGAAAATAGCCACTTCTGAGATCTAGAGTGGACATAACGTTGGTGTGAGGAATATTGGTGAGTAAGTCATCAATCACCGGTAATGGATATCGAGGATATTTGGTAATTCCTTTTAGTTTTCGATAATCGATCGCGAAACGATACGCCTCGGGAGAATCTGGAGGAAGGTCATTTTTCTTTCGTGTTAGAACGACTGGAGATGCATAAGGCGAATTAATAGGACAAATTGTACCATCCCGTAACATCTTATCTATGTGATAATCAATAATGCCTTGTTTGACCCGATCGTACCTGTATGGTCTCGACACTACCGGTCCTTTGTCTCCAGTATCTATCTCATGATATAAACATGCCTTAATCCCGGTTGATCGGAAAATAACCCTTTAAAAATATTAAATAAGGCTTTTAATTGCCTCTATTGCTCGTCATCAAGTTTTGATTCTGTGAGATCAATATCAACGGGTTTCTCCTCTTCAGGCAATTGTTTGATCAGATTATCGGGAATGATCAAGGATTTCTGATCAAAATCTAATGTTAATCGTGATGCCTTCATAAAATCTATCCCTAAAATACACTGATACTGCATGTTATCCAGTATATGGAATTCCCAGGGTTTCTGAAATTCCCTGATCCTAATTTGTAACTCGACCCTACACAAATGACTGCACGGGGCTCCTTGTGCTGTCACGACTCTGTCTTTCGTCTTTTGACGAGGTCGGTATGAAAAATAGTTGCGGTATACCTCCTCCGAAATAAAAGATTTCTCCGCTCCCGTGTCCCATAGTGCTGTAATAAAGGTTTCATTTAATAGAATAGGGACATATGGTAATTCGACTGGGGTCATTGTTATAGAAGATACTCTGATAGGTCGATGATCCCAAACTGGAGGATTTTCCGTACCCCGCGATCGATTACCCCCATATTCACATCGATCGCTTAAAAGTTTAAATTTCTATTTCGTTCATTTCGACCTTGCAATAAATTATTTCTCGACCCATTTTGTCGACCGCCCTGATTGTGGAATCGTTGATCCGATTGTCCACCTTGGCGTCTACCCTCGAATCTGCGATTATTTGTGAAACCTTGGTTTTCGAATCGATTAAATTCTCTTTGTGGTCGGCTATTATTGGCGTATCTCTCATTATTTCCGCTCTCTCCAATTTTTTTGTCTATGCCGGGTATTAAAACGATTGCCTTCATTAGGGCCTGAAATTCTAAATCCCTCACTCGAACCTCTGATCTGTCTATGCATAAAACGTTCTTCGTATTTATCAACGATTTGTAGGAGATTGGCAGTATTTCGTGGATGTCTAACTTCGACATAATCCAAAATTTGAGGTTCTAATCGACTGACAACGTGATCAATTAATTGTTCCTCCGACATTTCTAGCTTAAGGACCTTATGAATTTTCAACAATTCATAAATAAAGTCCGAAGGCTGCTGATCCCGCCTTTGCGATGAGGAATAAAATCGCGTTTCTAGTTCCGACCTGTTTCTGACCACGGGGAATTGTTCCGACAATGCCTGTTTTAAGTGCGCGTAGTCTGTTGTCTTATCCTCAATAACCCTATAACCAAGAACTTCGAACCAGTCGAGTGCCCGTCCTTTGAGATGACCCTTCAAGTAAGCACATGCTAGTTGTGCAGGTATCTCATAATAAGCGAGATTATGATCAATATTCTCCAAAAAATCATCTATGTTCTCAATCCACGAAAAATATTTTCCGGAATGATTCTAAAACTGGATCCGACTCTATTCTCGGGATTTATACGTTGGGCGCCATTGTGAAGGTCTCCTAGGACCTCACTTTGAGAACGAGAATAAATAGGAGTCATGTAAGAAACAGTAGCCATTTTTATAAACAACTTTCTTTATTTGGTTATCTTATCCACAAATAGAATCAAAGACTTATTAACAAATTTATTTAAATAATATTATGAGGTTTTAAAGATAATATCCCTTAAATTAACTTAATTAATGATCTCATTAATTAAACATTAAATAACGATCACGCAGGGATTACCACGATAAGAGATCCCAGAATTATATTTAATTATGTTCTTATTGAACATTTAACTTTAATCTCACTCCTAAATCTTTAATGAGACTTTAAACACAAATCAATAGTTACCACTCGGAATCTCAATTCTTGAGATTAAATATCTCTAACAAGAAATCTTCAATTTAAATCCACGATAACTTTCTGCTTCAATCTCTATCTCCTACTGCTCCAACTTTATTATTTCGTTTGACTTAAATACTTAATCTAATCTGCATAACAAGGAATCCTGTCCGCTTTTTGGAGTTGATTGGAAATAGGTAGGGAATTAAATTTCCCTAAAAAGGTCGACTCAGAAGGTTAGTGATAAAGTTCCGTATAGATTCGTCACATAGTGAATAAACCTCCTATAAATCCTACACTCTTAGCTTAAAAGCTTCTGTTTATTAAAAAGCAATATTCTAAATTCTATAAAACAAAATAAGTATTCAATTTGAACAAAATTTATTTAAGTTATTTCCAGACATATTTTGCAATAAATCATCGTTGAAAATAAACTTATTTACGTAGAAAAAGGAATTGCGAGTTTTAATTTCGTTGTATGTTTTTGAAATTAGAAAAGTTATTATAAATGTTTTTGTATAAAGAGTCATTTAAGGTTTTCCTCCCTTTCTATCGTTAAATGAAAAAAAAGTAAAAAGAATCACATCTTTGCTTAGTTTTTTTAGACAAAATGATGTTTCAGCATTTATATAGTTTCGTTAATTAAAATACATGGGAGCAATTATTACACTATCCCTCACACAATGTGCCATATTCTTTTTAACATATAAAATTAAAAGTGTCTTTTGTAATAAAATATAAGAGATAAATATTAAAAGAATGTTTTTAGTAATACAAATTAAATTGATTCATATAGAAATACATGCCATATTATTAAATACATCAATCATTATATAATAGTTTTGTTTTATAAATGTTTGGAAGTCATTTACATGAGATATTATTGAAAGATTTAGAAAAAAATAGTATGCTTAGAGAAATACAGCCCTCTAAGGTATGTCATTTCTCTTTAAAATAAACAGTATTTCGATACATGTAGAAATTTAATATATTTTTTTCAATGCACGTCTTTTTTCATTATTATTATTTTATTTTAAAACCTCTCATTTTTATATCTGGCGTATTACGCCCTCCCGTAAATTTCGATATTATTCTTTTGTGTTAAATCGCTATATATGCCGGATTTTGCGGTGAATACATTCTAAAAATTCCTACAATTTTCTTAATTTTCCTTTCGTACAGATAACATTTTTAGATTTTTATCTGTTTAAATTCGGCAAATTGCTTATACTTCTGTTCTAGATTTACATTGCTCGCAAAATTTTCGAATTCATCCATTTGGATTGATGGAATCCAATTTTAAGATTCAATTCCAATAATTTGATTCACGTGTCCTGAATCAAAATGAAGTATCAATACACCTGACATCTACATCATTTGATCATGATTCAAATTTATGAAAGTCAATAACCAGTTGTTTAACTGTTGATGGACGAACGTTGATTGAACAAACAAAAACCGACCCATTAAATATATTGATGTTGGGAAAATATGGATTATAAGAAAGTTATAAATTATTGCGTGCTGTGGCTATTATTCTTACCTACAATATGGAACACGCAAAGAGGAGTTACGAATATTCAAATTTTAAGGTAGAGAACTATAGAGATATTAGTAACTAATTAATGCAAGAAATTTATCTAAAAATTTGTTATACAAGATCATTAGGAAAGTTAAATATTTTCAGCTAAATATAGTAACTTTATAATAAAACCAAAAAAAATCTATATAATTATTCGAATTCCAAATATGCAAATGTAAAATATATGTTTATAACCAGAATCAAAGGAATTCCGCAAAAGTTTTTTCAATAAATGCGGTCGTAACGTTTGAAACAGGTCAGTCAACAAATCGATATTGATATGTTTGTGTGCATTCTTGAGTTTCCAGGAAAGATTATGTCACGCAATTTTTCCCATGTTTACGTTTCAAAATATTTGTTTACACACCGAATGACTTTCCAAAATCAGCACGTTCGATTTCTCTGATGGATTTGCACATGTCTGGTATAGATATGATCACGCTTTGAGGAAGAAATATTTTCTCAAAGTTATATGTGGATGAAAAGATACTTTCACATTTTAGTTCTTTTATATACGCGGAGTTTTAATTTGTTATTCTTTTTTGGACTTACCTCAAGTGTTCTATCATATAAAGTTTATTGTCCTCTTGAAAGGATACACAAACTGATACATTCAAAATGTTATATATAAAAAAACACACATAAAATGGATCTCAAAATCTAAATACAGTTAAATTGATCGTTAATTTATGTTTTTATTGATTATAAATTAGGAAAAATTCAGTTCGGTTATAATTTTTAAACAAATATAAATGAAAGTATGTACTTTTCCGCTTCTCTAGCGTAAATTGTGCCAAGCAGGTGTTATTGGCGACAACATACAATATACACACAAAAAAAGTTGTAAATGTTAGTTCTCGTTCGTTTTTCATCTATTTCTAATGTATTATTAAAAGCACGTTACTGATAAGAAAAGACCATGACTTGTTTTGAAATGTGACTGTAAAAGGTTACCAGCGGGAATATTCCATTTGGCGTCAGTTGTATCATTTTTGGCGACTTTATTGCGTGGGCAAAACGAAAAAATACTTGAAAATACAATATTTATTTTGTTATTTATTAATAAACCTAATGAAATAAGAAATGTGAATATTGAGCAAAATTAAAATCAGTTTTAAAAAAAATAATCTGTTGTACTTTTTTCAAAGAATTTTAAATAGCCAAAAATTTTGTGTTTGTATAAATATTATAATTAGTTATATTTTTCTATTAAAACATTTTGAAACTGTACTAAAATATTGTCTTTTATTCCAATGAAACTTTATAAACACTCAGGCAAAACAAAAAGAAACAATTCAACCGAATATGTCTACTAAAGCAAGTCTTTAAGGTAACAAAAGTTACAGATAAGAGCCGTTTTGTATGCATTATATATTTTATATTGGTTCAAACATTTTCATACTTTCTGTATAACATTTTCTGATTTTGACAATATTTTGTTGAAAGTAACGCAATATAACTAGCTGCAAATCCTAAATCTGCAAGGGAAAAAAATTTTAAAAGTTTCCTAAAAGGTATTTAAATAAAACAATTGCAAGCATAGCTATTGCAATATTTTCTGCACTCTTTAAGTTATTAAATTAGAATTAAAATTAAATCCAAACAGTAATATTTAGAAACAGAAAATTTTTAAAAATATCCAGTGGGGGTAAAAAGTAGCTTAAAAGAGTCCTGATAATCCAATAAAAAATTTTAACAGTGGTTTCTTAAACCTCTTTATTAAAGTGGGCACCATATTAAGGAACACAATATTAAGAGCTCATCTTATCATCATCCAAAACTTCCAAATGAAATTGACAGCAGTCAAAAATAAAAAGATCTTTTGTTTAATACAGTATTATTTATCATTAAAAATAAATTTTTTCCATGCTGCTGTACAATAAATCAGAAATCCAAGATCAATATCTTATTGGATCCCCTTTCACACGGATAACTTTGCTGATTCGTTTGGGCATCGAATCTACATGCTTCTGGAGCTCATTTACGTCCAGAGAATACCAGGCATTGGCTTTGCAGATTCTTAGATCTTGTAAATTATATGGAAGAATAAATGACCGTCGCGGAAGTGTCTTTTCACCATATACCACACATTTTCTATGGAGTTCAGATCCGGGTTATGCGGTTGCCAGGAAAAGTGTTGGAAGTCAGACTGAATTTCAGCAAACCAATTTTTAACACTTTTGGTGCGAAGTATAGTTGCATTATCTTCCATGAAGTATCCATCACTATCAGGGTAAAAAGGAAAATTGCAGGGTGCACTTGACCTTCCAGTATATCTAGGTATCTAATGGCTATTTGCTTACAGTTGAGGAACACCAGGACATCAATTTCATGCCAGCAGAACATGTATCATACCATAATACTCCCACTAGACTCTTGTACAGTGCAAGTAAAGCAAGATCGATTCATGGCTTCATAGAGTTCTTACCAAATTTGAGGTATTTCATCAGTGCAAAATAAGGTGTACCATGATTCATCCGACCCCATTACCCATTTCCAATCCCCTGGTGGCCAGTGTCTTCTTTTTCGACAATACTGCAAACGAATTTTTTTCATTTCAGGTAGAAATGAGAACACTCGATTACGCATTCTTATCTTTTGCAATTCTTTCGAGTTGAAATATGTTGGAAAAAGTTTTGATTGACAATTTGTGCCAGTTGAAGCTCAGTAGAGCACCTGTTATGCCGTTCATGCTGTTGGATCTGTCTTCGAAATCGAGGCCTCTGCGAAATGGTCTCATTGGCAATAAGCCCTTCTTCATATGGTGATATATTTGTGGTTTTCCTCCATTTTACTTATTCATCATGAAAAGCCCTCTTATACTTTACTTATACTAGCATTATAACCACATGTAACTCACGTCATAAAAAAGATTTGTATACTTCATCCCTAGCATGCGTTCAAATGCAAATACTCAGAGGCTGCTAATTCATTAGCAAGTGTGTGTATGAAGCTCTATAACACTCTAGCATTAAGTATGAGGATATGTTTAAAAAATAAGCTTAAAAAGCTTCCTTGCGTACGAATATTACTTTTAAATCCAAACAGTATCATAAAATTTTAAAAAACACGATTTTTCCTTGGAAAAAAACTACGTGCTATTGACTTCATACAGTGCTTTTCATCGGTGGTGTGTGTGATGATTAATCCAGCTATTTGCAATAATTTTAGTTTGCATGAAAATATTCACTGCTTTCTTTGTATTTTTTCGTAATAACTTAATGCAAGTCATACATATTAGAAAGAAAATAGTTATAGTTTTCAGAATATTTTTTTCTGTATAACTTTTTTAAATAATTGCTTTCTGCATTCCTTTTCAGAATAATTCCCATTCTTGTACAAGCTCTAAGTAATTGCTATATTTCAATTTAAAATACTTGAAATGGATTTAAATTTTCATTCTATATTATATTATTTTAAGAGATTATAGCAATTCCTTTTAATATTAAAATAAACTGATTCAAATATTTGATACACAATATTAGTGTTATAAACCATTTTTAAAAGGGTAGAAGGGTAGGAAATAAGAAACTGAAAATTTAATAGCATCCCTCAAACATGATGGAATGTTAAAGTTTGGGTAGATAGTTTTTTGGTTTGTTTTCTTTCGTATATTATATATTTTCTTTTTAATATATAATAAGTATAACTTAGTTTAAAATTGTCATCAGCACACACACACAAAAGAAAGGGAAAATATCAAAATATTTATACAAAAGAAAGCATACTATTCAACTCTACTGCAATATGAAATATATTTTAATGAAATGCTCCTTAATAATATTTATATAATTATTTATTCTGTATTTATATATATCTTTGTGCAACAGAGTTGGCGTGCGGGGGATATTTACAATAAAAGCAGTTGTACTGCTGTTTGAAACATGCGATGTTAGCTGCTACAGCTTTAATATATGAAGTAAATTGGAAAATTTTGTATTATACAAAGTGTATCGTCTAAATTTAGACACATATTTGTTACATTTATTCGTTTCTCTTAAGTTAAAACAGATGCAAAGCTTTACAATATTGAATTACATTGTTATGCTTCATTTCTGTAAAATTTAATTTAAAAGTTTGCAAGATTTCACTGGAATTATACTTTTAAGAAAACTTTAAAAGATAAAGTTATTAAATTAATTTAGTTGTACAAGTAAATGAATCATATAGCGGATACGATGCATTCAAATTTAAGAGTATTATTTGTTAATCTAAAATTGTTCAATTTGGGAAAAGATGTCATATCACAATATTCATTTAAATAACATAACATATTGAAAATTTCATTTCATAATGCATACAAGAAGTATATACATTTAAAGATTTTATTTTAAGAGTATATGAATTTTGTTCATAAAGATAGCTTACTAAAGTTTGGATTTTCAGTTTAATTTTTATAAGTTTAAGTTAATTTTTTAAGTTTATGTTTAAAGTATCCGACTACGTTCGGAACCGCGATTTAAAAAAAAAGCGCATAAATGAATAATCTTCATGATATTTAGTGTCACTCAGATTAGAATACATGCATAAAATTGTTTTAAAGACATTTTGACAAAAAAAATTATCGAAATATAATATTTTGGCAAAAAATTAACATAGAATAATCTTTTTTCAAATGTTCTCCTTTTGTGAAATATGGTTCTATTATAATAATGTTTTGCCTGTGTATAGCTCAGGCCTCTCTACAGAAGCTCATCTAGAATTTATGAAAAATTCACATTATTTTCAGAGTTACCACCCATTGAAATAATTATTGGCGTTTTTTTTTTAAATTGCTCCCCTCTGTTGTCGTAAAATATGAATAAACCCACTTCTAAGTTATGTATTTCAAAAATTCTTGTTGAGCCTCTGTAGATAGGTCTGATCTATATACAGGCAAAATATTATTATAATAGAACCATTTTTCACAAAGGGAGAACATTTGGAAAAAAGATTATTCTAAGTTAATTTTTTGCCATAATATTGTATTTAAATAAATATTTTTTGTCAAAATGTCCTTAAAACAATTTTATACTGGTATTCTAATCTAAGTGACACTAAATATCATGAAAATTATCCATTTATGCGCTTTTGCAAAATCACGGTTCCGAACGTAGTTGGATACCTTATATATATATAAGTATAAAATATCACAACTTTTTCACAAATTGACAAAATACAGGGAAAGGCATGGAAATTTCCGATTTTGAAAATGCAATAAAACGCTCTCCATGTTTCATTCAATTTTTTTTTGTTATCTTCCACTGACTACACAATATTGTTAATTTGAATTTACACATTTTTAAATACACTATCTGTTAAATGTCGCCCTCTATTATCAATTCACTGATGCAGTTGATTTCGAAAACTTTCAGTCACCTTTTTAAGCTTATCATCTTTTTAAGCAGGATATTGTGTCAATTTCGACGCGTATGTTGTTTCATAGGTCTTCCAGAGTCTTGGAGCGATCTTTGTAAACCAGATAAACACCACAGGAAATAATCAGGATGGGATAAATCAGGGGGACACGCAGGCCAGTTTACGTCCCATCGAAGGGAGATTAGACATTCGGAGAAGGATGTTCTGAGAACACCACAGGGAAACCCTGGAGTAGTGGGTTGTGGTCCCATCTTGTTGTAACCACACGTTGTCAAGATCCTTTCTTGGAGAGCGGGTCAGAAGAATTGTTGAATCATTGTCACATACCAGTCTGAATTGATACATGAAATCGTTCCACATTTCCAGGTGTTCTAACAGTCTCCAGAGGTCATTTCCTTTCTTTGGAGATGTTCCCCGTTGCTTGGAAGGCATCCATCCACATTAAAGCAAATTCCTAATCAAGAACATGACATTGTGGAGGAATATCGAAGTGAAGACGAAAGGCATGTTGCACTGCAATCATCGACCCACCGTTAGAGAAATACGCCTCCACGGCAGAAGTGCTTTGCTGCCTCGACCACAACATGTTTGAGACTGAGATGGGCGGGAACGCAAACATCCCACTCCACCCATTCCACCGAACCACTCTCCATGCCCGTCCCTTCCCTACGAACATCAATGCAACAAGTTCAAAACAGGAAGTTCCTGGCTCCACCCTGTAATTACTCTTTAATAAAAAAAAAGAGAATAGAAGAAATATTAATTATATTTATAAAAGTATTTATTTGGCATGATATACTTTTATCGTTTTTTTAATTTTGTTAATATTTTCCGTATTGGTTTGGTTATAATTTTTCAGGCTTTTGCATTTTTAGCTTTGTAAGTCCCTTCAAAACTGGGTTTTTAATTACATTATTTTTTACATATTTTTTCACTCCAAATACCTATTCCTAACTTTCATGTGCTATCTGTAATTTTTAGTCAAATTATATTATTAAATTTCTGCTCTAATTTCTTAACAGAATCTTTTTCCTTAATATTTAATGTTAACTATAATAAACCCAAAGTATTTACTCACATAAAAAAAAGTTTCGTATTAATATAATACTTCACATTCCTAGACGCATATATGAGTTCATAAACAATCTTCCTGAAAATGTAGAAAACTAAAAAAAAACTTTTTTACTTCAACTCGGCGAATTCTCTTTGGCAAAGTAGGATAGCATACAAATTTCCAATTTGTGTTTATATATTTTCTGTCTAAACATTTACTAATTAAAACAGAAATGAGTAATTTTAAATAAAATGTGTTGAACACTTTTCTATTTGAAGAAAAAGTAAAAATATTTCAGAATTCGATACTACTTTTTAATATTAGACGTCATTTTTAGCAAAGATGACCATAAATATAAATGTTATGATAGGCATTAGGACCGTTGGCACAGACCGTTGTAATATGAGAAATCAACTAACAAGTAATTTTAATACCTTTTTTGAACTCTACATTCTCTACCATACATGATCAGTAAGTATACGGTGAAACCCAATTTCTTTCAATACTATTTAATAATTTTTTAAATTAAGACACTTAAGATTTTTTAATGCAAATATTATTATTGTACATCAGTCCGAGTATGTACAATTTATTTCTTGTTTACAAAATATAATAAAACACTTCTGTTTATTCCAATCGCGATGTCTGAGAAATTCTCAAATATATTTCAGCTACTTTCAAAGTTTAATTAATAGTAACCTAAAAAGATGCACCATAAAATATTGAATTATATATTTTTATATTCCCCTTTTTTACACCCACATAAATTACATGAATTACACACTTTTTTTAAATAATAATTAATTAAATAGCAGAAACGTGCCATCAAATTTCTAGCTTTTGGTGATAAACCTCGCATTGTTAAATATTTTTCAATTGAACATATAGTCAAATATTTGAAACTACGCAGAACATGTTGAATTAATTAAAAATTCATCCACAAAAGATACAATTGGGGATTCGGAAATGCATTATTAATTGAATAAAATTGGATTGTCAGTATATATGGATGATTGGATATTTGGATTGTCAGTATAGATCAGTATATAGATAGATAGATAGATAGATAGATAGATAGATAGATAGATAGATAGATAGATAGATAGATAGATAGATAGATAGATAGATAGATAGATAGATAGATAGATAGATAGATAGATAGATAGATAGATAGATAGATAGATAGATAGATAGATAGATAGATAGATAGATAGATAGATAGATAGATAGATAGATAGATAGATAGATAGATAGATAGATAGATAGATAGATAGATAGATAGATAGATAGATAGATAGATAGATAGATAGATAGATAGATAGATAGATAGATAGATAGATAGATAGATAGATAGATAGATAGATAGATAGATAGATAGATAGATAGATAGATAGATAGATAGATAGATAGATAGATAGATAGATAGATAGATAGATAGATAGATAGATAGATAGATAGATAGATAGATAGATAGATAGATAGATAGATAGATAGATAGATAGATAGATAGATAGATAGATAGATAGATAGATAGATAGATAGATAGATAGATAGATAGATAGATAGATAGATAGATAGATAGATAGATAGATAGATAGATAGATAGATAGATAGATAGATAGATAGATAGATAGATAGATAGATAGATAGATAGATAGATAGATAGATAGATAGATAGATAGATAGATAGATAGATAGATAGATAGATAGATAGATAGATAGATAGATAGATAGATAGATAGATAGATAGATAGATAGATAGATAGATAGATAGATAGATAGATAGATAGATAGATAGATAGATAGATAGATAGATAGATAGATAGATAGATAGATAGATAGATAGATAGATAGATAGATAGATAGATAGATAGATAGATAGATAGATAGATAGATAGATAGATAGATAGATAGATAGATAGATAGATAGATAGATAGATAGATAGATAGATAGATAGATAGATAGATAGATAGATAGATAGATAGATAGATAGATAGATAGATAGATAGATAGATAGATAGATAGATAGATAGATAGATAGATAGATAGATAGATAGATAGATAGATAGATAGATAGATAGATAGATAGATAGATAGATAGATAGATAGATAGATAGATAGATAGATAGATAGATAGATAGATAGATAGATAGATAGATAGATAGATAGATAGATAGATAGATAGATAGATAGATAGATAGATAGATAGATAGATAGATAGATAGATAGATAGATAGATAGATAGATAGATAGATAGATAGATAGATAGATAGATAGATAGATAGATAGATAGATAGATAGATAGATAGATAGATAGATAGATAGATAGATAGATAGATAGATAGATAGATAGATAGATAGATAGATAGATAGATAGATAGATAGATAGATAGATAGATAGATAGATAGATAGATAGATAGATAGATAGATAGATAGATAGATAGATAGATAGATAGATAGATAGATAGATAGATAGATAGATAGATAGATAGATAGATAGATAGATAGATAGATAGATAGATAGATAGATAGATAGATAGATAGATAGATAGATAGATAGATAGATAGATAGATAGATAGATAGATAGATAGATAGATAGATAGATAGATAGATAGATAGATAGATAGATAGATAGATAGATAGATAGATAGATAGATAGATAGATAGATAGATAGATAGATAGATAGATAGATAGATAGATAGATAGATAGATAGATAGATAGATAGATAGATAGATAGATAGATAGATAGATAGATAGATAGATAGATAGATAGATAGATAGATAGATAGATAGATAGATAGATAGATAGATAGATAGATAGATAGATAGATAGATAGATAGATAGATAGATAGATAGATAGATAGATAGATAGATAGATAGATAGATAGATAGATAGATAGATAGATAGATAGATAGATAGATAGATAGATAGATAGATAGATAGATAGATAGATAGATAGATAGATAGATAGATAGATAGATAGATAGATAGATAGATAGATAGATAGATAGATAGATAGATAGATAGATAGATAGATAGATAGATAGATAGATAGATAGATAGATAGATAGATAGATAGATAGATAGATAGATAGATAGATAGATAGATAGATAGATAGATAGATAGATAGATAGATAGATAGATAGATAGATAGATAGATAGATAGATAGATAGATAGATAGATAGATAGATAGATAGATAGATAGATAGATAGATAGATAGATAGATAGATAGATAGATAGATAGATAGATAGATAGATAGATAGATAGATAGATAGATAGATAGATAGATAGATAGATAGATAGATAGATAGATAGATAGATAGATAGATAGATAGATAGATAGATAGATAGATAGATAGATAGATAGATAGATAGATAGATAGATAGATAGATAGATAGATAGATAGATAGATAGATAGATAGATAGATAGATAGATAGATAGATAGATAGATAGATAGATAGATAGATAGATAGATAGATAGATAGATAGATAGATAGATAGATAGATAGATAGATAGATAGATAGATAGATAGATAGATAGATAGATAGATAGATAGATAGATAGATAGATAGATAGATAGATAGATAGATAGATAGATAGATAGATAGATAGATAGATAGATAGATAGATAGATAGATAGATAGATAGATAGATAGATAGATAGATAGATAGATAGATAGATAGATAGATAGATAGATAGATAGATAGATAGATAGATAGATAGATAGATAGATAGATAGATAGATAGATAGATAGATAGATAGATAGATAGATAGATAGATAGATAGATAGATAGATAGATAGATAGATAGATAGATAGATAGATAGATAGATAGATAGATAGATAGATAGATAGATAGATAGATAGATAGATAGATAGATAGATAGATAGATAGATAGATAGATAGATAGATAGATAGATAGATAGATAGATAGATAGATAGATAGATAGATAGATAGATAGATAGATAGATAGATAGATAGATAGATAGATAGATAGATAGATAGATAGATAGATAGATAGATAGATAGATAGATAGATAGATAGATAGATAGATAGATAGATAGATAGATAGATAGATAGATAGATAGATAGATAGATAGATAGATAGATAGATAGATAGATAGATAGATAGATAGATAGATAGATAGATAGATAGATAGATAGATAGATAGATAGATAGATAGATAGATAGATAGATAGATAGATAGATAGATAGATAGATAGATAGATAGATAGATAGATAGATAGATAGATAGATAGATAGATAGATAGATAGATAGATAGATAGATAGATAGATAGATAGATAGATAGATAGATAGATAGATAGATAGATAGATAGATAGATAGATAGATAGATAGATAGATAGATAGATAGATAGATAGATAGATAGATAGATAGATAGATAGATAGATAGATAGATAGATAGATAGATAGATAGATAGATAGATAGATAGATAGATAGATAGATAGATAGATAGATAGATAGATAGATAGATAGATAGATAGATAGATAGATAGATAGATAGATAGATAGATAGATAGATAGATAGATAGATAGATAGATAGATAGATAGATAGATAGATAGATAGATAGATAGATAGATAGATAGATAGATAGATAGATAGATAGATAGATAGATAGATAGATAGATAGATAGATAGATAGATAGATAGATAGATAGATAGATAGATAGATAGATAGATAGATAGATAGATAGATAGATAGATAGATAGATAGATAGATAGATAGATAGATAGATAGATAGATAGATAGATAGATAGATAGATAGATAGATAGATAGATAGATAGATAGATAGATAGATAGATAGATAGATAGATAGATAGATAGATAGATAGATAGATAGATAGATAGATAGATAGATAGATAGATAGATAGATAGATAGATAGATAGATAGATAGATAGATAGATAGATAGATAGATAGATAGATAGATAGATAGATAGATAGATAGATAGATAGATAGATAGATATGAATTACTCTCAATTTTTTTAAATATTTAAATTAAATTTTATTTGTAACGTTATGTAATACAGGTAATCTGTGTGGTAGGGACATTATGAAATTATTCAATTTTAATAAATGTAGTCCTTATATGAGCAAGTGGATATGCAGGAGAAATATATATTAGTGAAAATATAAAAAGAGCAGGGAAAAAATAGTTAACTTTATTTTATACCTTTTGCATATACATTTGTAAAGTTCGCTAAAATGCTGATATTTATGATGCGAATACACAACTAACTGACAAAATATTTTCTTTTTTTCATGCTTATACTTCGACCATTTTTCAAAAACCCTTTTTCCACAGCATATTTTGTCATCTGATTTGCATTTTTTTAGTCTTCTATGAAATCTAGGATGTTGATCACACTTTTGTTCTATTCTGTTTGAATATAAATTTAACGATTATAGATATCCTATCAAGATTTCCTACTTTACATTTGAAAAAAAAATGTTATTTCCGAATCTTCTTGTTCTGCATGCAATGTTTTTTGAGTTTTATGGAGGTGATTTATGTGTATATTCTTTACGCTTATATTATCAGAACGTTCAAAACATTCCGTGACTATTTCCTTCAATTTTTCTTTGATGCAAAATGCCTTTTCTTTATTTTGCAAAAAGCTGAACTTGATATGAATAAATATTTAGCAGAATGTTCATTTATAAATATATATATATATATATATATATATATATATATATATATATATATATATATATATATATATATAATATTTTTGTTTACTTTTGTGAATAACTTCTTTTTGAAGTATTTTTTAACATAGATATACTTCCTTATTCGATTAACCAATAGCTCTCGTATCTCTAAAAATTACTTTTGAACTGTTTTCGATGAATTTTAAGCAGGTAAGATAAGTATCATGGGGTTCCCTCCCCTTTTTTTTCATCTACTGCCCAGCTCCTATACAATAAAAACTGTTTTTGTGCGGTCTTTTTCTATGCGATTTTACTTTTGTGGGATTTTTATTTTCGAGTACTTTTTTTTTTCTTTTGTACGATCCTTTTTATGCAGCATATGGATTTTAACACTAAGTGACGGGGCTTTACGCGACTTTCAACTACTAATCCTCTTAATGAATCTTTGGGCCAGCAATTGCTTTTTTTTTTCACAGCCATCCCTCCCAAGAAGAAACCATGAGATGCAAATTAGCTAGTGTATATAAAGTTAGAATTTAATAATGGTAGACGAGAAGGAGCGGAGCCACTGAAAGCAGTGTTACTATGGTAAGAATTAGAATTACGCATCGGAACTAAAGGACAGATTTTAACTACTAGAATAAATTAGTGAATTTAGAATTATTAAGATAGGATTGATTAAAGTTAATCTATTCGGATTTCATGCGCTTATTCACATAATGACATAATGCTGTTGCTCTCTTTATATCACTCTAAGGGTTTTCTTTATAGATTTTCGTTCTGAAATATTATCTTTGATAATAATAAATTAGATTTATCATGGCTAGTCTTGGTCACAGACACACAAACATTCATCGTTCCGTCCTACAGCTTTAGGTCGACAAGACGATGAGTAAGCAACCCCAAAAGTAAGATCATTACAACTGTTAACACCCCTACAATGTTTTCTATCGATGTAAATATATACACTGCAGGATGCTCTGTTCATTTGTTATAAACAGTCTCCGACACCTTAATGCACTCAATCAATTGCTTTCGCTCAACGCGCTCGCAGCACGCTCTTGATTGAGGACAAAACTGTCAATGAGAGGACATTATCCATAATTTGATAGATTATGAAGACGGACAAGAAGAACCGGATTATATCACAGTGGATAAAATATATGCAGGGATCCAGCTTTCCAACAAATTGGAAAAGCATTTTCTTAAAATAGATACCCATTCCGAAAGGAGTTCGAAATTCCAAAAAGAACTTCCATCATGTATATTTGGCTATAGTGGCGCTTACAAGCAACTGACCAACTGACCTTCGGTGCAAAAACTTATCGCTCACCTTAAGATGCCAAAAAAATTAAATCAATTAAAACTTTTTCTCCAAGTGACGGAAACGATTTTGAACAAATTCGTCACAGGAAGATGTATGTTTTTGAATAAGATGAGTAGCAATGAATTATATGTATGTGCATTTTGAAAATTTCTCACTGTATACAATAAGAAGCTTACTTTTTTTTTTAAAGTGTTTCCATGTGTAATTTAATTGTTTATTTTGTTTAGAAACATGTTCTTCTATATTTCGTAAATAATTGACGTATTTAATAAGTGCTACTACAGAATTCCTAATCCTACGGAAGGATTATAGTAATCTTCTCAGATTCTAAATCAGCTATATAAGCCATAAGAAACGGAGAGACCAACATCTCCTGTGATATTATTACCCTTCTGGAACAGCTGCACATCAAAAGAAAATCCTGTATCCTACAATGGATACCCGCACATGTCAACATTGAGGGTAATGAATGTGCAGATATATATATATATATATATATATATATATATATATATATATATATATATATATATATATATATATATATATATAGCCTCGCCAAAGCAGCTAGAGACATCGATCATAAGTGCACCACCATCCCACTTGACGATGCTAACGCAGTAGCCAAACATAGAATTTTGAATCACACTTTTAAAAAACCCCTAATTACGGAATTTCACTGCCCCCGAATTATAACATCCCCAATTGCCAGATTGAGAACTGAACACCTTAAGGGCATGAAGATTCACCCAGACAAGACAAGATCATATGTTCAATGCAAACACTGCCCAGATCTTCAACTCACGCCCAATCACATTTTGGAATGCCCAACCGTCGCAACAAAGTTACTAAAAATGGGAATGGTTCCTCTGAGGGACTCTTTGCGGGAAATCCTGTGCAGCCCTGATGCTCCTAGAATAGCAGAGGCAGTTATCAAGACTTTCGACGGAGTTTAGTGATATCTACTGCATTTATTCATAGACACGAGAGCAACAACAACAATAAGTGCGGCTTTTCTTATGCGGTCCCTCTCCGTCGTATAAAAAAAATCTGTAGAATACCGACAAATTTTTTGTTGTATGTAGGTATTTATGAAACATATATATTTTCTAATATTTTTGGGCACTTTCTTTTCTTTCTTTTTTTCTTTTGTGCTGTTCCTATGTATCACATAAAAACGGGCTTTACTGCATGCATGAGATAGAAAGTATCGTTATGAATCAATCACAAAGGAATGCATTTGCGGAAACACCCAAAAATTTTTATTGCACAACAAAATAATTAGTGCAATCGTATGAACAATGATCACCGGAAGTGTTCGACATTATTTCGCATGTCATGCATGAATCAGTGTCATTGGATATTCACACTGGTTCATGTAACCAGAATTGGAGAATATTTTCGCAGATACCTGGCATTTGGCGATGCTGATTCGTGCCACAAGGTTTATGTTAGAAATTACTGGCGTGACATAAGCATTGGTATTGGAACCATACAAAAAATAATGCAGAAGATAAAAAAGGGGATCTGAGAGCCACGCGATGGAGCGATATATATTTATATATATGAAGTAATGGTGGTATGTATACACACATTTTAAATTTATTCTTTTCATACTTTTGTCAAGTGCTACTATTCAGCCATTCTCATGATTTAAATTTGCATTTGTGTCCAGAATCTGGCAATAATTTGGTTATCGTACTCAGATTTAGCGCGGACTATGCATTATTGAATGTAATTTTTAGGTAAGTTACTTATTTCTTGTAATGGATTTAGAAATTATATCTATTACGGTAGAACCTGTTTTTGTGCGGTCCTTTTATATGCTATTTTATTTTGTGCAATTTTATCTTCATGCGATTTTTTTCTGTGCGATTTTTTATGCGGTATATGGATTTAAATAGTTTTGGTGCCACACACACACACACACACACACTGTAATGTTTTCTATCAATTTACCAGTGGTGTATGTTAGGGACTCAATCCCCTGAAAATCGGGTTTTGCCATTTAATATTTTATAAATTGGATAAATACGTACTTAGCGTTAGTCAGGTCATAGGTCCCTAGAGTCCTGCCCCCCACCGGGATTCAGAGGTGTACATTACGCCACTGAAATGTACATATATGCATTTCAAGATGCTCTGTTTATTTGTTATAAACAGTCTCCTGACAATGCGCATTCAGTTGTTTTCTCTCAACGCACCAGCAACCCTCGCTTTTTGAAGACGAAACTATCAAAATAACAGCGACATTATCAATTATTTAATAGCTTATGAAGAACAACAAGAAGACCTGGATTATTTGATTTCATATAAAAATATGCTGGGTTACAGCTTTCCAACAAACTGGAAAGGCACTTTCTTAAACTAGATACCAATTCCGAAAGGAGTATGAAATTCCAAAAAGAGATTGTGGTATCGCATATCTGGGTATCGAGACATTTACAAGCGACTAGGCACCCAACCTTCGTGGCTAAAACTTATCTTTTACTTTGTGTGGCCAAAAAAAATAAATCTATTGAAACTCTATCTTCAAGTGACGAAAGCAATTTTGAACTTATTCATCACAGGAAGATGAGCAGTTTGGATTACGATGAGTAGCAGTGAATTATGTATGTGCCTTTTGTGTGTGAAAACTTCTCCATGTATACAATGAGAAACTAAATATTTTTAAAATGTCTCCATGTGTAATATTTAATTATATATATTTATTTTGTTATGGTAGCATTCTTACATAAATTTCGTTAATAATTGGCATATTTAAAATATGTGACTTTTTTATGCGGTTCTTAACCAATGCATAAAAAAAATTCTGTAATATTTCCATTAATTAGTTGTTATATATAAGAATTTATGAAATTTTCGAATATTTTTTGTGCGTTTATTTTTATGCGGTCCCTATCTACCGCACAAAAACAAGTTTTACTGTATTTTCAGTAGGTTTTTGCTTAGTATTATTAACAGAAAGGGAGAAGATTGGCTGGTCAAAAAACATGTTTAACCCCACTTTTATATCAATTGTTTTATATATAAGAGCTGTCTTAAATCAGAAATGTTTATAATACTGTAGTATCCGGATTTTATATTTTAAATTCTCTTTTTATAATTTCTAATATTTCCTTTCAAAAATCTTATGTCTGGTTATCTTGCAATTTCAATTATTTTTCAGTTTTGATAATGATCGTTTATTCATCTCTCTTTAATAGAAAATTTTGTGTATATATATATATATATATATATATATAGTAAACTTTTACCAATATAATTTTATGTAATTGTCTTATTTATTTTAATTGAAATAATTTATCACATACATTTAGGAACAAGACCGTTTGCAAGAAATATGTGTAGTAAGAATACTATTTTTATCAATAATTAGAATTATTATAAAGATTTACATACAACATATATTTTTAACTTATGTTTTTACAGTGAATTAAATTATAGGTTTGTTCATATTACTACAAAAATCATCAATTCATGTCATGTTAACGGTAAATTTTTTATAAGTAATATTTCCGCTGTTGAGATTTTTCTTTAATAATTGCGTTACTGGTATTCATTTCAGTATTTTCCCTCACTAAATCCCGTGTTTGTTTGTTTCGAAAAAAATTGTTAATTATTTATACCCATACTCATAAATATATCAATAAGAATGGAAAAAATTGATAGCAATTATACAAGAGAGCCTGTAAAAGGAATATGATTGAGCAAAATTATCTTTTTTTAGACCTTAATACTTTCAATTCGTTTGCATTGTATGTTATTAAACATCATTATCTTTGCTAACAATATTATCTCATTCCCCACTTCAAAACAAAACATCTAAGAAGTTCAGATAGTAAAGAGAATCAAAAAGAACAAATAAATAAATAAATAAAATCCTTATAAGAAACAATATATCCCAATATTCTCCAGAAATAAATTTTACAGCCATGAAGTATTAGTTTACAGAATGCAATTAAGTCAAACAACAGTTTCCCCCAACAACAACAAAAAAATGTTTTCAGTCAAAGTATACAACATCCCCGTGAATCGCAAAAGTTTTCACTTTTATTTTGTATTCCAAACAAAAACAAGACGGCAATCAGGAGAAAGGAGCACTCTAATTTGTAGAATTCTTTCCAGCAGTTGTATATCTATACAAGGTCCCGTTACGGTGCTTTCTTTTGTTTTCTGTTTCACTAGATCGAGTTCTTTTAAGTTAGATACTGTGCCATTTGAGCGTTGTGTCACAGATATTTTTATTTTAGAAGAGACACCTGTTTAGTATTATATTGAAAAAGGGATATCACATTCGAAATGGGAAAGCGCCCGCCCAATCGCGGGAAAGCAAAATTGGTGTCTCCGAGGAATTCTTTTCTAGTTCCGCTAGAGTGCCTTGTTCTTTTAAAAGATTAAGGACACGGTTTTGTCAAATGCGCCTGTAGTTCGAAGCAAAACAAAAACGTTCTCAGAAAATTAAACTTCAGAAGCGGTACTTTTTCAGTGTGTGCTAGGGGGGGGATATGGAAATGGCGCTGTTTGATTGATTTTTTTTTTCTGGAAAATACTTTACTTTATGTTCTATGATTAAATTTTAAAGTTTTCAGCTTCATCAGATTATGTTTTATTAAAAAGAAATACTACAAAAGGCGTCAAATATTACATTTAAATTTTAATTTTCAGTAAAAAAAGTCAGTTAACTTGTCGCGGCCAAAAAGTCGCGGGTGTAAGAGGGTTTGGGAAGAAGCAAACCTGATCTTAAAAATAATTACTTTTGTTTTATGTTTAACACTTTATGAATGCTATAAAAACTTTATTGCCTAACCTGGGAGAATTCTGAAATTCTATATATAATACTTAATATAACTTATTAGATTATTCAAAATAACTTAGCTTAAGTCACAATCCTTCTCGAACAACGATAGCTCATCAGTAGGGTTTCTGATTTCCCGGGTTTTTCCATTTCTGGGAATGTCCGGGAAATCCCGGGAATATAATTATCGTTCCCGGGATTCCCGGGAATACATCAAAATTTTCAGAAACTTGAAAACAAGTTATTTTTAAAGAAAATCAATAATAATTATATAAAATTATGACGGGCTCATCGCGATTTCTACTAAAACTCCTTTTGGGTTTCTTTGGGGCCAGAATGGCAATTCTTTCCAACCAACTCGAGAAGTGAAACGTGAAATATTCATATTAGGGATCTTATAAATAGTAGAAGTTAAGCGTACGCGCGTGGCTATGGGAAGTGAATAGACGAGGTGTTTTTACAAGTGTTTAAGCGAAAGTGAGAGGAAATCCCGCATTGAAAATTTAATCTATCCGTGCCAGTGCGTTCAAGTTAAAGGTGGATACCATTCCACAAGGATAACCGCAACGTCAGTTAGGATTCAAGCGAATTGCTGCTTATCCAAGTTAGAGTGGTAAGACTATTTAATTTTACTACTAGGATCTGTGTATTTATTGAGACTAGAATTAATCGTTAAAGTTAGACATAGTGGTCAGTTACGCGATTATTTGGTACAACGTATTGTGTCTCTCCTCACCCCAGATTCACTTGGTTTGAATATTAATATTATTATTATTGTATATTATTTAAGTTAAGATCTTGATAAAGAGATATTAAGATTATGGCAACGTCTGGTTCTTCATTCACTCCCACATCTCTAGGTCGTGAGGATAACGTAGAAGTAGGGCAACCCCCACGGGATCCCTTATAAAATAAGGATGCATATAAATCCCAAAATTAATACTTATTTATATAATGAGCTAAAAAATACAAAAACTGTATAATAAATTGATAATTGATTTTTAAAATAGGATTTCAGAAAGCATAAGCGATTGTTGTTGTTTCCAATCTCCTTGAAGCAAGAAAGCCTACACCAAGTCCATTTGACCTTTTCGCGTAATAGTGTCGCATAAGCAATTCATACTTTTATCACTCAGCCTAGTTCTAAGCTTTATGACGAACAATCCGACAACAGAAAATGCTCTCTCGGCTTCAACTGAGGTTGGAGGAATTGTTTTTAAAGACTCACACATAGTTTTATAATGTTTGGAGACGAATCGAAAAAATGCATCTCATGTTTCATGATTTTGTTGAAACTAGTACTTTTTTTGTTGAACATTACAAAACTTTTGTCTTAGAGTAAATTGCCTTCCCTAATTTTTCGTCCAACCTCAGAGGTTTTTCTTTCAAAATCTCCATACACTCTTCTACTGAGTGCGAAGAATTGGATATGGATTCATCTTCTTAGTAGAAAAACCTTGTCCCTCTCATTTGGGGTTGTCTAACCAAACAATTTTTACCAGGCAAACGTGAAATATCGATAGTAACTGCAGCTGCTTCGTATTTTCTCCCTAAAAATTCAGGTATTGCATTAATCCTATTAAATTAACGTTGCGTCTCTTTTTAATGCTTTGGATTATTAGAATATTTCCTATTTTTCGCAAATTATGAATTTTGTTCGTTCTATTCTCTAATAATGACACAAAATACACCTTCTGCAGTTAGCAAAGTTGCATTTCGACTGCATAATTTTTCTAAGCCAATATTTTTACCAACTTTAAGTCAGCTACAATTGTACTCGTAGTTTCAAACTCTACATTGACTATCATTTGTTCATCTTTAATGTCAATTAATGATTATAAAATTGCTGACTTTATTTCTAGAAATCTTTCAAGCGTTGCCCACAAACTATTCCAGGGTGTGGTATCCAAACAAATCCTCTTTTTACAGACAAACTCTTCTTTAACTTACTTTTGTAAAATATTCTTGAGAGGTGATGTTACTAATAATTCTACAACCTTTTTAATCTTTTTTGGATTCCTGGGAAATCTCGAGAATTAAGTATAATTCCCGGGAATAGAAAAAGTACGGAAATTGTGTAATTTCCCGAGATCCCGAAAAAAAACCCTACTCATCAGCTCCGAAGCTATTTCCTTTCTCCACTCCCGGTGGATTCTTAGATGAATATTAATTCCAGGCTGCGCGACTTCCCAGTCTCAATTCACTTTCTGTTGTTTTTAACTTTTACGATAAACCTCACACACCCAAACGTCGGGGTTTAACTATTATTTACATTTACATAAAATCAACTCATCTCTACGGAAAGAGGGTTTTAAAACTGAAATTACAGTTAAAGAATAGTTTCCCCAAAAAGATTAGTAGAGGAATCATGAATAGTACCCGTTATAATATGATTGCTCTTTTTGAAGTCAAATTTCGAAGCTAAGCAAACAATATTGGAGACAGATCTTGTAATTTCGAATTACAATCAAGTGGTAAGACCGACATCTGAGCTGGCACCTTTAAAACTGCCTCGCCATACCAGAGTGATCATTTTTTATCTCGACAGATTTAATATGTATCAATCCCGCTACATGAAACAATTTTAATGGAATCTGGACTCCATTGCAATAACGCTGACTGTTAATTCGTACCATTATCTATCAGCTTACATGGTTCCATGAAGAATCAGGACAGAAAAGAATAACCACATACGCACGAAAGCGTAAGCATTAGATTTTCTAACAAAATAAGCAAGATCACTTTTTCTTAAGCATTGAGTCCATAGATGTTGTTTTAAGTTGAAGTGGCTTTTGTAGGCTATTGGTCATGGTCATGAGGCGCATTATGAGTTCGAGCATTGGTACCGCTAAAGCCCCCGTTTGAGGAGCATGGATAGTCTAGTGGTTAGAGCATCCGACTCTAGACCGGAAGGCCTGGGTTCGATGCCCGATGCCTCCAAGTACTCTCCGAGTACACACGGAGTACGTGCTCGTTAAATCAGTGGCTGAGGTAGTGGCTGAGGTAGCGTATCGCAATTTCACGACATAGGCACGGGGTTCAAACCCTAGGCTGGGAGAGGTAGACTCGGCCTTTCATCCCTTTAATGGATCAATAAATGAAATTATCATGTCACGAGTTACACAAAATGATTTTATGATAATAAAAAAAAGAGATTTCAATTATTCTATCACTACGAAATCAGTTTTCTTTAATATTGATTGCATGCCGTGAATTCTTACTGTAATTGATACCACATTTTAATCACAACTCCAATATTTTGTAAACTATATAATTAAAAAAACCTTAACAAACACTTTATTTTTAATATGTTGAATTTAAATATAAAAAAAATTATAAAGAATAAGTGAACCGAAAATTATATAGAATGATATATTTCATCATCATATATATCTGGCAGTCCCTTTCTTTGAAGTCTCCTCCACAATGACCTTTCATTCACCTTCGTTCTCCAAGTTTTTTCATTTATAGTCGTAAAGTCTGATTCCACTGAGTCTGTCCATCTCAGCCTCGGTCTTCTACGCTTCCGAATCCCAGTGACTTTGAGCTGTAGTATCTTTTTGACGTATATCTCTTGTATCTTATCTACCTTTTTGACGACATCATCATCTGGTATTCGAATTATATGGGCCATCCAATTCATTCTATTTATTTCTTATGTGTTTAATGAGATGCCAGGCTTCTTATAAAATCCATAGAATTCAAAATTATATCTTCTTCTCCAGCAATTATTTTCATTTACACTTCCAAGAATACTTCGAAGAATTTTTCTCTCAACGGAGGCTATTTGTTTTACTTCCATTTTTGTTATTGTCCAAGTCTCAGATGCGTATATCAGAACTGGTATAATAAGACTTTTGTAAATTAAAAATTTTGTGCTCCTTGGAAAAAATTTGGATATTAAAAACCTCCTAAGACCATAAAAAGCCTTATTTGCCAGGTTTAATCGATTCTGGTTTTCATGAGATGTTCTATTATCAAAGGTAATAATTGATCCTAGGTAGGTAAATAATTTAACTATTTCAAATTTATATGAATTTATTTCAAGAAAAGGATTTGGGATTCTGTCTCTTGAGAATAGCATATACGCAGGACTAGCATAAGAAATCAGATTAATTTTGCTGCCGCAAAACCACTAATCGGAACGTTAATTTCTGTGGATATGAAAAGTTTGTTGTCTGTATAAAAAAAGTTACCGATTGGTGGCGTATACGGACTCGTATTCTTGGGTATCACGTGATCTTACTGAAGCGTGTTTATTGGCACCTACAAGACGCTCAGTTGTCGAAATGGAGGCAAAAATCAGCATTGGAGACTTTTGATATGATACGATATGGTTAAAGACCGAAAAAAGAAGACAGCAATATCTTAAAACGCTTTAACACAGCATACAAAACTTGGTTGTATTACTATGATCCAACCATAAAACAACAAAGCATTAAATGGAAACATCCATCTTCACCCATTCTCAAGAAAGCAAAAACTGCGAAATCAGATGGTAAAGTTATGACCATAATTTTTTTTATTATGAAGGAATTGTGTATCAACACGCTGTCGAACCCGGTAATACCGTAAACGACTCATACTACACGAATATCCTGTGAACAATGGTACAGCACGTTAAAAGGAAACGTCCATTGCTTCGAAATGGCTTCCTATTGCACCATGACAATGCTAGACCAGAAATTGCTCGTTGCGTACTGGATGTTTCGCAGCAGAACAACGTAGAGATTTTACCACACCCTCCACACAGTCCTGATCTCACTCCATGCGATTTCTGGCTGCTTCCTTAACTTAAGAAACCATTACGAGACAAACGTTTTGCAAGCAACAAAGCATATGTAAAGACCGCGGAGGTGGTTTTGAAACAGCTCTCACAAAACGGACTTTTACATGTTTTTAAGAAGTGGACAGAACTTTGGGATAAATGCATTACGTGCCACGGAAGTTATTTTGGAAAAAAAACAATGTAAATGATGACGATTAAAGGTATTCTGTTTTTTTTTATAATTTTATTCTTATTACTTAGTGAACAGCCTTCGTATTTAGTCTTTTTTTTTAAATTTATAACAAGACCCATTCGACTTGTTGCAATCTTAAGGACCAGAAATGCCTCTTTCAGAGCAGGGAAAGGACGAGCACAATTACACCAATATCATCAGCACAGGCTACAAGTTGTAGTGATTTAGAAAGAATATATCCACTACTATTGCTATTTGAATCACGAATTACTTTTTCTAGTGCGATATTAAAGAGAAAACATGAGACTGAATCTCCCCGTCGAACATCTCTAACTATGTCAAGATCTTCTGACAGTGATCTTATTTTCATTATGATGACAGATGGTGTTATATGATCTTATGACAGAAATTTTACCTTCCACTTTGTATCTTGTAATGTAAGCCTGGTTAATTTAATGAGTTTTGATGGAATACTAGATTCCTTCATTGCATTAAGTAAATTGCTTATATTGACACTATCAAAAGCGGATTTGAAGTCAATAAAAGAGATGGTGCGTTTCAAAGTTAACTTCCATTGTTTTCTCTATAATCCGTCGTAAACAAAAAATTTGGTCTTCAGTAAATCTTCCAGCACGAAAGCTACATTGTTAAATATCTATTTATAAGCCAACGTAAGGCAACAGTCTTGAAATAAAATTCTTGATAATATTTTGCAGGCAACACAGAGCAGACTTTTGCCACGATAATTGTTGCAATCCATAGCATCCCCTTTCTTGTTTATTGGACAAAAATGCTGATATATTTAATATAAAGAATAAGTTGGCTACATAACTTTGAGGTAGTGGACCCGCCTCGTAATCCTAAGTTTGCAGGCTCAATCCCACCTGGAGTTGATAGATTTTCTGTATGTGAAAATCAAAGGCACGTATGTCATGATTATGTGGCGTGTAAGAGATCCCTTGCGTATAAATTTCCCTCTCAGCAAAATTAATTCAGGGCATTGCTTATCATTCGACAAGATCTTGAATTAAAATTAATTCAAGCATCAAAAATTTGATAACGAGATCCGCCACTGGATGGTGCCACCACTGAAATGGCTCTCACACTTTTGGGGTTCAAAATTACGAGGAACGTCGCCAAAAGCCCTCGTGTAGCTGAACAGTGCGACGTTAATATTCACTAACTAACTAACTCACACTTTTGGGGCTTGTGTGCCATTTGAATATATAAAAATATAGTTAATTCACGAATCAAGACCTAATTAATTAAAACATGAAATAATTTCTCCTTTGAATCAATAATTTTAAAAGGCAATTATATTACTATATTATTACCAAAATATGGCAATTACAAACATATAATTAAAAACACACGTATAAAGTGATACATAAAACTTATTCGAGGAAATTTTAATAAAATGTTGAATAACTTTTTGAAGTTTAACTGCACAATTTTATAAAATATTCACAGTTGTGTTATTGATGAATACCTTTATTAAAACGCCCATATAATAATTCTTCTGATCTAAAGCAATTAATATTTTGTACAGTACTTAACAATAACAATCTGTATGAAAAGATCTATCAAAAATATTTTTCAAAACAAAACATTACATTTCTCCTTCATAATCTAGCATCTTTACATTACTCCATGCGTGCTTAGACTATAACTTTTATGAGAAGGAATACATTACTCTTAAGTACCTCTCTATTCATGAGTAAGTTATTAAGTGGTATGTTGCTATTCAAATAAATGTGTTGGGGAGCATAACTAACTGTTAATAATGTTTATTGCAACCTCTTTAAATGTAAACATGCAAACATTTTGGGGAAACTGTTATTGTTGTTTTTATCGAGATGACTCAAGGTTTAGCGACACATAAATCTAAAAATACTATCTCTTATTATTGTAGTTATATATTTTGTCTTAATAATATGCAGATCATAAAAACTACTTTCCCGTAAATGTTAATTAGTTTGAAATTTGATTATAGAAAAAATTACGCTGGTAAAAACATTCAAGCATGTGAACATCCTGGTGAATCTGTTATTGTTCTTCTTAGCAAGATTTTTAAAGATTAAGTGTCACAAAAATCAAAAAATAATACAATTATCTTTTACTGTGGTTATATATTTTGTCTTAATAAATTCAGGTCATAAAAACAACTTTCCCGCAAAATTTAATTAGCATGAAATTTGATTATAGAAAAATCATGTTATAGTAATTATTTCTTTTGAATGAAAATTCGATCTGAGCACCTTCTGTACCGAAAACGAGAATCTTAGCCATCACGCGAAAACGATCATCATCGCGAGGTGGCTATTACTGGTTTATATCTATATCACACCACCACACTACCCCCATGCCATTGATTCGGCGAATAGACAAACGAACAATACCATATTCGTGGCGAGCGTGTGAGCATTTGCGTCATTTTAAGTGCGACAAGTTTGTGGGTTGCGTCATTCGTGCGTGACGGCTTGTGGGTTGCGTCATTCGTGCGTGACGGCTTGTGGGTTGCGTCATTCGTGCGTGATGGCTTTGTGGGCTGCGACGTCGTGTGTGACAGCCTACTTGCGTCATCCTGTCCGACGACTTGGTTGCTTTTGCTGTGGAGAGATGGCACCACGACTGCTGCGGTTCTCTTTGCAAGGCCAGGGTCACCAATGTAGAAACTTTTGATCTGACTACCTTCTGTTCCAAAAAAGGATTATCCTCGCCATCACACCAGAACGATCGTCATCGCGTGGTGGCTACTACTGGTATATATCGATATCAAGCCGCCACACTTTTTTAACGTCAGAGGATGCTTTACAATGTCTGAGTTAAAATTTCCTTTAGGTTGTAACTGTTTAAGCAACTCTAAATTAAGATTTATTGGCATTTTTACTTATATTTTAGATTATAATGCACTTTGAATTGACACATCATTTATCAGTACTAGCATATTAAACATTTGACTGAGGCCCAAATTCGATGAGAAGTGTGGTAGCCTACTGGATTATTTTTCTTTTAATGGGATTGCGGATTGGTATTTCAAACATTAAAGACCAAACACATTTCCCGGGAGCTGGTATAACTTTTTAGTGCGGCACCATATAGGTAGATATCAAATGCCATAATGCAATTTCGAGGTCCAGTTTCCTCCCCAGAGGGAGCACCTTGTTTTTATAGCCATGAACTCGTGGCTGGCATCAGTAGCCCAGTGATCAAGGTCACAGACTCTTGAGACTGGCGCGTCAAGAGAATCGCCTAGTACCGCTGAAGACCCACGTGTAGCGGGTACTAATACATGTTAAATCTGTCGAGGCTCTCTTTGGAGTTATGTGAAAGTTAGGAGAGGGGGTGACAGTTCAGGGGCCATCCTCTTCACTTGACTAAGGTTTAAAATTGCAAGGTCCTTCCTTAATAGTATTTGTATTGCTTCATAGTACGATGTTGATAGAACTCTCACCCCCTCATTGTAAGAAGTGTATATGCGTGAAGAACGAAATATAAAGAGATAGAAACAGAATTTAAACGAAAATAAAAGGGAATTGTGTGTAAAATAAAGTGCTGCATTTTTGTTCAACGCAAGCATTGCATTTACTCGGGCAGTCTCTCAAAAACAAATATAACACCCTAATCGATATGTGTACTATATTTTCTTGAAAACATACGATAATAATTACTTTCGTGAGCATTACCTGATTTTTTATTCGATTTATTAACGTCGCAATCTAAAGGAACGTGAGGGCTATTGATGACGAGCCTTGTAAATTTAAGTTGCGAATTCTATGCAAGTAGAAGGTATTAAGCCTAGCTCTGAGATAATTGATTAATTTTTTTTTAACTAGCGTCGCGCGTAGAAGCGGTATAGAATTATTGGCAGAATGCCGCAAGGAAACGAGTTGACTCAAAAAGGATTAGAGTTACAAACCACCCCCGCACTCAACCTTTATTGAGCACAATATTTTCTTAGAGGTTTACTTATACAGGAGAAATTTACAAACAAATTTCAGCACAGCTTGTTAAAAAGGAATTATATAGTTTTCACATCAATTGTATTGATCAAAAATTATAAGATTTCATAGTTTACAAAATACAAAGGAATGGGAAATAAAAAAAAATAGGGTAAAAAAATTAAATTGAGAGAAATTTGCTACCTCCGATATACATGTATGAAGTTAGTACGAAATAAGCAAATACAAAAATAACAAAAAGGTCATACTCAATACTTTAAAATCATCGAGAGAAAAGAACTACATGTGAGATAGAACCATAATCCTCAAACTTCCATATCATGCCCATTTAAGAGCTATGAGCCTCGAGAGATTTAACATTCATTGCACCGTTACACGGGTCTGGGTTCCGTTACACGGTCTTAAATGGTATCAGAATTCGTATTTACGACTCTATCACCGAGAAAATTTGTATGACTGATTTTCGTCACTTTATATATTGTAGAGGTATCCACCAAAGCACCAATTTCCTGTTAGGGAACTAATGACTTCTCAATGATCACGTAGTTTAGCGTGGGAAAGAATCCAAGATAGGACAATCAGACACTTGTGTTCTAGGAATAGTCAACATTTGACCTCCTTTCATCCAGTCGACAAAGAAGTGACCGATGCAGTCCCCACGCCAATCTCCAACGCCCCACGATGGGTGACAAGGACCAATGGCCGAATAGTAATCCCGGCTACATCCAAACAGAAGTGATTCTGTGTCACATATTGCTTGGAAAGGCATGACGTAAAATCTTTAAAGAGGCACCAAAAGGGAAAACCGAGACTCCAACACTCTACGACGCTCCAACATAGACTCTCCAAGAGACTCCCAGACTTTCTCTCAGCCTGGTTTCCAAATTGGCTTGTACGCTTTCACACCTAGAGTGCGACCATCACAATGCCGTCCTAACGCAGCTTTCATTTAAGAAATCCGGCCTTACAGCATCACATCAATGGTTGCCTCTTCACAACATTATGGTTAAAAATTGCGAAATAATTCACCAATAGCTCTCCTGTTATTTCTAAATGAGCTTAACAATTTAAAGACGTGAGACGTTTATTCTCGTGTTTTATTTTTTAGCTGTTGGTGACGGATAACAGAAATTTACGTCATTCCCAGAGATACCAATCATTATGGAATATATTAACCCCCTTTTCTAAACAGTATTTTTTTAAAAAAAATTATCAAAATGGTAATTTATAAGTTATATAATTTTCTCTCTTCACCGTTTTCAATTGTTTATGTTAACAGAAGCAGTCAATCTATCAATTAAAATTATTCCTTTGAGAGATTTCAGAATGTATGATTCAATAAAAAAATTTTTTAAGAAAATTACGCTGTTTAGGTGCAACAATGGGCTATCCACGAAGTCGAATCTTTGTGTAACTCGAGTTTTCTTCCGTCTACCTAATTGGCACTTTTAGCTAGAACAACGTCTTAATACATGTGAACGTCACTACTGAATAATATGTAAATATCAGTAAGACTGATGATTGTAGATGATATAGAAAGGATTGTAGATGATTATAGAGATGATTGTAGATGATTATAGAGATGATTGTAGATGATTATAGAGATGATTGTAGATGATATAGAGATGATTGTACATGATATAGAGATGATTGTAGATGATTATAGATAAGATAGAGATAATTGTAGATTATATAGAGATGATTGTAGATTATATAGAGATGATTGTAGATAAGATAGAGATGATTGTAGATGATATAGAGATGATTGTAGAGGATATAGAGATCATTGTAGTTGATATAGAATTGATTGTAGATGATATAGAGATGATACAGAGATTATTGAGCATGATATTGTCACATATTGATTCGTATCAGGGGATCTTAAAACCACATTGTCATATCAACATTTGGAATTCATCTTTCCGTGCGTTATTGCATCATCAAAGCCGAGGGGTTGCATCTCGTTTATAAAAGTAACAAAATTTCTTCCTCCTCTTGAACATGTCTTGTCTGCATATCAAATTATCATATCTAGTGTTTATTTGATTTATATAAATAAAGTACTCTTTCCACTGATTTGTAATCATTTTTTGATTCGACAGCTTATTCTCCCATGCTGCGTTCATATCCCCTGGAAATTCCACTAGAGAGAGAGAGATCTTCATCTCAGGCAACAGGAGGAGGTCCCGTGACATGGGTTTTTAGAATTACAGAAAATTAATCCAAGATATAAACAAGTCTTCATAAACCTTGCAATCGAAGCTAAGGAAATGAAATACAGGCTTTTCTTCATTAGATATTGAATAATTTAGGAATTTATTATCATTACCTTACTTAACACAGTCTACAATGAACGCGTAAATACATTTTTAAAAATCATAAAGTTAGTAAAGCAAGAGTTTAATTAATAAGGCAGTTTGTGACGAATCTATACGGAACTTTATCACTAACCTTCTGAACCGACCTTTTTAGGGAAATTTAATTCCCTACCTATTTCCAATCAACTCCAAAGAGCAGACAGGATTACTTGTTATGTAGATTAGATTCAGTATTTAAGTCAAACGAAATAGTAAAGTTAGAGCAGTAGGAGATAGACATTGAAACATAGAGTTATAGTGATTTTGAATTGAATTATTGTTGTTGAAGATAAATTATCCTCATGAAGAATTGAGATTCCTAGAGGTAAATATCATTTTGAAGTTAAAGTCTCAATCAAGCTTTAAGAGTCGGATTAAAGTTAAATGTTCAATAAGAACATTATTAAATATAATTCTGGGATCTCTTATCGTGGTAATTTCTGCGTGATTGTTATTTAATAAATTGATTAATTAGATCATTAATTAATTGAGTTAATTTAAAGGATATTACCTTTAAAACCTCATAGTATTAAAATTACTGTTAATAAGTTTATTTGATTCTATTTGGGAAAATTAACCAAATAAAGAAAGTTATTTATAAAAATGATACTGGTTCATTTATGTCTCATAGTATTCTAGTTCTCAAAGTGAGGTCCC
>BMAU01019357.1:0-290801 GCA_019973935.1 Trichonephila clavipes | reverse complement strand
TGAGCAAAAACAGACAAATGGCTTAAATATCTTGCTGTGGAGGGAAGCAGGTAGTCGTAAGATAAATTATTTTTGGATAACTTTATGAGGTACTTTCCTAACAATCGCCAACATTCAAAATAACTTGCCAAAGTGCTTCGCTCTTGCTATGTCACCAATAGGTTGCGGTTATATGTAAGTACCCTGTGCTTTTTTTTCACCCGTTTCTTTTACTGATAAAGTTAGTTCAGTTCTTTTATGTCACCGAAGAATGTTAGTATTGTACTTCATTTTTCAATGTATTTTTATCATCGGATATATATACTTTGGATAATTTTTTTTTTTATTTAGTACTTACGTATCATTGCACAATCGCCAACGCCGCAAAAGCAACTTCCGCCACTTTGGCAATCCCAACTTGTATGCGTTGAATTGGCAATCATGTTTCCATTTTGTATAATGTCACCAATAGGTTGCACACGTAAGTGCCTTTAATTTCCGTGCATTACCATAACATTAGACTGGCCGCAACATACCACTTGGCGTGATTTCAAAATCATGCCAAAAACGAGTATGTTGAGGAAGCAGGTGTTCGTAAGATAAATTATTTTTGTTAGGCGTATGTACTATGCTAACAATCTCCAACGTCCAAGGAAATAACTTGCCAAGGCTGGGCGACCCCGATTAAGTAGCTGAGCTCCATTTCACGTTTTTTAAACAATTTTAAAATTCTTTAAATTCCACATAGCTCCGAGGATTTTGACCTGCATGGTTCGGAAGTACAGGACTCGACCTCCCCAAGTGTCTTCCCTCCCCTGGACAGCATTTTGCCAATATTTTAAAATAACGTCTCTTCAATGTCATTTCCATGATGATAGTTAGTGATTTTATTACACCCTGAACTGTTTCAGTGAAATGATGAAATGAGTTAGTCAGGATTTGCATTGGCAAAATGCTGTCAGGGGGAGACACCTGGGAGGTCAGTCACTGTTTCAACCACAGTCATAAATCCTCGAATATGAGGAATTTAAAAAAAAAATTAAAAATTGTTTAAAAACGTTAAATGAAAGGAAGGAATGGGGCTATTGGGATAAAATTACATATTTGAAGAGCTCATAGGGAGAACAATCGAATCTAGCCGGTGCGGTCAACCAAGGTAGCATAGGATTCGAGTTATTAATGGAGAAGCCCTGTAGAGAGGAGCACCGGAGGGGGCCAATTCTACGTAAGGTTTGCGCATACTCGAAAATATGGTGTATCTCCAAAAATCAAGTCCCAAGCTCAAATCCTTCGGGGGGATTTTCAGACCCCTTGGGGAAACATGGGAACATGATATTTTTGTGCTTAAGGCCTCCCCATGCCTACACAATGGGAGTCAAATATATAACTGGATGAGTCTCGATGATTGGAACAATTGGTTCAAATCTCAAGTTTGAGACTCCAATAGGAGCCAAGATATTGTGGATTTAAATAAATTTTAAAAGTTTAAAACAATTAAAAACTATATAAGGAATAACCCTATGAGCATGAAATTATAATAACTGGAGAGGGATCGAATGAGCCAGGTTTTACTTCGTTTAAAAGGACTTGGCACCCTAAAAATGATCAAAATATCGTTTGCTTATTTTTATTTAGTTATATTCTTTGCATTATTTTCCCTCAATTGATGCATCCTTTTTGCTTGCCTGAAAATTAGTTGGAAAAACTTTAATTGTAAAATATAAACAAACATCCCTTTATAGATAAAAATAATGAGAGAGATAAAAAAAGCAATTGTAAAAAGTGAAATAATAACTAAAAAAAGAAGCTTTTATAAATAAAGCAGGATATTTCTTAAATATTACATTAATGTAATTTGTATTTCTTTAGAAATGTGTGCATGTGAAATTTTTTCATAAAGGCTTTTTTTAATTTTTTTTTATTATTTCAGTTCTTATTCATCATATGTTTTCCATGAAAATATAATATTTCAATATTATGTGGAGAGAAAAAAACTTCAAAATTGGTGCAATTGTAGAAATTTTTTTTAACATTTCCCTTGAGTTTTCTTATGCAATTAATACTCTAAACAGGGATCGTTTATAAAATATATTATTTGAAATTCTTTGAAAATGCGATTATTCTTACGAAAATATGTAGCTAATGTTTTAAAGTGATATTTTATGTTATTTAAGCGTATAATAATTATATTTTAAGAATTACAAACTTTACAGTGGTTTGTCTCAGTTTGTGTTTTTTCGCATTCAAAATGCTTCTTCTCCTTCCATAAATATTAATCAATCACTTCGATTTTCCCCCTGTGTTTTATGTATATTGCATGTAACAAAATTAGGCTTCCAGTTTGTGCTGTAAACTTAATACTTTTTTTAAAGAAAAATTTAATGTTAAAAATTTTGGCATTTTTTCGTTGAATTTTAGCATGCATATCTACATTTTATTTTTTTCTCTAACATTAATTAAGTTATTGTAAAATCGATTCATAAATATGCTTCAGACATTCTTAAGAAAGTTAAAGAAAGTTAAAAAAATTCAAATAATTAGTAAATACAAAATGAGTATTAGTTTAAAATGCTCCATATATTTTTCAAAAACTTTCAATTTTTCTAAATTGTGTGAATAATTTACACAAAATTTCATCTCGTATTATTTTCTTGAATAAAAACATTATACGTAATGCTAAAATAAAATTTTAAATACATAAATAAAAAATAATTGTTAAAAATATGTCAAGTCCTCTTAATAAGAAAGGCAAGAATCTGGTTCAGTACAACGTTCATTTTTCTTTACGTATTTTGAATAATTTTTTTTAATGGCACTCTTATTATTTTTCTAGTATAATATTTGCATTTCTTTTAGGAATGCACGTCATTTATAAAACAGCTTTATTAGGACCTTTTTTCATACTTTGCCTAAATAGCATTTGGCATTCTATAGAATGCCTAGGCATTCTATACAAGGCCTAGGCAAAGTATGTAATAATTCTCCTATTTCATACTTTGCCTAAAAACGTCAGGCATTGTATAGAATGCCGGCATTTCATACTTTGCCGGTAACATATACACTTCAAGATGCTGTGTTCATTTATCATGAACAGTCTCCCAACAAGGCACGTTCAGTTGCTTTCTCTCAATGCGCCAAAAGACCACGCTTGATTGAAGATGAAACTTTAAATGACTGTGTCATTATCAATAATTTGATAGATTATGTAGACGGACAAGAAGAACCAGATTCTTTGAGAGCGAATAAAATATGTACAGAGATACAGCTTTCCAACAAATTGGGAAAAAGTAGTTTCTTAAAGTAGAAAGAAGTATGAAATTTCAAAAATAACGTTGATCATGCATATATGGTTATCATGGCATTTACAAGCAAATGACCAACCCAACTTCTTCCAAAAATTTATCACTTATCTTATGGCGGCAAAAAATAAAAATCTTGGTCCAGTCGCTGATCGACGGGGATCGACGGGGAAATTTGGATGAGACTTTGTTCTTCCGATTTTGTATTGTTATTTGAGGGGAGGGGGTGTATTTAATTTATTGTCTTCCAGTAACAATGTTGGCGAAGAACAAGCCCTCTACAACATTATTGCTGGTGAACTTTTTATTTGCGTTGTTAGAAATGGGAGTCCCTTTCTTAGATTTTAGGAACTTCGGGAATTTGGTGTAGCAGGCAGTATGCCCGTGCACCTCACAATTAATGTAATATGGATTATTTAGTCTGTCTTTAATTTCGCACTCTTTTGGGACATAATCCTTTCCACACTTAAGGCATCGTGGTTTCATGTGGCAATTGGCTGCCGTGTAACAAAAAAAGAAAATTACATTAGCTTCGCTTCTTTTATATTGCTATGTCTTGACGAAAAAAAAACTGACATCACTAAATCTAGACGTTTAGCTGTTCGTTTCCTGTGTAGAAGACGTCATTAAGGAAGAACTCAGTTTGACAACATCGTTGCTAATAACTACAACTGGCACATATATTTGCACGTCTGTTAAACACTTTGTTTCAGTAACATCCGTTGGTGTTCCAAATATGATGGGCAAAAAATAAATAAATAATAAAAAAAGGTTTTACTTCATTTCAAACAGACGTAGGACATTCGATTCTTTAATGCCACTGCATTATTCGCCAACAAGCCTTGCGTGCTAAGAGTGGTTAACATCTCATGTCAATATAATGCTGTTAGTCACTAAATTGTCCACCGCATATCGTGGCAGGTTTTAAATAAGTGAAAGTTTGATACTTTTTGAGGAAGGCTACTCGGTCTATAGTGGCTTACTAATGTATTCGCTGGTTGGGCCTTGAGCACATACTTCAAAGATTTTTTAATCTCTTGGAAAAAATCAGACTGTTTCTGCAAAATGAAAGGGAAATTTAACGGTACCAACATTTGTTGGATGTTATGTGGCTTTCAAAATTGATTTTTTTTATAGATATATGCCAACATTTTAAATAAACTAAAAGTACAACTTCAAAGTATAAATGAAACATTTATCGTCTAATTCGCACTCTTGACGTGAAACCGCATGTTTTCATAAACGATGTTATTACGAGAAACTACAAGTACTTCCCAAATTAGAAAAAAAAATATACATTAAAAATGTAGTTGTACAGCAGAAACCAGACGAAGAAAAAGAGGGAGAGAGAGAGAGTTATTGAAGAGTTTATTTCCGTAATTGATTTTTCAGACAATGAATTTTCAGCGTGATTTCCTCTGTTTAAAGAATTCTTAGAAACGCCCATGTTTATTGTATACCCTGATGTTTATTTCATTTGACTAGCTGCATGACCCTGCGTTGCACATGTTTTCTCTACTTCACAAAATCAGAGCACTTCTAATACTATTTTCAAGATGACTTCTTCCTTTCCACTTAGCCCGGTTTTGCTCGGGCTTTTACCGAGTGTATAACTTAAAATTCGCTGTTTCGAAATCTTTTCGCTTCTTTTCTTTGTCAGACAGGTTTATCCCCCCGGGATTGCATGAACATTTTTAAATGCATAATAAATAATCATGGAAATTACCCTTCCCCTGTGGCTATCAGCTGTTCCTGGCATGTGTGTGTGATTTTTATATTAACGTCATTACGAAATTCGCGTGGTAATTTCCCGCAATTAATTATTATTGCCTTTTAAAATTTTGACTTCCGCTGAAGACCACTTTTAAATCTGTCGAAAGTTTAAACGTCCTAACGTTGGTATGGTATGATAGTTAAGAGAGATGGGTGCCAGCTCAAGTCTCATACTCGTCACTTGACAATATTTCAAAATGGCGAGGTGCGTCACCAAAAGCTCTCGAGTAAGTGAACAGTGGGACTTTAATATTCACTCACTCACGTTGCAACTTTTTAGGCCACGCAAACAAAAATGTACCTTTTTAAAAATGGTTGTCTGTTGAAAAAAATAAAAATTCTTATAATTACGAAATTTCACAACTATATTAAATACTGAATTAAAATTGTGAGCATTTTTTGAAATGTTCGATACACGGGGAAAAGTTTCATGCAATTATTTTTATAAATGAAGAAGTTATAAAAATTTGAATTTGATTCGTAGTTATTAAATATTTAAAATTTTAAGTATTTTTTAAAAATTCGTAAAAAAAGTTTTCGGAACTTAATTTTTTAAATCACTAACTCTAAAAGATCAAAGCATGAGTTTTTTATAAAAAAAAATTCATATAAACACATCGATATTTATTCATTTTAGAAAAAATCATAAAATATGTAAAGTATCGTTGCTTTGTAGGAAAAAAACATACTGTGTAGTGACGAAATAAATTATATTTCCAATTACAAAATTGCTGGTGAGGTTATTAAATGCGCAAATAAAATTTTCAGTATTTTTTAAAAAATAACAGAAGTTAAGCGATGATGTTTCGAACCCGGGTACAAACCTTTAACCGATCGCGCCGCGAAATCTTTGGAAAAAAGGAGTGAAAAGACCATTAAATAAAAGGAAAAGATATTCAATTTCGCCAAATCTGGTAATTTTCAGTATTTATAGGTGCATCTTTTTTTCTAGTGTAACCTTTCATCAAACGTGACGCGCTAAGAGGGAAAGAGTTGTTTTTGGCTCCAAACCCTTGGCTATTGTAGAATTGCGTTTTTTTGTCAAAGTTTTAATTTTTTATTGAGCTTCATTTTTAAGTTAATGCCTTCAAACTTCATATATCGATTGAAAACAACGGTAATTTTTAAACAAAAAATGTAACAAAAATATTGCATAAATATTTCTCGCAAAAAGGGGGGAAAACGAAAATTTCAATTTCTTTTTTAAAAAACCGTAATTTTTCTTAATCTTTGTACAGATTACGGATAATATCGTTCTACTAACGGAAAAAAAGCCTAATGAGATTATTTTTATAATTAAAGAAATTATTAAGTATTTAAATAGAATTTTGAATATTTTTTGGAAAATAGTAAAAGAAAGTTTTTGACAGTTTATTTTTTGAATTACTGATTCTAAAAGAGAAAAGCATGAACTTTTTTAGTGTAGAAAGTCATTTCGTCAACGCGAAAGAAAATGCAAACGGAACGATTTAGAAATCATTTTCATAAAAACGTATCGATTTTGACTCGTTTTAGAAAAAATCGTAAAAAACAGAAAATTTCATTATTTTGTAAAATAAATTATACCGTATTGTGGTGAAGTAAATGATCTTTCCAATTCTGTAATTTTTTTTTGTCTGAGTTTCATAAAAAAAATTAGATCGTGTTTTAAAAACGTCGGGGTTGAAAAAAAAACATCGAAAAATTAGAACTTCGGCGGTAAAAAATGCCCACTGAGGTAAAATAATTACGCGTTTTAAGGATTTTAATTAATCTTTTTAACTAATTGCAATATCGGAATATAAATGGTCAAAACGGATGCATCCCTTTCTTTCCTTTCCATTCCTGAGCTTTTGGTACCTTCGGTGAGTTTCTGCGCCGGGCAGTTCGTGAGAAGATAGATACACGTGCATGGTCAGATAGATAGATATTTTTGTCTACCTACGAATTTTAGTAGTGTAGATAAAGTGAACGTATCTAAATTCGATTAGCTGTAAATTGAAGAATTTGAAATGGAACAGATTGTAACAAAAAGAATAACAAGCGATATAAGCAAAAATGCCAGTAACGAAATTTCGGAAGCATGGAATTCAATTTCAGACAAATTCAACTGTTTGGGGAAGCTGGGTTATGCTATTTTAACCACATTTTTAACTACCTATGCCTCTTACATATACCTTTCTATTCTCCAAACAATTGAATGTGTTTGGAATCAAATTCCATGTTTCCAAAATTTCGTTAATCGCCTTTTTGCTTATATCGCTTGTCACTCTTTCTGTTTCCATCAGTTCCATTTCAAATTACAGCCAATCGAATTTGGACAAGTTCAGTATATCAAATGAAAAAAACATGGGGATATATTATAAACTTGGGTGTTTATTATGCTAGTATTTTTTATCTCGCTTAGAAACTGTTATGCAGATAACTCCAATTCAGCATGCATTATGCTAAGAGTAGCATCTTGTAATCCTAATACAACCTCTGACAATAAAATTTGGTGAATAATTCTGTAGCATTATCGTAGAGGAAATATTAACGAATGTCACCTTACTGTCCTTCGAAATAGTCACCTCCCACAACTCTGCAACGCTGAGATCTGCTATGCATGTTCTATAAACTTTGTAAGAAGTCTTCTTTTGAGGTAAAGTTCGAAACCTCGTCACGTTCCATTGGCTGTCAGGAGTATCGTCGAATCTCTTTCCTTTCAAAGCAAATTTGAATCGAGGAAATAGAAAGGAGGATTGATAACTGGCGTGTATGGGGGGTGTTCAATTTGCTTCACCCTCATTTTTACCAGGAATAGTTTGACGATATTGGCTGTGTGAGAGCAAGCGTTGTCGTGATCAAGAAACCATGAACCTTGTTGTGCGTACTGGAGTCATACCCTGCGTAGACGTTTCATGAAACAGGTCAAAATTTCAATGTACCTTGCAGCATTCACCGTCCAACTATCATGCGCACAGTTAATCGACGATCTTTAGTGATTAATTTACTCACTTTCTCAAAATTTTCGTCACTGACGGTGGTCGTCGGTCTTTCGCTACGAGGTTTGTCAGAAACACTTTCCCGGCCTTCGCGAAAAACGGGTCAAACACTTGTACACACATTTCATGGACAGTGCTTGATTTTCATAAACACGTACCAGCATGGAATACGTTTCTGTCGGTGTCTTGCCAAGCTTAAAATAAAACTTTCAACAGATCTTTTGTTCGTTCCTTTTCCTGTTCTCAGTTAAGAACCAACGCACTAAACAAACATTTAGTAACACGTCGGAACACAAACGATGCTCAACTGAACAATGGTGGGTGCAGATGGTCAACACCTGCCGCTACGCATGCGAAGCGTTTTGTTTCGCCGGTGTTGCTAGATCGGTCGGTCTAACTTCACTCGCCGAACTTCATTGTCAGAGGTTGTATAAGTTATTTCTCATTACTCTGCAACATCAGAAGTCACACTAACGTTACTTTAATTTAAATTACATGTACAACTAAAATGTTTACTGCTATACAGGACAAAATAAATTTTTCGAAATAAATGAATAGTTTGATTTGTCAGTATTTAGTTTTTTATTCTCCTAATAATCACAAGTCCAAATTATCTGACGGCACATCTGTAGCTCATTAAATATTTCTTTAGTAAAAATGGCATTTTAATCCATAAAGGTACACCACCCCTGGTGTAGAGATTTCAACTTAATAAAACGCGTGTCAATACTGATCCCAGTCGTAAAAAGGCAATTAAGCGTAATAGTCTGCAGTGTGAGTTAGATATCAGTGAAACACACACACACATACACACACAGAAACAGAGTGAAACTTTTATTGAAAAAGACCTATTTTATTTCAATTTTACAAGAGAGGTTACTTTTATTAGAATCGTTTTCACCATTTTTACCTAAAACTGAAGGTAATAGGTTCTTTATTCTTTATAACTTCCAAAGTTCTTAGAAATATTGTGTTCCATTCAAGATATTTCTTTTACAGATGCATGCTAAAGGGGAAAAAAGAAGACTCATATGATTATTGCAAAAGCGCCTTTCTCATCGTAAACTCATCATTAGAGCTGTACGAGTCTGCAGAAAAGAAATTTGCTACAAAACCTCTGGAAACGGTAACTTTTAACGACTTTTGTTATTTATGTCGAATAGCTGTAATATCTTTGTTAAATTTGTGAATGAGACTTTTCTCACATAAATACTATAGAAAAGCCATATGTTTGTGAAATTTGCGAAAATTCTTTTCCAGCCAGTAGTGATTTAAAAAAGCATTTGCGAATTCACACCAATGAAAAGCCTTATGTTTGTAAAAGTTGCAAGATGACTTTCTCTATCAGTAGTGCTTTAAAAAGGCATTTATGAATTCATACAATGGAAAAGCCATATGCTTGTGAAGTTTGTTGGAAAGCCTTTTCTCGAAATGATCACTTAAAACAACATTTACGAATTCATACAATGGTAAAGCCATATGTTTGCGAAATTTTTAAAATGGCATTTTCTAGAAAGGGTGACTTAAAAATGCATTTGCGAGTTCACACTGGAGAAAAACTTTATGAATGCGAAATTTGCAAGAGAGCCTTCTCTTTCAGTAGTGAGTTAAAAAGGCATTCACGAATTCATACTAAAGAGAAGCTTTAGTTTGTGAACATTGCAATAAAGCTTTTTCTGATCTTAGTAGTTTAAAACAGCAACTGCGAATTCATACAATGAAAAAGCCATATGTTTGTGTAATTTTTTCGAAGGCATTTTCTCAAAATGCTAACTTAAAGGAACATTTGCGAGTTCACACTAGAGAGAAATCGCATGAATGGGAAATTCGCAAGGCTTTCTCTACCGGTGTTGTTTTAAAAAAAGCATTTGCGAATTCACATACCAAGGAAAAGCCATACCTTTGTGAAACTTGTTCGAAGACTTTTTCTCATAATTCTCACTTAAAGAAACATTTATGACTTCACACCAGAGAGAAATCTCATGAATTTAAAATTTGCAAGAAGGCAAGAAGGTCTTTGACATTAGTACTTAAATAAAGGATTTGCGAATCCATACCAAAGAGAAGCCGTACATTTGTGAAATTTGCACGAATTATTTCTTCAACAGTGGTCATCTAAAAATTCATTTGCGAATCCATACGAAGGAAATGACATATGTATGTGAAATTTGCAGGAAGGCGCTTTCTCTAAGTGATCACTTAAAAGAACATTTACAAATTCATGTTAAAGAGAAGCCACATGTTTGTGAACTTTGCAGCACGGATTTTCCTTACAGCCTAAGAGCCCATGACTGCCAGACTTTTGTTATTTTATAAAAGCTGAAAGTTTCCCTGCGGATGTTACCAACACAGGTAAGAACGATTAGCGAGTATGGAGTTTGGATTTTGGTTACTTGCGCAGGTAACAGGAGTAAAGGTGTATAAAATAGTACATCAACTTCTATTAAGTATAAAGCTCAACTTTTTTATATTTTCTTCGGAATAACATTAAGAATCCCGTCGTCCATTGCCGGACACTTAATATAGTTGCAAACCCCTGCCAGACTCTCCTTAACTTTAAAAAAAATTGTATACTTTCATTATAGTATAAAAGCTGAATCTTTTTATATATGTTACTTGGGGACGCATAAAAAGATGTTACCTCAAAAACCGGACAGTTTTAATGGTTTTACATCTTGCCAGACACATTGAAAGTCTACTGCAGGTGTGAGTGTAAGGCAACTGTTCAAGCGGCTGCTAGTGAGATAGGGCGTTTAGTCTGTTGCGATCGCGTAATAAATCCAATGAAAAAGTAGTTTTATTACATTTGTTAGCATCTTACATGAAGTAAAAAAAATATTATTTTATAATTACTAATTACAAAAAAGTATTATTATATGTAAAAATCATACATCATTGTCGTCGATATTTTCATCTTCGTCACTACTCCTGTCCATGACTTGATTGTCATCAATATCGCTTTCTCCATCAGTTTCCGAAAAAAAATAAGCAAGTTTATACATTTGTGAATAATTAAAAAATTATGTACAATAATTTGACATAATTACATACCTGATTGAGTTTTGAATGAATCACTGACATAACTTGGTAGTTGATCCCCTTCACACCATTTAAAATGGTATTTATCATTTTCCAGTACCCAGCCATTATTGTCGGGTTAATATGTGGCTGGAGTTTTCTGATGAACATTGTTCCAAATGGTACATGTATAGTTTGCTCGCGGAAACTGCTGCAATAGCTCTCTTTTGCAAGGTGGTGGATTGCTCGCGTCAAAATTTCGCAACTTCTTTCAGTCAAAAGCTTAGTTTACTTGAGCATACAAGTCGATAAACATATGATTTCGAGCGGCATCAACATCATTTACATTACCGGCATTGTGCATATTGCATATAAATTTCTGAATAATATTAAAGACGGTTTGTTGTTCATCTGTATTTTCCATTAATTCACTCGTACCGAAGTTCTTGAAAACTTCCTGGTACTCTGGAAAATTTTTTAATGTTTTGTGAGGTTTTAATTTTTCTTTTTTGAAGAACACACGATTAAAATCACATCCTTTGATAACATGATATTCAGGTAAGCTCTGACCCTACTCTGCGTGTATTTTGGTTAGGTCCACATATTTTAAATTATTTCCAGTACCCGTAAGCATCCAAGCAACCGAATCATTTTTAAGAGGGTGCTTGTTACCAAGCATTATAGCAGCAAAATCAGTATCAATAATACTTCTGATTACTATTTCTGCTAGATAGTTGATGTTATATGCATGGTATGCCATCTTTGTATCTGTTTCCTCGTGTGCTGGGCATGACAACTCTTCATCAATTCTTGAGACAACTTTGTTGGATTCATTAATAGTGAAATAATGACATTTCTGAAATTTATGTGTATAATTCAGTTGTCAGTAAATGGCACCGCTTCATCAGTATCCCAATGCGAAAGAAAAAAAATCAAACAGAGCTTCTTGAAAATTTAAAATTTTCTGCTCTTCCGCGAAGTCACTTGATCGAATTTGTTGAGGCCTAGTTATAGTGCACTCTAATTGCGCAGAATCTAACAGTTGGGAATGCTCGCAATCTTTGATCGATGGTATAAAATATTGATTAAAGATCACGTAAATTCTTCATGCTTGTAATTAAGTGACCATTGGCAACAATTTTTTTGAAATATTTCCAAAAGTTTTTGTAACCTTTTTAATTGTATGCAATAGGAAAAAACCATCAATTATTAGAACATCTAATTGATGTGGTTGCTCATGCAAGACGTCTTTCTCTAGACATTTCATCAAAGCAGATTTATCGGTCTTGCAAATAGGGCCATCCAATTGGCCCATGGACAATGGTACTGAGGTAATTGGGTAAGAGAAAATCTTTGAAATGCCTACATTGTAATCCATAGAGATACCCTACATGCGTCCAAATAAATCCTTTGAATTTTAATTTCTTGAATTTTACCATCTACTTAAACTTTCTTCTTTTTCTCATAATCTTTGGAGAAATTGTCAATGGATATTTTCTTCATATCTTTTTCAAATCTGTTAATATCTGATAAATATTCGGAAAAATGTTTTACGTTGATAATCTTTTTTTTTCAATATTTAGAAGGAATGCCTCTACCGGTGGTGATGGGAATTTTCCAGATGAAATATTTATCAGTTGACCTTTGAGCACGTCTGAGCTGAAGGGATTAAATAAATCGAGTGAAGGTAGTAATAAATTGTCTCGATTGTTTGATATTTTTCCGGATATTATAGAGATTTAAGTCTGTTGAAACATCTTGATAAGTTTGCAGTCCTAGTTCTAGATAAACTTGATTTATAATCGTAGACCTAACATCATGATTACGAGCTCACCGTTAACGTGCCGAAATTAAATTTAAGTGTAGAACACCTGTGAGCCTTCTAGTAGCGTCTGCATTTAGTTTGCTCTAATACCCGGACAATCGATTGTCTAGAAAATGGTTTAGTTGCCGTTTGTTACCAAAGCTACCTTATTTAAATTCTTCGTATAAGTCAGGATGGGTTTATGTAACTTTCAGCAAATTATCATAAAATTTTACACTCCATCGTGCATAATTTTGTTGGTTGAATATAAAAAATATATTTTTTTAATTTTAGGCAATGTTGATATGAAAAGTTCAAAATCTCTAGTGCGAATTCCATGACAGGTCCAAGTAATGATGTATAAGATTGATGTAAATCAAGTAAAATTGTGAAGTTTTACCAAGCTCATCATTGAGACGTCATTGCTTGAATATACTGTAATTATTCATCAATTCTTTCAGATCTTCATTTTCAATGTGAAATGACGATATTTCACAGTTTTGTAGTCTTTTCATTTCCTCTATCGTATAATCTGTTAATATTGTATTATGTTGTAAAAATGATTTAAAATTTAGAACTTCCAATCCCAATGCTACTAGAGGATGCAATCTTTTGAAGCGATTGAAGTGCTTTTCATTAAGAAAACCATTTATAGAACCGCTTGCCAGCAAACTATTCTCAACCATAACATTTTTTAACCCACAGTCGCTAATTACTTTACCGATTGCTTTAAAATAAGCCATCATAATGTAGAACGGTCCTAGATGCATAAATAAATGATTAAATTCACGTTTCTCCGTAGCTTGTATTTGAAACGCTACTTTTGCTATCGCAAGATCGTAGGTAACCTGGATGCAATGTTGATGTAAATCTTCAGTTATTGTTCCCTGTTACAAAACATACAAACAATTTGATAGTCATTATTACTAGCATCATTTTTGGTCAGAATATTTGCATCCTGAGTTTAATCATTATTTATCACTAACATCTGGTTCAAAAAAAATTCAATACTTTCCTGAGAAGTTGTAGATTGGAGTTCTATTGAATCAGAAATTATATATATACTGGACTGGGATGTTATTGAAGATTCTGTAGTTAAAAAACTGTGAATGAGATTGTTCTGTGGTCAACTCAGGTATTAACGTCGTGGTTGGAAGAACTATTGTCTGTAGGTACACTAATTTTTGTTTTTCATTGTTTTTTGTAGAATTGACAGGTTTAGAAGTTAACTATTTTTCCATAACTCCTGTAAAAGCCTTATAGCATTCCCGGTGATAAAAACTATCTATATATTTATCAGGCAAAATAATGTCTTTGTATTTTATGTTCTGCTTTTTTCTAATTTTCAAAGCAGTTCGACATTTTATTAATGTTTCTTCTCCGAGACCAATATTATTTTATCATCATTTTTATTACAAACGAAACAAATTAATGTATCTCCCATGAAAGCGATATTGATGACAATCAAGTCATGGACTGGAGTAGTAGTGACGAAGATGAAAACATCGACCACAATCAGTGACGCACAGAAGAGGGGGTCCTGGGAGTCCGGACCCCCCCAAAGCCCTTGATTTTTTTTCCGATTAATTACAATTCTAAGTACACAGTACGTAAAATTTAATTAAGTATTTGTTATTAATTATTAATTTTATTAATTAAAGCTAATTATTTATTCAATAATTAGTTTTTTACTGTGTTTTGTTCCCGAAAATCGACAAAATCAAAAGGAGCATGATACAAAAATGATGAACTTTCGATCCCTGACCCCCTGAAAATTCCTGTGTACGCCACTGACGACAATGATGTATGAACTTTACGTGAAATAATACTTTTTCTGTGTTCATTAATAATAAAATAATATTTTTTAACTTCATGTAAGGTGCTTTTCCATTGGATTTCTTAAGCGATTGCAATAGACTAACGCCCTATCTCTTACTCGCAGCCGCTTGAATGGTTGCTTTACTCTCACACCTGCAGCAGACTTTCAATGTGTCTGGCAAGATGTAAAAACCATTAAAACTGTCCAAATTTTGAGGTAACATCTTTTTATGCGTCTCCAAGTAACATATATATATAAAAATTCGGCTTTTATACAATAAAGAAAGTATATAATTATTTTTTTTAAAGTTAAGAGGTGTCTGGCAGGGGTTTGCAACTATACTAAGTGTTTCTAATGTTATTCCGAAGAAAATATAAAAAAAAATTGAGCTTCATACTTTATAGAAGTTGAGATACTATTTTATACACCTTTACTACCTGTTACCTGCGCAAGTAACCACAATCCAAACTCCATATTCACTGATCGTTCTTACCTGTGTTGGTGACATCCGCAGAGAAACTTTCAGCCTTTGTAAAATAACGAAGGTCTGGCAGTCGTGGGTTCTTGGACTTTGAGTAATTTGAAAAAGCATTTGCAAATTTGTGCCTAAGAATAGCCATATGCTTAGGAAATCTGCGTGCAAGATTTTTTGGACCATAGTACTTTTAAATGTAATTTTGCAAATTCATAGAATAAACGCATTAGAGAACGTGAAACCTCACGCTTGGGATATTTGCAATAAGGCGTTTTCAATTTCATTTCTAGGAGAAAGTTTCCTCTGATTTTTTTAGTAATTTGTAATGTATTTTATTAATTGACACCAGTGAAAAGTCATATGCTTGTGAAATTTGCTGGACTTTTTTTATATAGTATAACGTCATTTATCCGAATCAATAGGGACCAGACACCGTTCGGATAACCGAAAACAGAATGCGATCTATGCAGCATATGAAACCGGACACTATACGAGTATTGAAAATCATCACATGAGGGAAACGTGCTTGAAGAAAAAGCAAAATGTTGCAATTTTACCTTTATTGTGGAAAATAATGACATTTTTCTCTGTACCATTGTGCACTTTCGTTTTTTCGCTGCAAGGTCTCTGAAAAAACTGGTTCGGATATTTAACGCTCCGGATAATAAACATTCGGATAAACGACATTCTACTGTAATCATTACTTTACGGAACACTTTCAAATTAAAATTAGGGATACGCCGCGTGTTTGTGAAAAGCGATGATTTCTTTGTCTGTACTTTTAATATTCTTTTAAGAATTCGTATGAAGGAAAAGTTATCGTTTTAAAATGGGCAGTAAAACCTACTCAGTGGTAATTTAAAGAGAGATTTGCAAATTAATAGCAAAAATGACCTCATGTGTTTAAAATTTGTAAAGAAAAACTTGGCTTAATGGTTTTTTGCGTCTTTTAATTAAACATCAAAGTACAAACAGAACAGATCTGTGATATTTCCCAGAAAGTATTTTCTCATGTGATCGTAAAAATCATATACAAAAAATGTATGTGAAATCTGTAATGATGCAGTTTTAATTTTGTCATTATAAAAAACAATTCAGACATATTCATGGACAAACTTTGTTTTGATTCTAAAAATGAAGTATTTTACACTTAATGATGTAATTCCTTAGAGCGCTTTGAAGAATATTTTTACTTTATGTTCCTAATATCAGGGAAATTTTCAATTGTTTTTATGAGCTTTTGTTACCTTTGATGTGTAATTTTTAAATAAATTTCAAATTTAATTAAATGAGTACTTCCTTCTTTGCTTTTTGATTTTCTTTTATAATGTTATTTTTGTGGGAGTACAATATTTATTTTTGGTTGGAATGCCTTTTAAGAGAGAAGAGAAGAGAGAGTACCTTTAATATATGATTATATTTATGAGGTAACTTTTTAATAGAAGGTATACATCCATTTTACTTCGAAGGAAATATTTTATATAGTTAAAAATATGATATAGAGTTTGACAATGGCCAGGTTAACTTTATGTATTTATTGACAGTTATTTATGAAGGAGGAATAAAAGTTAGTAAAAAGTAGTGAACGCCATTGTCAAAAATAACACATTGGATTCCACGAAACGTCTATCTGGTCAGCATCGCCTCCTCGTTCTTCCGTCTCGTTTGCCACGCTTTTGTCTCATTTCCTGTCTTTTTCATGCTCTATCGTCTTATTGGTGCATAATTCCCGCATTATTCCAACACCTCCTAGATACAAGGCCTGGCGACTGAAATGAGAGAGGCTTGTGACGTCACATATAGTAGGTATAGAAATCCCGCCTGATTTGAAGTTTATACGCCTTTTTGGATGTGGTTCCAGCCTTCAACATTTTTATTTCAGATTTTCAATTTATTTGTGACGATTTTGTATAAGATAATAAAACAATGGTCTACACATGCGTTGTACCGAATTGCAATAGCAATTATAAAGATACTGGGACAGTACAAATGTTTGGATTCCCAAAAGATGACTCCCTTCGAAAAAAATGGATACAAGCCAGTTCAAGAAAAGATTTTGCTCCATCAAAGTATTCGAAGGTAAGTTTTTTAATTTATTCTATTTCTGGAAATTGTAATAATATCTTTATTTTAAAAGTCTACAAATAACTTTAATAGATTGTTCGATAAGACCTTTGAAAATGTATTCATTTCTTTTTCTTCTTTTGAGTTTCTTAAGCATTGACAATTCATTTTTATTTATCTATAATGATAAAGGTGTTTTGTTTATGAAATAAGTATTTTGTAGCACAAATAAAATTTATGTTTTTAAAAATGAGCCCAAACAAGCATTGTTAATGAGACAAACTCTGTCTAGTGTTTTTGCTATTGCTGCTTTATTTTTGTGTCATTTACAAAATACCTTTTCGTAGAATCATTGAAAGCACCTTAAGTATTAATAGTTTGTTAGCAAGCCCATTATGATATACAGCTCGTAGTCAATTTAAATATGGATATTTATTGATTATTTTGTATATTACTATGATGTGAGATACAAAATTCAAAACACATTCACAACAACAACAACAAAAAACTAGCTGATTTTTGAACTATTAGGATGACTTTAAAAATAACTAAAAATAAAGCTGTAAAAGTAAGCTGAAAAATAGACCCAGTTTCTTAATTTAACATCGCATCATGACTTAAGTTAAAATTAGTTAAGTTTCTATTGACAAATTAACATTACACTAAATTAACAGTCCGATCGTATTGTGGTAACAATTATGTTTATTGATTAACATATTGGCAGATAAAACGTTAAAATTTACAAGGGTGGTACTTATCTGAGAAGAGAGGAGCGACGGAGGGGTGACCTCGGGCAGCGAGTTCGCTTCCCGACGGGAGGTGTTTTCTGGCAGACGTAAGAGGGGAAAAGCCCCGAGAATTGTCGTGTACGAGCTTTTAAAACTGACCGCACAACTTGGAAAAGAATCCACTACGGATTCATTACTATCAAATCTACCACCCTGATTGGACTCCACGGTCCGCGCAGGAACACGACCTTGCCGGCCATCAGGTTCGTCGAACCTCGACGCACCCACATTACTGTGTAATCCCTCTTTCCTGTAAACAGGGCAAATGCAAAAATTAAAACTGTATCTCAGGGGCCGGCGGCCTCCCCTCACTCCTCCCCTCTTTCAGATTAACAAAACTAGAAATAAGGAAACACAAAAAATTTATTGTAGTAAATGTATATACAAAATACAATAGCGTTCGCAGTTCCAACACAAGAAAAATCATTGAGGAAAATGTCCGTATCAAAAATGCAATAGCAGCAGAACACAAGAAAAATTCATTGAGGAAAATGTCCATATCGAAGTGCAAAAAATAATATATCAGCAGTTCCAACAGACTCGTCTTCCTTTCAACAGCGTAACAGCACTCACGGACTCCTGGTCACGAACGGCTGTCCACGTCATGAAGGGAGAAAAACAAGAAAAACGATGTCTGGAGCGTCCTAATCTTGTTGAAACAGCGTAACAGTTCAACGGCCTTGTAGTAGTAACCCGGTGCTGTTTGAATCTTGTAGGGGTTCTGCTCATGGTGCAAGGGTACATCCGAAGATTTGACTCTCGCAGGGGTTCATCTCGTGATGCAAAATAGACCCAATGCACCTGAAACAACCATGGCTTGATGTCCTGAAAGAGAGAAAACACGAACACTCTCGTAGGAGAGCCAGCATCAGTAGAGTATATAAAATAGGAGAACAAAATTTCCCACTCTTCCACAGGGCTTTCAGATACCCGAGGTCCCCATCTCGTCCTCCCATCACTCAAACGTAAAAAAAAAAAAAAGAAGCATTGTCTAAAAAAAAATTTGCAAAAAAAAAAAAAACACAAAAAAAAACCAACAAGAAAACTGCATGTTAATCCTAATTCCTTAAACGTTGCGAAAGGAGAGAGAAAAAAAAAAAAAATTCAACTACTAACAACTACAATTAAATTCATGTTCCGAACAAATAATTATCGAATGAGATATGGGTCACCAAACAATTCACAAGGACAACATATATAAAATAACAAATAGAAATAATCGAATAATCACAAAGAAACATGTGCCACTAAATCATAAAAAAAAAAAATAAGACGAGTAACGCATAGTAAATTCAAAAATTGCATATATAACAGCTTCGCTACTCACAATAACCACACATATGAGCATCGAACAAAATACTTTGTGATAAGAAATAAGTACAAGTGAAAACATATGTAATCAATACAAACGTGGCACCAAGAAACAGACACCTCATAATCGTATAACATCGAAATCCTGACACGACTAATATGATGTGCATGTCTCAGACCACCAAAAAAATTACTATTTTAACCTTCAACAGTACTCAAAGCATAAGAAATTGCAATGGTTCACTAAGAGCAACGATAACAATCTTTCGTAAAAAAATTAATTTAAAGTGAAAAATTAGAAATTGAAGCGATGGGTGTGCATAGGTAAGAATCATATATATAACCTCCGAGAATGCTTAATAGCCTAAGAAATTTAAAAAATTCACTACAAGCATTGGTTACAATTGAAAGTTTAAAAAAAAAAAAAAATGTAATTAAATTCAGATTTGCAAATTAAAATCTATAAATTGAAACGAATAGTGTAAACGGTAAAAAATTTATAACCTCTAAGAATGCTTAATAGCCTAAGAAATTTAAAAAATTCACTACAAGCATTGGTTACAATTGAAATTAAGAAAAAAATTAATGTAATCAAATTTAGAATCGCAAACGATGAGTGTGCATGTGATCAGGATGCACCCCAATGTTTACAAAAGGTGGGGAAAAAAACATCCTATTTCCTGCGATAGGACGATCGCCGGCAACCGCCAACACAAGAAACAGAATGCAGAATCAAGACAAAAGAAAAACAATGCAAATCCGATTGTAAAAAAAAATTACTATATCGATTAATACTTTAAAAAAAAATTGAGAGAGAAAAAAAAATTTTCTTCTACATTCAATACATTCGAATTTCCATATTGAGAAATGAATTCCAGAAATCACAAATGCAGTTGAAAATTTCAGAAAAAAATTATAAACATAAAATTGATAATGCAACCCATGACGTATGAGGTGACACATACAGAGTAAAGTAATTTTAACTAAAACAAAAAAAAAAAAAAAAAATTATTACAAGTGCTACACATAATTAAACATAATTCCCCCAAAAAATATCACTTCACTAATCAACATAACTTTTTAACATTCCATGTAATACAATGTATCAATTCTAAATAATTAAAAAAAAAAAACTCATCACAATGTTTCACTATACTCGCAACAAATATACAAAAAAAAAAAACAAAGATCCTCAATTTTCAACAATACCGCTAACTCAATTCATCGATAATCATCGAATTAATTACTCAAATATCATTCTATAACATTAACCCAAAATTCTCAGTAACCTTAAAATGATTCCTCAATCATTCAAAAATGCCTTTACCTCAGATCATTCATATCCTGTACCTCAATAACACTAACTAAACTTATCTGCAACTTCAAAATAATTAATCGACTTCTCCACAATACCATTAACTAAAACCCATCTATGCTCATCAACTTATTTACACAAAATCTCACATAATCCTCAACTCGAACTTTCCTAGATTCATCTCAAAACATTCTTAAATATACCACACAATCATTAATTCAACTTATCTATGTTCATCAACTTATTTACTCGAAATCGTACAAAATCCTTAACTCAAATTACCTTCTCTACATCAAAACAACTTTCTCAAATATACCGTATAATTATTACAACTCAATTTTCCATTTCCCAAAATCCTTAACTCAAAATTTCTCATATCAAAAAAACTTTCTCAAATATACCGTATAATTATTACAACTCAATTTTCCATTTCCATATCAAAACTTCGAATTTACTATCTTCCATAATAAAAAAAAAACTTTCCCAATTATTCAACAAATTCATCAAATTAAAATTTATCTATCTCCTTCGAATAACTTTCTTCAAATATTCCACAAAATCCTTAACTCAAACTTATCTAACTCATTCAACAATTAATAAAACAAAAAAAAAAATTCACACCTGATCATCTTCAACATTTTCAAACCAAAAAAATTATCAAACTCAATATCTAAAACAAACAATACTAAATCAAAATTCTCCTCTTCGCCAAAACCAAACTCAAAGCTAACACAACTACGCGTACACAAAACATAAAATTTAACAATACCATTATCTGACCATAAACTTATTTCCAAATAACAATGCAAAACTACAATTAAAATCCAAAACCATAAAAAAAAAATTCAATTAATATCAATACTCAATTCAATAATCTACCCAAGCGCTACCATGAATAAAACAAGTAAACCTAAACCAACAGAAATACTATATCGACATCAAACAAAACATTCAATTCCTAGTACAGTTTAGCACACAAGCGAGACAAAATTATTGACTGCACATTCATTTAACCAAACAACAGTTTAACTATAGCCCTAAGCAAACAAAAAAAATTCCAAATCTATAGCAAAAAAAAAGAAACACAAAAATTCAATTAGCATTGAAACACCTAACCGAAACACTAGAAAAATTTTAAATTAAAATTAGCAATCATATGACAGAACAAAACAACTTGAGCAAGATAAAGTAAAGAGTCAACATAATTTCTTAAGGACAAAAAATTCAAACGACCACCTCTATCCATATCTTAACAAGCATAAATTCCAAAGATCTCAATTCAGTAATACACAGCCACTTAAAATTAATACACCAGTACAATTTATCAATAAAATTGCTTCTAACAAAATGCCGCCTCCAAAAAAAAATTAATCTTGTATGCAAACTAAAAATTTAACAAGAAAAGTACACAGTTATACACAATCAAGTCAGCATGAACTAACTTATTCAATAAAGGAACCTTTTGTATGAAAAAAAATTTAAAATACTAGATAATAACCGCAACACAAAATTATTTGATAAATGAAAAATGTCAAATATGTATATATAGTAACAACATTCAAATTTCGTGACAGGTGTCCAAAGACCCCAAAATTTGATTTTTGTTGCAAACATGAATTAAAGCTTAAAATTTATAAAATTAAAATTGACGTGCATACATGAATCGCATAGCAAAATTAAATAACAATCCTATTACAAACAACAAAATTTATATATTGCATAAAACACATAGCATCAAAAAATATTTTATCTAGAGCTAAAATTGATATTAACCACATACAACATTATCTCATTTAAGCATCAAATCAAGACATGAAACAAATTGCATAAAAAAAAAAATTGAGCTAGAATTCATTAAATAACTAAGTACAAAATTTTATCTCACTAAAACATCAAACATGACATAAAACAAGGTGCAACAATGAGACAGGTACCATTCCAGATGTGTGCTCTCAAAGTGACGAAGCGTGAAAAATGCAAAAAAAATTTCAGTTTCCTCAAAAAAATTTTAGCGCGGTAAGTGAATTAATAAGCCGAATTGCCTGCACGGGCCCTTAAATTATACCGTGGACTTGGAACAATACCCTTAACCTCCGTCTCGTCTGGTTGCAAATCATCTAAATTATTTAAGTGCAAATATGAGAATCTCTTAATAAATGGAATCATCCGATTGACATGTGTGTTAAATCTCTTCCTCAATTGTTCTACATGTTGAACCCTATAATTGACATTAGAAAAACGCTCTATTACTCTGTAAGGACCTTCAAACTTAGGTCTGAGTTTTGGAGATAAATTAGATTTGATATTAGGCGTCTTAATAAAACACAAGGACCCGATTTTGTAATCATAATGATGTTGCTTTGTCGCTCTCGTACTCAGATCAACATGCGATGCCTCCTGCTCTTTTAGATTTTTTAAGACTTTATTAAAAATTTGCTCTAAAGACGGTAAAAGTTTCTCGACATATTCATACTTATTTTGTGGTGTGTCGGAGTTTTTCTCGTAAGTGTAAGATAATCGAATATCCCTGCCATGTTCTAGGAAAAAGGCGATGTGTATGTAGCTTCATGAATCGCTGAGTTTAATGCTAACATGGTGTGCGGGAGTTGCTCATCCCAGTCATTTGTATTTTGCGAAATTGATGCCAGGATATTGGCTAGCGATTGATTGGGTTTCTCTACCCTCCCGTTGACGTGAGCGGAATAACTTGATATGTGTCTTTTATGAATGCCCATAACTCTGCAAAATTCAACAAATTCAGAACTCTTAAAATATGTAGCGTTATCTACGACTAATTTATGTGGGCAACCCCTGTGTACAATGTAATTATCAAAGAAAGCTTTAGAAATCGTACTCGACTTAATATCAGGAAGTGGAACAATATGAATGTATTTTGTGAATGCATCTATCATAGATAAAACATAGCTATTACCTTAAGGCGTGGTTTTAAAGGACCGAAAATATCAATATGACACGTTTCTCCCGGTTCTTGACTTTGTTCTACTGGCTGATGAGGTGCTGGCGGAATTTTGAAAGCGTTTTTTCGAGATAAACATACAGTGCAAGAACGAACAAAATTTTTAGTATCTTTGTACATATTCTGCCAAAAGAAGTTTTCGCTGAGTCGATGATATGTTTTAAAAAATTTAAGATGCCCTCCATATTCTGAATGGACAGATTCGAGAATTCTAGCTTTAAGACAATGTGGAATGCAAACTTGTTTTCTAGTGGTGTTAGACCTGGGTGATCTGGACGGGCGCTTGGACAAATGACATAACAAACCTTCCCCATTAATAAAATAGTTGCTGACTTGTGGGCTAACGTCATTTTGATCAATTTTTTGTATAATAGGACTTAAAACAGGATCCTCATGTTGCATTTTAATAAGATCTTTAGAGTCAGGTAAAGCTATTGTGATGTTGTTAATACAACGGGAAAGATGATCTGCGACTGAATTTAAGGAACCCCTGATGTAGTGTATATCGTAATTAAATTCTTCCAGAGCCAATTTCCAACGCAAAATTTTGGAAGAAGGATTTTTATTAGAAAGAAATCCTGCGAGAGGTTTATGATCAGTAAAAACTTTAAATTTTCTACCCAACAAGAAAGGTCTAAAAAAATTTAATGCTGTATATATTGCGAAGAACTCCAAAACCGTTGCGTTATATTTAGATTGCGAGGGATTTAATTTCTTTGAAAAAAATATAAAGGTTTGACTTCAGAGTTAGGATATTTTTGTTCTAAAACTGCCCCTATGCCGCGAGATGAAGCGTCCGTCGTGATTTGTAATTCTGCGTTTGGATCGGGTAGTGCTAAGACCGGTGGGTTCAATATGGCTTTCTTAATATCATCGAATGCCTCCTGCGTTTCAGATGTCCACTCGAATGGAGTGTCTTTTCTCAAAAGATTCGTTAATGGAAGTGCTCGTTTTGCGAAATTTTTAATATATCTTCTATAAAAATTACAACACCCTAAGAAAGATTTAATTTGCTTTTGATCCGTTGGAACTGGAAACTCGTTAATTGAAACGGACTTATCTTTATCTATAAGGATACCTTCCGGCGTTACTACAAACCCCAAAAATTTACAACTCTTTGTTAAAAATTGACATTTACTCGGATTAAATTTTAAGTGAATTCTTTCAAAGCGTTCAAAAACCTTACCCAATAATTCAAAATGTTCATCTATAGTTTTAGTAAATAAAATAATGTCGTCTATATAAACCAAAGCTCCGTTGTGTAATAAATCTCCCAAAACCTCTTGCGCAATTGATTGAAATGCTTTAGGCGAGTTTTTTAAACCGAAACAAAGTCTATTAAATTCATATTTGTCACCGTCGGGAGTAGAGAATGCCGTCTTATGCCTGTCTGCAAAGTGAAGTGGAATTTGATTAAATGCTGACTTCATGTCTAAAGCCGAAAAATAGTTTGAACCCGAAATTTCATGCAAAATGTCGTCCAATGTTGGAATAACGAAGTCTTGAGTCAAAGTTATTTCGTTCAGTTTCCGAAAATCTAAAACAAGGCGCCATTTTTCTTTTTGTTTGACAAACAAGGCCGGAGTATTGTACTGAGAATTAGATTTTGAAATAATCCCTGCCTTCTCTAAATCTGCTATCTGACGTCGAAATTCGTTTCTTAAATTAAATGGAATCTTGTAAATCGGACATTTAATGGGATAGTCATGTTGCAGACTGATTCTATGATGCTCCGTAGCGGCCGCAGATAATTCTACCGTAGAGCGAGCGAAAGCACTTTTGTGCGAAATTAAAAGTTGAAATAATCTATTTTTTATTTTGCTGTCCAAACCTGAAAGGTTAAAATCCTTCTCCGTGAGTGGGGGTAGAATATCTTGAGAAACGGGAAAATCGGAATAAAAGTCTTCGTAATTATTGACAGTAATTATTTTCATGTTTTTGTTAAGGGTGATTATGTTATCAGAATCGTTTCTAATTTTTAGAATGGTGTCATTTGTTTGTGGATCGATATTAATTTGCGAAGTAGTTAAGTGGATGTTTTTAGTTTTTAACTTTGCTGAACTCTGAATAGTAGCCGAAGACGTAGAATTAGGTAGTGTTGAGACGTGGATACGAACATTTGTGACTGAATGAGGACCTACACACGTTTTGTGTTTTAAAAATCCATGAATAAAGTTAGTCTGAACGGCACGCGGAGGAAGCGAAAAATTGATAAGCGGAATTGAAAATTTATTAATTAATAAACGGTTTTTACCCATATCTAAAACTGCATTCCATAATTTCAGAAAATCGTATCCCAAAATAGCGCAATAATTATCGTTAATATCTTGCTTCGTTATAAAAAAATATGTTGAAAATGAAATTCCCCCAATGACAATTGTATTTCATAACAACCGATAACTTCTACTGTATCTCCGCTGACCGCTTTAATTTGAATTGAAACATTAAATTCCTTAAAATTTTCGTTTTTTATTTTAGTGAAAAGTGAATTGGACATTAATGAAACGGACGCACCTGTGTCAATTAAAATTCTGAATCTATAATCCTGCACACTAGCTTTGACGATTGGTAGATCAAAAATATTGTCTCTAGATTTAATAGGAGAAAACCGTTTTTCTACCAATTGTATAAAATCTAAAATCGGCTTTCTCCGCGGAAGTTTAAATAACCATTTCTCGTATTGCGTCTGAAACGAGTTACATCTCCTCTATCACGGGAAGTGCTCTGTGAAATGTTTGCTGAATGCCTGGGGGCTGCGTAATTATCGCGAAAAGCCTATTCTTGGAAATGGACGCTTCGCCAGTCGAAAGAATGAGCGTTTGGTTGACGGAAAACAGAAAATAGTCCCGCGGCGTTTCCGACTGGGGTTGGTAATTCAATGTGCATTCTTTCGCCCTTCTCTTCTTATATTCCGCTTGCTTATGTCCCTCAAGGCCCCAATAATAGCATTTGAAAACAGTCTCCCTTTTGCGAAAAAGACCCCCATTTTTTTTGCGAGCCGTAACTGAACTGGCCTCTTGTAAACGCTCGACCCTTAAATTGATTTCCTCTAACTTGTTTGTCAATGCCGAAAAGACCGATGTTTTTGTTTGTAAAGGCGACAAACCAGTTCTCTCGTCATTTGCAATTTGATTCAGTTTAATGTTCTGTTCTTCTTTCAACGCAGCGTTTATTGATTCCTCGAGATTGTTGGGGTCTCGTGCCAAAACGAATCTGCGAATATCGTTTCGCAAACCACTGATAAAACGTGACTGTAGCAATTGATCATTAACGTTCCGTACGTGCATGTTTTGAGCCGTATTACTTGACTCAAATATCTGTGTTCCTAGTTTGTTGATGCGTGCTGCGAGTTCTTGCACGCTTTCAGATGAAGCCTGAATACATGATGAAAATAATTGGAGCCGTGTGGATAGCGGGACGGTCCTCTCGAATCTAGAAATGAGAACTCTAGTGATATCGTGGAATTCTGTTAAATGATTGTGGGTTGGGTCTGATAAAAAAATTCTTCAGCTATTCCCGCTAATTTTAGTTTCAGAATAGTGACTTTCTCGGCGTTAGACCACTTGCCTAAATTATCAACATCAGTGATTTTCTCCAGGAACCTACGTATTCCCAACGATTCACCTCCGTCATACATTGGGATCAAATCAATTAGATTAAATTTTTCAGACGCCGTCTGCGTCAAAAGGGGGTCTGATTGTCGTGTACGTGGCATGTTTAAAAAAATTAAAACAAAATTTCTAACGAGATTAAATTGCAACAGAAACAATTGAATTTTAACTAAAACAACTGAATTCAAGCACTCGTGCAGGGTAAGAGAAAATTCATAATCTCGGAAAATTAAATAAAACTTTTAACCAATCTACTTTCGCGTAAATACATTTATGAAAAAAAATTCACATCAATATAAAAGAAAAAAAGCACCAGTACCTGGGACATCTTGCACCTTTTTGTTGATTGCACATATATCCCCAAGTATCTAAATAATAAAAAAAACTACAAGAAAAATTTCACAACTGAAAAAATTGAGAAATAGATACAATCAAAACACAATAGCACACAATAAAAATTTTTTACATGTTTAACAGATGAAGTAGGATTATTATTCGGTGACCCAACATCTCGTTTATGAAAAGAAAAAAAATCACGGCATCAGACGATGCAAAGAAAAAAAAATTTCGACGAATGGTCATGTAACCAGATAATGCAAAGAAAAAAAATTCAATCCTGGTCATGGTACCAGATAATGCGACGCTCAAGTTTGTTCATTTAATTTACCTATCCTACACCCAGTTTCTTAATTTAACATCGCATCATGACTTAAGTTAAAATTAGTTAAGTTTCTATTGACAAATTAACATTACACTAAATTAACAGTCTGATCGTATAGTGGTAACAATTATGTTTATTGATTAACATATTGGCAGATAAAACGTTAAAATTTACAAGGGTGGTACTTATCTGAGAAGAGAGGAGCGACGGAGGGGTGACCTCGGGCAGCGAGTTCGCTTCCCGACGGTGGGTTTTTTTCTGGCAGACGTAAGAGGGAAAAAGCACCGAGAATTGTCGTGTACGAGCTTTTAAAGCTGACCGCACCACTTGGAAAAGAATCCACTACGGATTCATTTCTATCAAATCTACCACCCTGATTGGACTCCACGGTCCATGCAGGAACACAACCTTGCCGGCCATCAGGTTCGTTAAACCTCGACGCACCCACATTCCTGTGTAATCCCAATTTCCTGTTAAAAGGGCAAATTTAACAATTAAAACTGTATCTCAGGGGCCGGCGCTTCTTTCTCCTCTTAAAGAAGTAGTTCATATAATGCCAGTGAAAAAAATCGATGGAGAAAATTTGTTTGCTGTTGTTAAAAAAACTATCGTAGAACTTGATGGTATAGGTGTGAAGGTCCCCTTGAACCGCACTTTGAGAACGAAAATAAATAGGAGTCATGTAAGAACCAGTAGCCATTTTTATAAACAACTTTCTTTATTTGGTTATCTTATCCAAATAGAATCAAAGACTTATTAACAAATATATCTAACTAGTATTATGAGGTTTTAAAGGTAATATCCTTTAAATTAACTTAATTAATTAATGATCAAATTAATTAACCATTAAATAACGATCACGCAGAGATTACCACGATAAGAGATCCCAGATTTATCTTCAATGATGTTCCTATTGAACATTTAACTTTAATCTCACTCCTAAAACTTTAATGAGACTTTAAATATAAATCAATAATTACCGCTCGGAATCTCAATTCTTCTTGAGATTAAATTATCTCCAACAAGAAATCTTCAATTCAAATTCACTTTAACTTTCTGCTTCAATATCTATCTCCTACTGCTCCAACTTTACTATTTCGTTTGACTTAAATACTTTATCTAATCTGCATAACAAGGAATCCTGTCCGCTTTTTGGAGTTGATTGGAAATAGGTAGGGAATTAAATTTCCCTAAAAAGAACGACTCAGAAGGTTAGTGATAAAGTTCCGTATAGATTTGTCACATAGGATTCAAAGCTATAGGTGTAGTTTCTGACAAGTATTCTATAAACCGAAAAGCAATGTCAAACTTTTCTGTACCTCCCAAATTGAACATTGTATATCCACATTCTTCTCATTCTTCCAATCCCTTATTTTTTGTTATTGATTCAGTGCACATTTTTAAATGCATTCGTAACAAGTGGATTAATAAAAAAATTGCAGGTCAATGTTTTTATTTTCCAGATTTTGAAGATCATAATAAGTTTCCATTATTAGAAGCAAATTTCTCTACACTTAAACAACTATATGACATAGAAAGTAATAATTTGGTAAAGTTTGCTTATGGTTTAACTTTGAAGGCTTTTTGTCCTACAAATCTTGAAAAACAAAATGTGAAACTTGTGCTTAAGATATTTAATAATTTTGTTATTCAGGGGCTTCAACTATTAGGAGAGTAAGCTAAACTAATTAGTTATGAAACAACATGAATTTTTATTTCTTTAATTTGTACATGTTTGAAAATAGTTAATATTAAAACACCTTTAAAGGGACAACATTTGCTTGATCCTTATCAGCAACCGATTACTTTATCTCTAGACAACCAAGCATGTGAATTCTTGCTTAAATTTTGTCATGGTTAGACTCATGCAAGGGAAAAAATTGTACTACTGGCACCCTTACTAAAGAAACACATCTTGCTTTTATTCATACCACATACGCTTTACTTGAAATGTCAAAATATTGCATTAACGAATTAAAATTTCAGTATTTTCTTCCCGGAAAAATTCAAACAGATGCGTAAGAAAGTCGTTTTTGGAAATATAGAACACTTTCAGGTTCTCAATATTTTATCTCAATTCGACAACTTTATGAAGTAGAAGCTAAACTAAGAATGCAAAATTTTTTACCTTTAACTTTGGTTTCAAACACATATGGCCAGCTTAACTTAAGACATTAATTTGGAAGGTTCGTGCAATGAAAATCCTTTAGAGTCATCTGTATTGCATAATTTTAATATTTACCCTATCTGAAAAAGATTTTCGTGATGATCAGCCGTATCTACCTGTTTTAATATATTTAGCTGGTGTTTGTGCTAGAGCAGCACTTAAAAAAGTAAAATGCGACTGTTGTTCCATATCACTTGTTCTTAATAAATCTTTTGAACGACATTTTAACTATGGTTTAATACGTAACTTAGACAAAGGAAATTTATTGGGCCCTTCTCCAGATGTTGTTAGAGCAGAGCTCTACAACTATATAATAGTTCAGAAACTTTTTTCTAATGATTATGAAAATATGTTTCTTAAACAAAATAATCAACGTCAAATTGCTTCAGAAATATCGATTAGCTTGATAAATTCAAATGATTTTTTATATGATGAACCTTGTAACAATGATCATTCTTCTGAGTTAGTTTTAAAGCATATTATCCTCACTTCTACAAATTAATTATTAAATAACTACTGTAAGGAAAAAAATTATGAAAAAGTTGAAACGAGGGGAAAAAATATATACTTTATTAGCTAAATAAAATACATTATTTTTATGTATGTGGGTGCATTATTTTTCTCTCTCTATATATATTTTTAGGTGTATATCTATGCTTTTATACATGCATGATTAATTTAAAAAATATTTTTAACTTATTTTACGATAACTTGTCATGTTGTTATTTGTAGGAACTTTATTTTTAGAGTAATTTTTAATACTTGTTATTGCAAAGAGTGTGTGTGTAAATTTTTGTTTATTACTATGCATTGTACTAATGAAGTTTTTTACAACATATTTGATTCCCATTTGTAACAACGTACTCTATCTGGTCAAAAGTATCCGGCCGGACCTTAAAAAAGTTGTTCTGGCGAGTGATGCATTTTGATACGTAATTGAAAGCTATAAATGTGTTGGTAGTGGTTTGTCAGATTGTATTTATGCGTTTGTGAGGCAATGAGCAAGTTTAACCCTTTAAGTGGATACCTTCCTCCTGAAAAGTTATTCCGAAAGCGTTAACTCTTATTTTGAAGTTCGCTTTAAAAATGCAACAGACTTCATTCCTTTCCCCCTTTTAGAACTTGGGAGGTCGAACGGGGACAATTTTATGACCTAGTTCGGTTCCTTTGTCAAGTAAGAACCAAGAGATCAATCGTTTACAGCTAGCTGCTAAGTTGCCTTGGGCAATCTTGTATAAAAGCTGTAGTGGAAATCGGTGTTTTTTTCTCCTATATGTTCAGTCACAGTAAAATTAAAACAAAATGAAGGGTAAAAAAAAGGAAAAAATGAAATAAATAGTATGTTAGAAGTTGAAAAATAATTATATTTTCTTCAAGCAAAATTTATTTTTCTGTCATTTTTTAAAAATTAAAAAAATATATAGTTTTTTGGTATTGTGTATTCATTTTTGAATATGAGAGTAAGAAAACGCGCTCGCTTTCCTATTTTTTAAAAAGTAATGAGGTAAAAAGAGCAAAGACCCTATCTCATTTTTTAAACAATAACACAATAAATGGTGCATGCGGTGATATACATACGATGATTATATTTATGAAATAAAACCGATCTTTCTCTATTCAGTTATATTTTTAATTTAAAATAGCATGAAAAACGATTTCAATACTTTTAATTTATTTTACCGCATTTTCCTGTATATAAACCGCAGCGGCGTATTATCCACAAAGCTTTTTTCGAGTAAAAAAAAACATTGTATAATCCGCAGCGGCGTATAATCCGCGCCAATTTTTACGGCGAATAATCCAAAAATATAAACTGCCGATAATGAGCGTCATATAAGATAAAAAATACACAATACAATTAAAAATAGAAGTAAGAAATTGTACAAAAAAAATTATTATGAAACTTCTCTTTAAATATGTATGATAATATTTTTTAAGATAATCTCAATAAAACAAAAAAAATCTTTGCTACTGCCATTCTTTGCTACTGTTTGAGTTGTTAAACAAAACATTGCACGCGGAAAAAATGTTTATTTTTTATCTTTTTATTTTAGCAAGTTAACAGCAAAAAAATTAAGATCGAAACTGCTTTTCCATTGTCTCTTTCTTTTAAAATCCATTTATTTATTTATTTCCTCTAATTCTGGCCTGTGAGATTTTCCACGACTATCGGTTCTTTAACGTCGATCACAATTTTCGAAGTTGGTCTTATTTTTTCATCGCAAACGAATATTGAATTCGTCAATGCTGAAAAACCTTGCAGCTTCCGGATTTCCGACTTCGGTAGCCTTCTTTACAAACTTTTAACTTGAAGTTTGCAGTGTAACTTAACGCTTTCGCTTCAACATGATGAAAACTTTCAAAGGATGCAATAGCTCTAGTTAAGAGAAAATTGGAAATGGCGCCAGCGACACGTAACTGTTTTTTCCTTCCGAGGAACCGAATTCGTTTTTGAATGTAATTGGACAAAAACTAGTTATGGCTGACATACGTCATTCGAGTCATGAAAGCGCCATCTATTATTTATTTTATAAAACATAAACGGCATTTCTTTCAAAACTTTATTATTAGCTTTTCTGATGAAGAATGTTTTATCTCAGATAATCAACTGCGGCGTATAATACGCACAATGAAATTTGAAACTTTTTTAACACATAATCCGTGGAATATATACAGGAAAATACGGTACTAAAATCATATAAAAATATTTTTATGTTAACTGAATATTTTTCGGAAAAAATTTAAATTTTCCTTCCTAGTGTCTCCTTTTCAAACTTCTTGTATTAAATAAAAACTCCTTTTCTACATCGGCATTTGTGATGGACATAACAAGCATTCAGTCAATAATTTTTAATTTTAATGGGGGATATACTTCTTCAAATGCGCATGGCAGTACTTCTAACCATTTTCAACTGAAGTTAAATTTCTTATCTTTCTGTTTCTTTTATTACAAGGAAAAATGCCACACATCGATAACTACATTTTCACACAATTCAGTCATTACAAATTCTATTGTGAGAAAAGTTCTCCCTAATTAATTTTGTCTTTCAAAACAGTACACTAAAAACAATTTTGTTCAGTGAAGTTTACCGACAGTTCCACAATGTATTTATACCAAATTTTAAAAACAAATTTAACACTTGGAAATGTATCCTGTATGAAATTTTTCAGTATACACAAATAGTTCCTGCTGTAGGGAAAACATAGTATGAGATGTGGTGTGCGGTTGTGAAAGAATGTTTTCGTACGTGTAGACTATTTTTGAAAATTTAAATACCACTGAAGCTGATCATATAACTGCAAATGACCTTATTTTAATGTGTGCTGGTATCAAAGTAAAACACTTTAATATTAAACAGCCTATGGGTTTATACTCAATATCAAACTATTCACAAAATGGCTTACAACTTCTATTCAAATTGTAAAGAAACTGAAATATAAATATATCTTACTGCAGTGAAAAATATTCATAATATGTAAGTATCCTATTCCTCCACTTATTTCAGTACATTTTAAAAACTGTTTTTTTATATTTATAAACGAGACATAAAAGCTCACACAGTCGTAAAAATGTCTTTACCATTTTTAAATATACTACTATAAAACGTATATGGATTGTAAGATCAGTTGTAAAATCCTAAAAGCTTTTAGAGGAGCTAAAAACATGTAAATTTGGATTGATCAAATGTTTAATATAATAAACAAATATACATGTTATTAAGCAAATACATTTGAAAAATCAAACTTCCTTCTGAAATAAATGTTATTGAAAGAAAACTGTTTAATGGCAAATGAGTGGAAATACATGATTATCTAAGGTGTATCTCCAAAGTGAGGTAATCCTCAAACATAAGACTCAAACTCAGTGGCACAACAATCCATGAGGGCCAGGAACTACTGTGCCCATCATAATACACGTGACCATTGGACGCTGAGGTGCATGAACAGATGTCCCGATTTGGTGGTCTGTCTGAAAAGAGACCTTCAGTGTTTAAGACCCGAAACAAGCTTGGTACTCATTTATCGACCTAATGTAGCGGGGATGAAAGGCAGAGTCGACATTGCGCAACCCGTTAATAGAACCCCAGACCTGTGGTGTGGAAGCACTAGACACTACCACTCGATCCTATTCGGTGAAAAATAAAATTTAATGTTAGAATCTTATATAAATCCCTAATGAATGAGGGAGTCCAAACTTTTTTTTCATGTAAACTGTTTAGACGGAAATGGTTAATTATGAACATTTCACAAGTTGCATAAATTAAAATTAACCGTTATAGTTTACATAAATTTTTAAGGGTGCAAAAGGTGTATTTCGGCTGCACGAATTAATTTTAAAAGGAATACGGTTACGAAAAAGTAGTACAAATCTATCTAAAGTAGGGTTGGTTACCTTACATATTGTCAAACACAACAATATATTGGAAGCCAATTCCACAATTCGTTGTTATAAAAATGTATGGAAAATTACAAGATTTATTTTTGCATTTGTAATTTATATATATATAATTTTTCCTGGGAACTTTAAAAGCTAGAGCGGCATCCATCAAAACCGCGGTTCTCTCTCTGTTTTTCCAGATCGCCTCTGACTAAGCCGGCTCTGTCATAGTAAGTGAAAATGCCGGATTTTGTTTGTCAAGATAATTTTATAGCAGACTGCATTTTTCATGTATTTTAAATTGTCGTTTTATATTTTCTACATCAATATCTTAATGTCTGAATTTAATATTACATAAAATTCTTGACATTCGCATCAATGACCATGATAATTCTTATTAGTATATGAATGTGTCATCAAACGATTACATGACTAATATATTATATTATTTTAACAATTTAATTAATATTAAGTATAACATAACGCACACAAATTTTCTGAACTTTAAAATAAATATTTCGAAAACTACTTAAGTTATACTCAAAAATTTTTTTATTTCTACGCTTTAGCTTCTCAGTTTTGCTTCTATGTAAGAATTTATTGTAATTGTATATTCATCAAGATTTTTAGTATATTTTTTGCTCTTAGCATGCAGTTTTCAACTGAATTGTATGAAATATTCGATATATATTAAAAGATACCAAAGAAGCTATATAATAAAATTTGAAATTTTATTATACTCAAACAATTGCTAAAACTTATGGTAACTAATTTTTAACTGCGCGATGCATTTTTTTTCGAAATTTCAAATGGAATTTCTAACATAAAATTTCTAGCTTTATACGGTCGAGATTTCAAAAATATCCAGATTTTAATTACTTATTCAGTTAGGCTTTAAAAAAGATAAATGTTGAGGTATTTTGTATAAATAGATATTTTTGAACAATAATTCGAATGTTTTTGAATAGCTCGAATTTAAAATTTATTTTTATGTTTATTTATAGGCAAAAATATCTACTGTAAATGTTTCCGTATATTTTTGATTACCATTTATTCAAACATTCAAGTTATTAAAAAAATGTGTGAAAATCTTCATTCATGTTGTCTTTGATGTAAACTGAAGTTCAAGAACTTAAAATTCAAATATAATTTGGTGTATTTTAACAATATATAACTAGGCACTGTACTTAAACTTCCCTGAATACTTGGGCTTTGAAATCTAAAAAAAAGTAATAAATCTTAATCAGTTTTTTTATGTTATTATTTAAAATTATAATTTTGTTATAATTTTTTTTATGTTATTATTTTATCAAAGTGTAAGAAAATGTTTCAAATGATGTGATGAAGTTTAAATTTATTCATTTTTAGTGGTTGGAAAATTGAAAAGGTTTCAAATTTTAAAGTTTGGTGTTTTATTAATTTTTTCGGTATCTTATAATAAAATAATCATGTTTCAAAAACTGAAAGCTTTGATTAAAATAAGAAAATTGAAGCGAAAGAATATACTTAAAAAAAGATAATTTGTCTAACTATATAAAATAGCAGATTGCACTGACACGCCCCAACTTGTTACAGTTTCAAATTAATATGAAAGAAAAAGGGAATTGTAACATATTTTACTTATGCGTTGGGACTTCTCAAAACTTTAAAAATACGAGGTAACAAATAAACACTTCCTGGGGTCTAAAGAAATCCCCCCCCCCGATTTTTTACGATTGCCCCAGGGTTAAAACACGAGGTTTCCTGCGAGCCATAAAACTTCCTATTCCTATCAGTGTCCTGCTGTGTTGCTTCCACCGTCCCCAATTATCTTTCAAGACGTTAAACCTTTAAAAGGGGGATAGTTTCAGAAAAGTGCGGCTATCCCGCTTTTGAAAACGTTACTTGAAGGCAGAAAAATCCGTGCAGTGCATTTTGGAAGCATCTTTACACTGACGGAATTTTCCGTGCTATCCGCTTAGAGGGTTAAGAAGCTTAGTGAGTTTGATCGTGGCAGTATAGTGGGATGCCACCTTTGTGGGAAATCAGTTAGTGAGATTGCGGGCATTCTACAGAAGCCGAAATCCACTTTGAGTGATGTAATTGTGAAGCGGAATCCTCGAGGCAGTGAAACGGCAGAAAAACGAACCAGTAGCCCGAAAGTACCTGGTGAACGCAGCCGCACACCACATCTCTCATACTATATCTTCCCTACAGCAGGAAATATTTGTGTATACTGAAAAATTTAATACAGGATACATTTCCAAGTGTTAAATTTGTTTTTAAAATTTGGTAAGAATACATTGTGGAACTATCGGTTAACTTCACTGAACAAAATTGTTTTTAGTGTACTGTTTTGAAAGACAAAACTAATTAGGGAGAACTTTTCTCACAATAGAACTTGTAATGACTGAATTGTTTGAGAATGTAGTTTATGATGTGTGACATTTTTCCTTGTAATAAAAGAAACAGAAAGATAAGAAATTTAACTTGAGTAGAAAATGGTTAGAAGTACTGTCATGCGCATTTGAAGAAGTATATCCCCCATTAAAATTAAAAATTATTGACTGAATGTTTGTTATGTCCGTCACAAATGCCGATGTAGAAAAGGAATTTTTATTTAATACAAGAAGTTTGAAAAGGAGAACACTAGGAAGGAAAATTTAAATTTTTTCCGAAAATATTCAGTCAACTTAAAAATATCTTTTATATGATTTTAATTAAAATAAATTGAAAGTATTGAAATCCTGTTTTATGCTATTTTAAATTAAAAATATAACTGGATAGAGAAAGATCGGTTTTATTTCATAAAAATATAATCATCGCATGTATATCACCATATGCACCATTTATTGTGTCATTGTTTAAAAAATGAGATAGGGCCTTTGCTCTTTTTACCTCATTATTTTTTTAAAAAACAGGAAAGTGAGCGCGTTTTCTTACTGTCATATTAAAAAAATGAATACAGGATGCTTTTTTCTGGGTCAAATCGCAATACCAAAAAAATATTTTTTTTTTAATTTTTAAAAAATGACAGGAAAATGAATTTTGTTTGGAGAAAATATAATTATTTTTCAACTTCTAACATACTATTTATTTTTTTTTCCTTTTTTTTTACTCTGCATTTTGTTTTAATTTTACTGTGACTGAACATATAGGAGAAAGAAACAGGTCTTCCACTACAGCTTTCATACAAGATTGCCCAAGGCAACTTAACAGCTAGCTGTAAACCATTGATCTTTTGGTTCTTACTTGACAAAGGAACCGAACTAGGTCATAAAATTGTCCGCGTTTGACCTCCCAAGTTCTAAAAGGGGGAAAGGAAAGAAGTCTGTTGCATTTTTAAAGGAAACTTCAAAATAAGAGTTAACGCTTTCGGACTAACTTTTCAGGAGGAAGGTCTCCACTTAGAGGGTTAATGAAAAGCATCTTTTGATATTACCTAAAAATTCCTGGTTAACTACATTGATATAGTAGGCAGAGAACATTATAAAGTAATGCTTGGAGGATCTGCCAGTACATTAGCACAAGTTACATCAAATTACTGGATCCTCAAATCCCGCCAATTAGTTAAAAAATTAATAAGAAATTGCTTTATTTGTAGAAAATATTTAACCAAGCCTATTGATCAGCTCACGTCACCATTACCTAGTGATCGTACCAACCAAACACCAGCCTTTTTTAGTCTTCGGCTTGGATTTCGTTGCATCTCTTTATGTCAATAACTTCGGAGAGCTACAAAAGTCCTATATCGTTTTATTTACTTGCGGAGTTACCAGAGCACTTCACTTGGAACTGGTGTCTGATATGACTACTAACTCGTTTTTACTTGCTTTCCGAGGATTCTTCGCAAGAAGAGGAAATTGTAAAGTAATATACAGTGACACACTGCCAAAACATTCCTGAAAAGCAAAATGTAAATTGAAAACTTTATCCAGAATCTTATCCCAAAGCATGGTTCAGATTTTCATGGCCAAAGAAAGGATTACTTGGAAAAATATCATCAAGAGATCCCCATGGTGGGGAGGATTTTATGAATGTCTGGTGAGATCCGTCAAAGAAAGCCTGTATAAAATATTTGGGAAGGCCCTATTAAGTTTTGAAGAAATGACAACTATACTTACTGAAATAGACGCTGCTCTCAATCTAAGACCACTGAGCTACGTGTATGAAGAAATGATGAACCAAGACCACCCACTCCTTTGCATTTTTTAAACTTTGGTCAAAATCAACCAATATATCCTGTTACGTTTGCGGAGATCCTAGAAAATGTTTCTACAAAATCATCTCTTTTAAAAAGAAAGAAGTACCAACAGTTACTCCTAAAACAACTGTGGCATAGATGGAAAAAACAATACTTATTAAATTTGCAAACTGCTCATTCAGGGAAAAATCCAGAAACACATCCTGAACTAAAGGTAGGGGATGTACTGATCGAAGAGAACACTAAAAACTAGATTCTTTGGAAGGTGGGTAAAATTAAAAGAACCCTACCAGGGCGTGATAACAAAACACGCTGTTACAAACTAAAGACTAGTGGTGGGCTGTTAAAACGAACTGTTCAACATCTTTATCCTCTTGAACTATAGACTGTGTTCTTACAAATTGAAAAAACTTTTCGAACTTTAAACTTTTTTATTCCTTTCTTATGTATTGTTTCATTTTGTCTAATTATCATTTATTTAACCTATCATTTCAACCCATTTATTATCATGTCGCTTAACTTGTAATTAATTTCCCTTTGAAAAAAGAATTTTGTATTTTTAAAGTGTTTTTGTACTTAACTTAGCATTTTATTGTATTTTCGAATTCTTTGTTGAACATTTTATTATATGTTTGCATTTATTGAATTTTGTGATTAATAAGTGAACTCTTTGGAGAGTTCTGGTGGGGAGTGTGAAGCGAAACATTCCTCTTTATTTTGTCTACATTGGTGCCAGCCAGCTCATCACTTATAATTTATTGCTGATCAGTGCAATCACTATTTTTTATTAAACAGAATAAAACTAGATTTTCAAGGGAAAGGTTGTGTGGCAATGTCTCTCTCTATTTGAATAGAATTGATTATGATTTCGTTTCACTACTTCATCATTTCAAATATCTAGCAATTGATTAGAAAATACTTGTTTCTTTTGATCAACTTTCAATTGTACTCTCGTGCTTATGATCAATCGAAGTGTTTCGACGCTTCGCCATAAAAGCAATTGTTTTAGACATGCGTTAATCTCGTGAGCAAAAGCAGTGCAAGAGGAATGACTGGCAATGTCTGTCAAAAATCACGACAGTACAAGGACAGCATCACCGAACATTTTTTGCTCCCACTTAAATCATGCGAAGTTCTGTGGGAAGCTTCGAGTGAATGTTTATGGGATATGGTACATTCATCTGATTATGACTGAACTCCTTTGCAATACCGTAGCGAATCCGCTTTTTTTTCAATGGTAGACATTGGGCCTGGTTTCTTATGAATGTCTAATTTCAGCTTGAATGCGGAATGGATAGTTTCTCCACCATCTAACAAAGTGACAACAATGCCTGAAAATGCAATTTTCTATTGAAGTCGTATTTGTGCAAGACTGTGCCTGCGAGTTTAGTCGCTATAAGAAATGAAAATCCGGGCACGGAATTCGATCACAAAGTCATTCTACCTCATTCCTCCTATATCCGGCTAAGTTAGCGAAGTTTCTGAAATCCGAATCTAGATCCTCGTTCCCTGCCCCGAGATGCACTAGGTGACCACTTTCGGTGCACCTACCCCTGCAAGTTCAGTCTTTGAAGGGGGGATTACGGGCGTCCGTCATTATCCGGCAAAATTACGGGAACTTCTAAAATTCGATTTCAGTCTTTTGTATCCCACCCACAAAAGCACCAGGTAATCACTTTTCACACCAGAAGAATTTTAAGGTAAGCCCCTGCCATGGTTCGCGTAAAATACAGGTCGTGCATCGTTTGACATAGTTATGGTGTTTTCTTGAATTGGATGGGAATATCTGGATCAGTGGTCCCGATCAGGATTCACTTTATGCGTCCCTACGTCTGCAAGTTAGGCCGGTGCCGCTATCCGCGAGTATTATGGTCGTCTGGCCTTATACGGCAAAGTTACCAGAACTCCTAAAATTCGTAACATGCGTCGTCCAATAGCTTCTACAACGTTACCACAGTCAGTTCGAAGAATCGGGGGTTGTGTTCTGAGAACATGGGCGTCCTTAGTTGCGTGTTCGGAAACTACTGAATAATCAGCTCCTGAATCAACCAAAGCATTAACCATTGACAGCGACGGAAACAAAGTTTTTGACTGGTTTAGCGGCCGTGTCTACTGGAAGGTTTTCGTTTATTGCGGCCTTAACTCCCACGCAGGTCGCAAGTCTTACTTTTCCTCACTGGTCCTAACAGGTGAGCGACGAGATAGAGATCTTGATTGGCGGCGCTATAGATTGCGTCTAGGGTACGGTGAATTACCTCTATAACGCTGGTAGTTAGATTCAGGATCGCGGCCATAATCAGAAACAGTCAGAATCCCAGCGTTCGTACTGGTCTAATTGCCTTCTTTGTCTCACTGCGCTAAAAACACGTCGTCTATCAGGGCAATATCTAGTCACATGATCCGGTCGTCTACAATGAAAGCAAATTGGTACGTAATGTGAAGTACGCCAAAGGACAGTCTTCCTTCCGGTATCTTGTTGAGTTGGTCTATTTTCTTGTCGAGGTCTTAGCCTTGGTCTCCAGGAACTTTCACCAGTCCTTTTAGTTATGTAAGGAGAAGGTGCAGTGCAAGTGTTTCTCGAGTGAGTGGGGTCAAATTGTTTCGAACTTTTTCTCGGATAATGGATTCTAAATCGCTTGGCCCGTCGTTTATGCATGTTACAATCCGTGGGTATACTTTCTCGTTTTCTTCTTTAACAATCCTTCGAATTAGATCGCTTCTTCATTTGCTGTTGATATGGGTGCCTCTCATATCGTAGCGGTACAACTCGTTTGTTTCTCATGGTATCCACTTTACGGCAACACGTAACAAATTTATCTACTGTGCTAACTTCGCTGTTTATCAGTACCTGGTAGAGATCTTCAGCCACCCCTTTCATGAGATGCGATATCTTTTGAGCTTCCGGCATATTGATACGACGCAATTTTTTTAAAATATATCTAACATTATTAAAGAAAAAAGAAGCTGAATTGAAATACGTCCTGTAAGAAGTAAAGGTTGCTACTCTTGATTTCAAAAGTGACTAAGATGACCACCGTATTTTACTTCGGTCAGAAAGGTTATCCAAACACCAACCAATCAGATGACCTCAAAAATCACCGAAAGTTGGGACCTCCCTCACACATCCCCCTACGGATTCTTCCTCTCTTTTCTGTTTTAGTTCATAGCAATAAAAGTTTTCTTTTTTTCTCCTTTTTGGTTTGTACTTTTCTGTCCAAGGCCATGGATAGCCTAGTAGTTAGAGCATCGAACTCCAGACCGGAAGGCCTGGGTTCGATGCCCGTGCCACCAAATACCTCCGAGTACACGCGGAGCACGTGCTTGTTAAATCAGTGGGTCCGAAAGTCTTGTGGGCTGAATCACGAGTGCAGGGGACTGGAGAATATTTCCCTCCCCTTCAGTTCCAAGTCTAAATTGTGGAGGAGGAGATGGGTGGTGTCGACATCTATCGTACATTCGGGGCATTTCACCGATCTAATTCGTACTGTCACCTGTATGGTACTCAAGGCCAACGACAGGCGCACGTCTAGCCCCTTGCCACGATGAATTTTGTGGGCCTCGTTCTGACCACGTCAGACAGGTGGCATTAGCCACAACAACAACTTTCTTAACTAAAGACTTCGGACCAACAAGTGTTTTCTGGTCCCCTCTGAAGTGAAATTCCCATGAAATATTATACGTCGTGGGGTGGATGACCAAAGTACTTAGCTCTTCCAAGTTATAACATCTCATTATCAGGATTTTGAGTGAATATGATGTTATGATTCTTGCCGTTGGCGTAGCTAGTTCTGAGGGGGCCCGGTATCAAAATTCCTCCGGGGGTCCTTTTCATATATGAGGACCCTGTTAGTTGGACTGTAGTTACACATGTTGGGGCCCCTGTATCATTGATACGGCTGATCGGCGGTAGCTACGCCCTTGACTCTTGCCCTTTGTTAAATAACAGCACTTGAAAAATAAAAAAATACTTTACGGAGACTAATAGAAATAAAAATTTAAAATTAATGTATTATTTTAAGTGCTTCAAAAATACCATGTGATATTGACATCATGACATGAGGAGATGCTCTGGAAGGACGCTAAACGGCTTTGTAGCTCACAAAACTGCCATTAAACAAAGTAATTTATTATATAGTGATTATACGGAGTAACAGATTGTTTAAAACAATAATTTATGGTAAAACAGCTTTGTAATAATTAGATTGACTTAAGTTTTCTAGTGGATAGATTCAATACCCCCCAAATAGAAAAGGTGTAAACAGCTCATAAATGATTATGAGATTTTCTGAGCAAATGAATAAGGGAAAAAATGAGAAATGTAAAACTTTTTTCCAACATTTGAAAATCGAGCAATTCGATTAACAATTGTGAGATTAAAAAAGCAAACAGTATTAATTATTACAGTTATATTTTTCTTTCGTTTATAAAATAAATCATTCATTTCTGAAGTTTAATAAAATTAAAAATTATGTATATTTGCGTTTAAAAAATTAAAACACCGTTTAAATATTTAGATAATTAAGTTTTAATTTTTATAAAAACTTGTGTTTTTAAAAGTTTATTCAGCAAATTATCTTTTTGTGAATGTTTTATTTTCTAATTTAAAAATAAAAATAAACTAGTAATAAAAATATAATATTTTAACTCTAGTACTGAAAGGAAAAACTACATTGAGCAGCAAATATATGTTCATATGGTAACGCCCCACATAGGTCTTTCACATAAAAAGTTAAGTAAAAATTTTACTTCTTAAAAATTTTGTCGCATATTTAACTAAAATGGATATATTTCGAATTAATTTTAATTCTAAATTTGATATGTGTAAAATGTATTGCGCAAAGAAATCACAGCATCTATTATATTAAAAATTTAGTTGACCAGGTTTATTGAAAACGTTCAATGTGATATAAAATGGCAGACAGTATTTTTAATAGAAAAAAAGCAAACTTAGATACAGAGACTTTAAAATCACGATACTGCCATATTTATTCGAATCTAAGCCGCACTTTTCCCCAATGTTTATGCTACTAAAAATTGGGTGCAGCTTAGAATCAAAGACGGAAAAATTCATCGCAGGGGAAAATTGAACAAGATACTGTCGGATAGAAAAATTACAGGTTCTCGTTTATTTTTAAAAGTTATATATATATATATATAGGCCCTCTCCTAACTACCACACCGTTTGAGCTCTCTACAGATTTAACGTACATCGCACTCCTACATTGCGGGTCTTCAGCGGTACTAGGCCCGAACTCATGACACGCCAGTCATGGGATCGTTACATTGACCACTAGGCTACCGCAGACACTTTTTACTTTGTAAATATATCAATAACATATTTACTCTTGGTTTCTAATTTTTTTCACAAAAATGTGCTTAGAATTTGGCTGCGGCTTAGAAACTGAGCTTAATTAATTGAAAAAATTTTTTTGCTAATTAAATTAGAAAACAAGATTTGGTTAATAATTGTTCTAATATTTTATGGTAAAGTCTTACGTCAAATATAAAACCTATTCGATGAAAAAAAATTCTTTTTTGGTTAAAAGAAAATTATAATAATAATAGTAATTGCATTACAATAATTAGATTAAAATTTTAATTTGCGAGCTTCAAGGAGTAGTAATTTGAAATTAAGTATACTTTCAATTCGGCATTCAGTCCAGTCGCGTCACAGAATTTAAAAATACTTTTAAAGACATTTCTACAATAACAAATAAAAGAAAAAAAATCTAAGCAGCATAATTATAAATTATCCATATAAATGAATTTTTTAAAAGCACACATGCAGAAAATATTTAAAACATTCCTAAATAGGAAAGTTCATTCGATTTGAGATGTTAAATCTCTGTACATAATAAATCTTTTCCATTGTCCACACTATTTGTCACGATTTGCAAGTTACTAGAGTTTCAGCTGGCGACTATATTTCAGAAAGATATCGCCAAAAATAAGTATTCGTAGACAAGAATAAATTCGCCTTTCAAACCGTGGCGGCGCCGTCTGTTTGAGATAGTCCGAACTACGCCAAAAATAATTCAGATGAACTTAAAATTTAAACGAAGTTAATTAATAAAAGCATAAAACATAATTCTGGATACACCAGTCGAAAGAGGGGGAGGTATGCTTTCTTATATACTATTTAATACTACTCGAAAAAATAAATTTTTTTGTGTGTTAAAATGTGTTTCGCGTTTTCACCTCCTATACTTTAAGGCCAACGGCCATGTTTTCAAAAACTACCTTTATCCAACAGATGGCGTTGTTTGCAACTCGGATGACGTCAAAGCGATAATGTTTGTAAAAAGATAACCCTTCGTTACTGCAAGCAACGGGATGTGGTTAAGAAATGATTGACAGATATAGTCGGTTTCAGAACGCATGCGCAGGTGAGGACAACGGGTGAAAAAGAGGAAAAGAAGTTTTGTAAAAGTGCTGTATTTTAGAATTGCCACGGAAATGGGTGTGTACACAGTCTTTTTTTTTTTAAAATCCGTGCAAATGTTTTGGGATATCCACGAGAGAATGAACAAGTACTTTTACATTTTCGTGGGTATCATAAACAATGCCCATAAGGTTAAGAATAAAGATGGAATTTAGAAAGGAGTTTTACTTTTTGGAGGAAGGATTTGATAGAGACCTCCAGTTTTATTTTTGTAGGGATATCTTTTTTGTCTTAGCGTATTTAATTCAATTTTTTTTGTTTGATAGGTATGTAATAAATTTCTTTCTGGTCATATCTTAGATACAAATTGTATTTGAAATTGCTATTTAAGAATACTCAGAAGGGAAATAATCATTTTCAATTTGAATCTTTCATAAGAAAATATTACTTTTCTATGAAAATAACCTAGAGCAATTTTTTCACAAATAGTTTGAATAATTCTGTTTCTTATTTCTTGTTTTGCGAATTATTGTTATTATTTCCGATACGCATGAAAATATGACAAAAATTTCACTAAATTACAGTTGTCATTAAACCTGAAAAAAAGTTCGTTATTTGGAAATTTTCGTGAAATTGTGATTTATCTTTCAATATAGTTTAAAAATCATTTAAAACAAATTTTAAATTCACATAACTATACATTATTATAAAATTAATTGTTCACACACCTTCTTTTTTGTAAGTTAATATGTATTTATTTTACATATCTTACCTATCAAAAAGCTAGAAAAGCAGGGGAAAAAACAACTTTGTCAAGAAATATATATATACTCAGTATTTCCAACTTTAAAAAAGTACTTTTGTATTATGATTAACGAATTTTAATAACATTTTCCAATTTTAAGCCTGAAAGTAATTTTAAACATGCATATTTTATGACCAGTAATTTTCAGAATGCGTGTCCTTCAATTTAACAACTGGTTAAGTCTATTAATTTTGTTTGAGTTTTTTCGTTTAAAAAAATGATTGCTCTCATTCCTCTCATCTTTGCAATGCACGAAATACCTCATCAGGCGTATTTTTTCACACAATTCGAGTCTAATCGTTTCAAATAATTTTACTTGCTCATTACATCACACGAGAAGGTCCAAAAATATTTAAAAAACAGAGAGAGAAAAAAATCGAATCCTAAAAGAAAAGGATCGACAAATGGAAAATGCACTTAGCTATTTGGAGGTTATTTGACGAAGAAAATCATAGAATGTTCTTGATTCCGGGAAAAAGTTCGCGAAATAGAGGTTCGCAAAATGGAGGGCCGACTATATTATATTCATCGATATAATTTCCAAATTAAGCTTCCTTTTTCTTACGTTTACTTAAGTAGGTATGAAATGGAAAACCTGTTTCGTTGTTGAATTTTAACAATTGTTCTTATAGATAATCCGTGAAAAAGCATGAATATTCTTAAATTTGGAAACCTGGAAGAAATATGAACATTTTAAAAATATTCACTTAAATGTTTTAAAAAACTAGCTAGAGTTCTCAGATCTAAATTTATATAAAACTTTTATATAACAGATATGTATATATAAGTATCTTAAAAAAAATTCAAAATTATTTTGAACAGAAGAAAAAATTTTATTGAATAGAGAGAAAACCCTTTCTTTCATATTTTCCAAAATGAAAATCTGAGAAAAACACATTTAAAATTTGTAAAGGCGTAAAACAGAAACTAATAATGTCTGTAAATCTCTAATTTTTTAATACGTTTTTTTCCAACTGATGAAGGTTGTAAAATAGCTAATAATTTTCTATGAAACAAAAATCGTTTTAACCTATAATTATATCATATAGGAGCTAATCTCTGACTGCAATGTAATGGTATTAAAATCATTATTATTGTTGTTACTAAAATCAATAACTGTATGAATCAAAAGAGATTCAAAGAGTAAAGGGTGGGGATGCTACCTCAGGTGTCGTCCTCGTCACTTGACCATGGCTCATAATTACGAGGTCGGTCGCCAAAAACCCTCGATTAACGAAAAAGTACAACAAAATTATTCACTCACTCAGCCCTTATTAAAAGTTGTGTTTTTATGTCATTAATAGTTGTGATGATCTCCTAGGACCTCACTTTGAGAACGAGAATAAATAGGAGTCATATAAGAACCAGTAGCCATTTTTATAAACAACTTTCTTTATTTGGTTATCTTATCCAAATAGAATCAAAGACTTATTAACAAATATATCTAACTAGTATTATGAGGTTTTAAAGATAATATCCTTTAAATTAACTTAATTAATTAATGATCCAATTAATTAACAATTAAATAACGATCACGCAGAGATTACCACGATAAGAGATCCCAGATTTATATTTATTAATGTTCCTATTGAACATTTAACTTTAATCTCACTCCTAAAACTATAATGAGACTTTAATTATAAATCAATAAATTACCAATGGAATTTCAACTCTTCTTGAGATTAAATGATCTCCAACAAGAAATCTTCAATTTAACTTCACTATAACTTTCTGCTTCAATCTCTATCTCCTACTGCTCTAACTTTACTATTCTCCGTTTGACTTCAATACTTTATCTAATCTGCATAACAAGGAATCCTGTCCGCTTTTTGGAGTTGATTAGAAATAGGTAGGGAATTAAATTTCCCTAAAAAGGACGACTCAGAAGGTTAGTGATAAAGTTCCGTATAGATTTGTCACATAGTTGTGCAAAATTTGAAAGAATTGTGCGCTTATTTAAAGAGATATTTAAGTAATATCATAACTCTTATATAAAGTAATTCAAGTGATTGGAATTAAAAACATGAGGTGACCGAAGCTGAATGTTTGGGATAACAATAAATAAATAAAATTGCTTTGCTCCTAAAAAGGTTTTTCTAACAGGTAAAAGAAACCTTTGGATAAGCTAGAGAGCACCAGTTTCTTTGCACAACTTCAACCAGTGTTTGTTAAAATAAGGGTCGCGTGACTTGCATCTGAGGTCGCTAGAAATTTTAGGATTTTTCACACAATTTTTGCATAAAATAACTTTTTTGCAGTGACGCACATAAGGGACATCGGGTTCAATTATGTCGTCTAAATGGGATGTACACAGTGGAGCCAATTTCTTCTTTCTTGACTGCTGTCAGATTACAATTATTAAGAAATAGGATAAAATTAGAACAAAGCACAACATTTTAAAGAGTGTCAATATTGAAATCGAGAGAAATGACATTTTTTTAAAAAGCATTTTCTCTTTATGAAGGAACTCAAAAAAGTTCTAAAGAAAGTATTGTTTTGAGGTTTTCAGCTAATAATTTCTATAAATTATTAAAAATAAACATTAAGAGAGCACTTTAAAAATAGCAATTAGACGTATGTATAACACTTTAAAATAGAGATATAAAATTGGATAATAAAGACGAATACGACATTATCTAAAAACATAGCGAATTGAGAACTGCTACATGGGTTTAGATTCACTTTTGTGTCTTGTAAACTTTCTCCTTTTGCGTATTATTCTGAAACGCGAATCACAATTACGGCATAGCGTAATTAAAGAACATCACAATCATTGTGAAATAAACAAATGAAGAAAATGTATTACTTTATGAGAATTCCTTGCAGTGAAAAAGCTAATCCAAATGGAACAGAACATAATATTAATTAACTCATAATCGACATATTTTCCCTTCATGATTATCAATGTTTGGTTTTAATATCTGTAAAATATTGTTACAGCTATATATATATATATATATATATATATATATATATATATATAATATTAGCGCACACAGGAATTTTTCAAGGGAGGGGGAGGGTCCGGGGTCGAAAGTTCACCATTCTTGTTTCCTGCTACTTTTGATTTTGTCGATTTTCGAGAACAAAACACAGTAAAAAATAATTATTGAATAAATAATTAGCATTAATTAATAAAATTAATCATTAATAACAAATACTTAGTTAAATTTTACGTACAATGTACTTAGAATTATAATCAATCGGGAAAAAATCAAGGGCTTTGGGCCCCCCCTAGTGTGCGCCACTGTATATACACTCAGGAACATTGAAAATAGCGACCCAAGAAGAATGCATCGGATTAAAATGAAATTTAATACACATAATGACACAGATGAGAGATCCACTTGATCTCAAAAACAAGACAATTAAACTAATACAGGGTTTACAACGACACAAATACTGGGCAACTTGAATAGCGCGTTGGACCACCTCCAGCTGCAAAACATGCCGCCACACGGTCCGGCATTGAGTTGATTAGACACCTTATGTTGTCCTGAGGCAGATGGGCCCACAAATTTTGAGCAGCCAACTCTAAATCATGTACAGAGTGACACGATGGCATCTGCCGTTTTAGTTGATCCCACACGTGCTCTACAGAGGACAAATCGGGGGAGCGGGCCAGCCATGGGAGAGTTTGAAAATGACGTACAAAGTCATGAGCAACTCTTGCTGTATGCGGACGTACTTTATCTTGCTGGAAAATTGTCCCTGGGAGACCATTTAGGAAAGGTCCTACATGGGGTCGAAGAATATCATCAACATAGCGTTGGCTCGTTAAGGTTCCACGCATCACAATTAAAGTGGACTGGTTATTATAGGCTATAGCCCCCAGACCATTACACCAGCTGTGCGGGCAGTGTGACGTAGAACATTGTGGGGGAATTGTACCGCTCACCAGGGCGCCTCCACCACTGTACACGGTTATCATCTGTCCCAAAAACAAACCGGGATTCATCACTAAACATAACCTTTTGCCAATCTATGACATTCCACATTGATCTGGTTTGGCACCACTGTAGACGCAGTTGCCGATGTTTCGATGTTAAAGGGAATGCACGGAAAGGGCACTTGGATTTAAGATTTGCTTCTGCAAGGGGCCTGGAAATTGTTTGTGGAACAATTGCTACGCCTACGTTTCCTCGTATCGTTGAACGAGTCACTGTGAGGTCCACAAGTGCTTGCCGCACGATCCTTCGATCCTCTCTCCTCGTGGTCTTCCTGGTCGCTCCAGACCCGGTTTTCCGCGCGTGGGTACCTTCTCGTGTCCACTGCTCCCAACAATTTCTAACGGCACACTCCGAACGATCCACCTGGCCAGCAACACGACGTGTCGACCAGCCTGCAGTTTTCATCCCGATGATCAGGCCTCTTTCAAACTAGCTTAACTGTGAGAAATGTCTTCTAGCACGTTTACCTGGCATGTTTCGCTTACCAAATTCTTCCTACAATCGGCGGGTAATCACCACGTTTATGAATCTTCGAATTTGCGCTAGCTTATATAGCATCCTCTTCCTGATTGAAGCGCCACATCGGCGTGTATGAGCATGCGTATTGGCACGAAACTTGGATCATTTGCATATCACATTACGTCGTACTTATTTGCAAAGTTTCGCGATTGTACTTAGCTTCCTTCTTGGGTCGCTATTTTCAATGTTCCTGAGTGTATATATATGATATATAAGCTGTTAGAGCATGTAAGAATAAAAATATTATTTAATGTAGATAAAATTCTCAATTTCATATTTAAAGCAGTAACTTGAATAACAATTAACTCTGAATAATTTATATATACAAAATTTTAATCTGAAAGTGTAAAAAAGACTTTTTCACATAAGGTATCAAGTATATTGTTATAGAAAAACAATTTCATGAATAAATTAGAAAAATAACGAGGGAAAAAAGTAATCACCATCTCTTTCATTAATAAACAAATAAATTTTATTATTCTGAGTTCAGAATATAATATTAAATAAAACAATGTTTTAATTTTTGGTGTTACTAAAATTTATATAGTAATATAATTGAGTGTATAAATCCATTGTACGTTATTATTTTTTATTAATGAAATACTATGAAGTACCAATTTCATAAGAAATCAAGAAAAAATTCTTCCTTGTACTAGAGATATCATTTTTTATATTGAAAATTATTTTTATAACAAATATAAAAAAAAAATCCTTAGAACTATCATAAAACAACACGCATAGTTTTTGAAATAGATTCATTTTGTCGTAACATTCCAGTGATTCAAAATCCTAGGTCAAAGCTCGAAAGAGCTACCCAATCTGGTCATCTTTCTTCCCCCCCTTTCCCCTACGACTATTTTTTGAAAGTAATGGGGAGTAAGACAGAACCCTATGCAATGACGTAATCCACAGGGTTGCCTTATATTATTTTTTTATTTTGCGATTCCCCTATTTTTTCATGGAAAAAAGCAGAATTAACGTTTCTGAAGTGATTAAAGTCATTATTTGTGTAGAAAAATGTACTTTTTCTTAAAATATAGTATTATTAATATGTATCTAAGCAGCTTATGCCGTAATTTTCTTCTAAAACAAAATTAGTTTACCTTTATGCTTAGAATGCATACACGTGGCGCCATCTGCACCATTATATTAAAGCTTGCCAAGCATAGCGTCAAAAAATTCTAGAAGCAAACATATATGTATTTTTCGCAATTTTAAAATTTTCTAGACAGTAAATGACATTTCTACATTTCATGGTGAATTTATATGAGTCATTTACATTCTCAGCAAAAGTTTTACACCTATATAATGTGATTTCATTGTGGTAAAGTGTTATTACGTTTTCAGTACAAGTGGAAGTCCCCATTTTGCAATAATGCTGGAAACTTTGTATTTCTTTTGAAAATTCAAATTTCACAGAATACTATCTCCTTTAAACAATTATTTCCTTTATATCCCTAAAAAAAATTTTGTTGGAACTTTTTCCTGCCCGCAAATGTGCTTCCCGTTTGATCCCTATTCTTTAACATTGACCGAAAACAGCCTTTTGTGTGTGTTTGGTCGTAAACTCTCTTTTAGTCATCCACAATAAAAAGTCTCTATCTTTTTTTCATTTTTCTTATCAACATTAGAAATTACGTTAAACACTGAGAAAATTTTCAGATAAACAAAAAGTCACAACAGAAAAAATATGGGCTCATGCGATCACTTTCCGTGTGAGAAATCCTTTGAACTCTTGTCAATAGATAGTGTAGGTGGTTTAAATTATTATAACACTGTTAAGAAATATTTACATATTATTATTGATCATGCCATCTGACACATTCGAAATTTCCCATCAAAAAATGCAACAACACATACTTAAATCAATTGTTTAAAACAAATTTTTCAAAATCATGTAATGAAAAAGATTTTAAATGATAGAAATACTGCGTACACCTCTTCACAATTTAAACATTTCTTTAGATATAACATTGTCACTTAATTATTAGCGACTTATCACACACCAAAAACAAATGGAAAGGTTGAGAGTGTAAATAACTTATACCCGCAAAGTATTGTGGACAAAAATTTTAGAAAAAGTTACCCCCAACAATATAATCAAACTCCACATGCAATAATAGGCTTCTATCCAACCTATTTGACGTAAGAAAATTTACCGTTTGAAATTTCAATGAAAGAAAATGAGATATATAGCCTCAAGTAGAATAAAAATAAATTAGCTAAAGAAAAACTGAGTAATGTTATCAAATACATAAAATATGACAAAAAATTTCAGGGAGCTGATTTCAAGATTGGTGACATAGTCATGCATGAAATGTAGGAATTTAACATCCCAATACAAGAAAATTATGTTCCCCTCATTCAAGACCTTATACAGTACAGAGAAACTGTTCAGATGTATTGTTTGAAATTCATATATATATTGTTACGAATTTTGTGTAAATAGTGAAAATAATTTGTATTTGAATATTTAATGCATTTATCTTAATTACTCTATGTTATATTTGAAGTTAAAATTGTACTATTCACAAGCAATGCCGCATCTTACATTATAATGGCGATTCAATGAGAACTTGGCGAAATCTTGGCGGTAGAGCTAAGTTGGCATCATTTTTGGAGGAAAGTTGGGCATCATTGGTGACCATGTTGGCGAGTTCGGAACCTTCTAGAAAGTAGTAGATCTCTCCACTAGTGTGACGTTCAATGACACGAGCGGTTATATTTCTGGAAGTTCTGTCACGCCTATAAAAAGATGCTCGCCGTTACGGTGATCAGTCTTGCCCTTGAAACCACCGTAATCACAACATAAACACTTAATTGCTACACTTCACAATATTCAAATGCATTTGCCTCTCATCAGAACTGGGATCAGTGTTAAAGCTGGCTCCAGTTTCGTCCCACCTGCTGTGGCGTCTGTAAGTGTTTCCTTGCAGACTCTTCCTTTTCATTCCGGCTGCAAAAAAGTAGTAGCATTCTCCTTCCCACTATGTTTTTGGTGCTCCTCGAACGCGTTTTGGGGCTGTTAAGCCCTTCCTTCCTGCGCTCTTCCCTTCTCGCCCTCGTGACGTCACTCCAGTTTCGTCCACGTTCGGCCGCTCTCTTCCTCCAGCCTCCCCCTGCGGGGGAAGTGATTTCAGATATCGGTCTTTCATTTTCAACCTTTCTACGCGATTCTGGGTATAAGCGATTTATTTCGCTGGCACTCGCATCATCTAATTTTCGTTTCGTTCGTTTCGGCGATCAGTCTTGATTAAGCCAGCGAGTAGTGAGGATTGTTTTGACTAGTAAAAACCTTCGGATATTTACCTTGTGAATATTGCCGCTGAATCCTGTATTTAAAGGATTGGATTTTCGATAATAAATTCACATCGGTCTTAAGGAACTGTTTATTTTCTTTGTAATTGTTTTCCATAAAATCCTCGAATCCGGATCTACGTAACAGTTTGGTGTCAGAAGTGGGGTTTTATGCCAATAACAAGAGCGATGGATGAGCAACTGATGGCTCTGTTGGATGGCTTCAATGCCTTGAAAAGCGGCCAAGAGGAAACTAAGGATAATATGCAGAGAAGCCAAGAAGAGACTCAGGAGTGAATGGAGAATATGCAGAGAAGCCAAGAAGAGACTCAGGAGTGAATGGAGAATATGCAGAGAAGCCAAGAAGAGACTCAGGAGTGAATGGAGAATACACAGAGAAGCCAAGAAGAAACTAAGAATGAGTTAAAGAAGGGAATGCAGAAAGGTCTAGAAGATATGCAGAAAGTCCAAGAGAGAATGCAAAAATGTCAGAAAGATCTCAAGAATTCTCTAGAAAAGAAAGTTGACAATGTTGAAGGAAAATCCATAGTGTGGAAGAGAAAATAGCATTGAAAGTAGAAGAAAAGATTGAAGTAGTTGAAAAGAAGATAGAAAAGAAAGTAGAACAAGTTGAAGAAAGAATTAGAGAACAAGTTAATGAAAAAGTTGAGGAAGTGGCTAAAAAATTTAGCCAGCAAGTTGAAGATCTTCAAAAGAAACTTCTAGCTTTCGAAAAGATGATTAAAAACAAGTTTGTGCCTGCCTACAGTATCAGGGAAACTGTCCACCTATGCTGGAAAAACCAACTGGGAGGTGTACAAGAATCAATTTTGTATAATTTCTGAATCCATTAAAAGGGATGAAGGGGTCAAAGCATGTCAGCTAGCAGCATCCCTTAGAGGTGAAGCCGCATAAGTATTGCAGACTCTTCCCAACACAGAGCGACTGAATTTGAACTCCCTGTATAATACTCTGGATCTTTGGTTCTGCCAGAAATACTCCAAGGACTACGCACGCCTGCAAATAAAAACAAGACTGTAGAAAACCAGAAAAAGCTTGCAGGAGTATGCCTCTGAAGTAGAAAGGCTTGCCAACTTGGCTTTCTCCGACCACCCAGCAACTGTGCGAGAAGTAATCTCTTTGAAGTATTTCGTGGATGGCCTGAGGAGAGGGAAATCCAGAAGGCTGTGAGAATGGCAGATGTCCAATATCTTAAATATGCCCGATTATATACCCTGAAATTAGAGGCCGCCACTCAAGCCAGTCGCCGAGACCACCAATCCACCCGAGGAGCTGGAGTGACCTTAGATGCTCCCTGTGAATCTTCTTGGAAAATTTACATGGAGAAATTAAGAGATGAATTCCAAACTTTGATGTATCAATGTTAGAACCAAGAGAAACGCAACTTCAAGTGCTGGGGATGCGGTGGAACTGGACACCTGAGAAGAAACTGCCCCCAATCAAGAAAGGATGAGAACACCGTCTCTTCTACCAAACAGGAAAACTAATATTTGGCCATCTCGCGAGGCGGAAGTTGCCAGATAATGAAAAGCCCCATTACAAAATTCTTCAGATTACGGCAGTAAATGGTGGTGACAAAGAACTTTACGTATTAGGTAAAATTAATAACATCTCGTGCCGTATGTTTGTTGATACTGGAGCCAATGTGTCTATAATCAGAAAAGATTTGGCGCAAAACTCAAAAGTTAGTTTTATCTGGACACCGCACTGCGTTTCCTTGCAAACATTAACGGGTGACAAGATTCAAGTTCATGGGAAAGCTCAAGTTCATTGGAAATATAGACTATCACCATACGGCATATATAGCAGATATCACCGATCCCTGTATTCTTGGACTGGATTTTCTGAAGAACAGTAAGTTTAAATTGAACTTTGAAAATAGCAATATGCATTCAAAATTTGAAGACATCACTCTTTTTGTCTTACAAGTTCAATTTGAATCCAACCAGAAAATTATAGCAAAAACCAAACTCTCATTATCTCCAATAACTGAATGTATAATACCCGGTTTAATAGCAGAAAATAGGAAATTCCGATTCAGCGGAATTAATTATCCTGACCCAGACAATTTAAAAGCAGGAGTACTGATAGCCTCGTCGGTAGTAGACCTCTCAAATTCAGTCATCCCAGTGAGAATTTCTAACATCATTGATAGGACGAGAACTATCCAAGAAAAAGAAGTAATCGCAGCTTGCTTATGCTCCTGTCACTTGTGTAGACCGGAAGTGCAATACCCAAGACCTTTCTTCAGAGGATCTAGTCAAGGATTTAATATAAAACACCGACTTGAACGAGAAACAAAGAAGTAATGCAGGAGGGTTGATTAAAGAATTCCAGAGCCTATTTTCAAGAACATCTGAGGACTTTGGAAGAATAAGACTAAGGAAACACCGAATAGATACGGGAGAGCATCCTCCTATTAAGCAGCACTCCCGACGACTGCCATTCGCTAAACAGGAAGAAGTCCAAGAACTCATTAAGGAAATGAAAGATAATTACGTTATTGAGCCATCGTCAAGTCCTTGGTCATTTCCCATCGTCTTGGTCAGGAACAAAGACGGCTCAACCAGATTCTGTGTGGACTATCGTCGGCTGAATAACGTCACCAAAAAGGACAGCTATCTTCTGCCAAGGATAGATGACACGCTGGACACACTTGCCGGCAATACCTTGTTTTCTACCCTAGATCTCAAGAGCGGGTATTGGCAGGTAGAGTTCCACCCTGACGATAAAAAGAAAACTGCCTTCACCACGGGAAAGGGACTGTGGTAATTTTAGGTCATGCTTTTCGGCTTGTGAAATGCACCTGCAACATTCAAGCGCCTTATGGAAACAGTCCTTGAAGTACTTCCGGACGAGGCCTGCCTGATTTATCTTGAGGACACTATCATTTTGGGGCGTTCCTTCAAAGAACATCTGAAAAATATCAGACGTGTGCTACAAAATCTGGAAGAAGCTAACCTGAAATTAAGTCCTTCCAAGTGCCAACTTTTCCGGCAAGAAGTCACTTATCTCGGACACATAATTTCGGCAGAAGGTGTACGAACATACCCATATAAGATCACGGCTGTGAAAGACTGGAACTGTCCAACGGATGTTCATCAGCTCTGGAGTTTCTTGGATTTATGCACGCATTTCCGGAAATTCGTTAAAAATTTCTCAACCATCGCCAGACCACTGCATAAGCTGACCGAGGCTAAACAGAAATTCATCTGAACGGTTGATTGTAACAACGCCTTTAACAAGCTTAAGGATGCACTTACATCCGCTCCAATACCGCCATATATTGAAATTGGGAAACAATTTATTCTGGATACGGATGCAAGTCATGAGAGTATTATGGCTGTATTGTCTCAAGAGATAGATGGTCAGGAGAGTGTCATCGCCTATTTTAGCAAGTGTCTGTCCAAAACATAAAGAAATTATTGTGACCAGGAAGGAACTGCTCGCTATCGTAAAAAAAAAAAAATCCGTGGAACACTTCTACCCTTACCTCTACAGTTGAAGGTTCCTGCTACGAACAGATCATGCCTCATTGACCTGGCTGCTGAATTTTAAAAATAGGCGAAATAGCCATGTGGATACAGAGACTATAGGAGTATGACGTAGAAATTCGCCACAGAAAAGGATCAGCACATGGAAATGCAGACGCCCTTTCGAGAAGACCTTGTCCTGAGAGTTGCAAATACTGCTCCAGAATCGAAAAGAAATTCGCCGTAATAGATCCAACAGTCCATCAAATTACAACGCCATCAACATCGGCATTGGACCCGTGGACTGATGAGAGCGTCCGAAAAGATCAACTGGCTGATCCTGAAATAAAACCAATCATAGAATTCCGAGTCGACTGATGAAAAGCCCAGCTGGCAAGACATCGCCCATTTCCATCCTACAACGAAACGTTACTGGGCTCTTTCCATCTGAGAAATGGTATTTTATATCGAAAATAGAAGTCTGACGACGGAAAAACATTCAGGTGGCAATTAATGCTCCCAAAGACAAGAGTTTCAACGCTCCTTAAGGAACTCCATGGCAGTCCAACAGGTGGTCATTTCGGTGTTATGAAGACCTTACAAAAAGTTCGTGAGCGCGTCTACTGGAATAATGTGCGTAGTGACGTGGAAAAGTGTTGTCACACATGTGATCCCTGTGCTGCACGCAAAGGTTCCAGAAAGCGTACTAAAAAAAGACTGCAGCTGTATAATGTGGGAGCGCTTTTGGAACGAATAGTTTTTAAGATCCTAGGTCCACTTCCGAGATCATCAGATGGCAACAATAACATCCTGTTTGTCAAGGACTACTTCACTAAGTGGCCTGAAGCCTATCCTATTCCCGACCAAGAGGCCTCAACTGTTGCAGAGGTTCTCGTTCAACACTGGATCTCACGATTCGGAGTCCCTCTACAACTGCACTCCGATCAAGGGAGAAACTTCGATTCTGCAGTTTGCAAGAGACTGTGTGAAATACTCGCCATCGACAAAACCAAAACAACAGCTTTGCATCCTCAGTCTGACGGCTTGGTAGAGAGGTTCAATCGGACCATTCTGAACAGACTCTCTCTCCTGGTATCCAGTAATCAACAGGACTGGTACAAGAAGCTGCCCTTTTTCTTGCTTGCCTACAGGAGTGCCGTTCATGAGACCACTGGCTATTCCCCTTCCCTGATGCTCTTTGGACGTGATTTTCGTCTGCCTGCAGATCTTCTGTTCAGCCGGCCACCAGATGTACCCTTGGCGACTGAGGAGTATATCAAGAAACTTTATGCATGGATGGAGGAAATACATCATCTGGCTAGGTAAAGAATCGGCATGGCTTTCGAGAAGATGAAGACCCGATACGACGCAAGAGTAACCGGACACGACTTCCACGAAGGCGACAAAGTATGGTTATGGAATCCGAAACGTCACAAAGGACTCTCTCCGTAGTTGAAGACCAGCTGGGAAGGTCCTTACACAGTCCTAAAAAGACTAAATGACGTTGTGGTGTGGATACAGAAATCACCTCACTCAAAACCGAAGGTAATACATTACAATACGCTAGCCCCTTATCTTAGACAAGATGAATAAGATCCTTAAGTTCAGACTATGGTCATTTATTATTTTGTAAATGATGTAAATTATTTCTCTTTTCAAACTCCTTAGTTTTATTATAGTAATGTAATAGATTTTGGTATTTTGAATTTATTTTTTTTGTATGTGCTGTTCAGTACTGGTTACTTTATATTTGATTATTATAAAGAATAGTTTCTGTCTGTAAATAGATTCCCCTTACTCAGGGATTGTACTGTCCGGGACGCCACTTATGAAACAGTCACGGATTCACACACTCTTGGCGACAAAATACATTTCCGTGCATGTGCTCTGCCCCCGTATCATAATAGCGGTAGTTTGGAAACGAGACAAAATGGAATTCGAGCAAGAAAAAGTACAAAAAAAATTTGTATCTCAATTGCAGGAATTTTATCCTTACTGTATTGAAGATACTGATAAATCCACACCCGAAAAGATTGTGCTAAGAATAAATCTGGAAAACGAAGAAGAAGCTGAAAATTTCAAAAGCCATTGTTGTGTTGTTTTAAACACCAATTGAATTGTTAACGGCTGTACTCCAAATCCACAAAGGTAATTATAATTTTCTTACCCCTCATTTCTCTTCATAACTTGCTTTTACTCCACACAAATATGCTGACTAAATATTTATAGATAGACAATACATAAAATCAAATTTAAATTTTCCATATGCTTTCACACATTGTTTAAATCTTTCATGCTTGGTACCACCAATTCTTATTCGTTTATTGTGTGGTGGTACATAAAAGCTCGAGCTCAGCAAAAAATAAGTATGACTAATACACTTCTTATATTTATTAACTAATTAAAAACTAGGTAAAATAAAATAATGTATAGAATACAATATTTAAAATTTTAAAACTAACATTAGGTAAATTAGGACTAAATTAAATTAGGCTTACAACATTAGATTAAGAAAAACTTAAAAATGTTTTAATATATATAGGATGACTAACAGTATAAGATGAAGTAAATTTATTTGTTTTCCAACTATAAAATACGAGAATGGATGAGTTATATGTCTGTAAAGTTCCCTTGTGCTTAGGGAAGGAAAAATCATGTTTCCAGAACTATCATGCTCCTTGAAGTGTGGTGGTACGAAATATGTATCACCTATTTTTTAAAAACATTGGACATCCTTTTATTTGAAAAACTGTTAAATATTATTAACATGTACCAGCTTTTGTTCAATTTTTGACAAAAATTAAACACATGAAAGAGTTAAATAGTAAGAGTTAACAGTATAATGTTGAGATGAAAAAGCTTTTGATAAATTTACATTACAGCAAAATGGTAACAAAGAATTCTTAACAAAAATAATAGTGTTTAATTTTTTTTGCAGTTTTTGAGTTTAATAAAAGTGTTTTTATTTCTCTATAATTTTTAATGTATTAAAAAATACCTGATTTAATTTTGAAAGTACATCTTTGATACCTAAAAAAAGGTATTCATTAGTTTCTGAAGTAAGTCAAATTATTTTTAGCATTTATCAGGAGAAAAGAGTCAAAATATTGAATTTAACTTTAGTTTTTGCTGGTTTGAAACTGTTTATATTGGCTGAATGTTATAAATTTTAATGACATATTTTTATCTATATTAGGAAAAGTGTATTAAATTGACTAAAAAGATGTACATTTTTAATTACGTGGCAACTTAGGACAAATTTCTGTATTTCAGATTTGTATTTTCTAAAACTTGGATTTGCCATAATTCAAAACGACACAAACAAAATAGAAATGCTGACTGTAAAGCCAAACTGAGCATTGTTATCAAAAAAATAACCAAAGCCACAAAAAGGAATGATAAATATTTGAAATATGATATACCATTGGTATATATATATATATATATATATATATATATATATATATATATATATATAATATATATATATAGTGAAGTTAAAATATCATTATTTCATAGTCATAATACAACATCAGCCGAGACATTAAGGATGCTAAGAGTTAATGATGAGGTAACTTATTTTTAATTTTAAAAAATAGCTTTGTCTTAAAAAATAGCAATAGTACTATATTAATACTAATGTATCAACTTTTTTAACTACCACACCCCACCAACGGAGGACATTTCAGGTTTGTCAACAGAGTTTTACCAATACTTTTCAGATGGGATGTAACAAATTGAAGCCATTCGCTTTCATGAAAACAAATTTTTGTTAGAAGATAATTTCATGGGTTTAGCTAATGCTTCAATAAATTCTACTGATAATCAAATATATTACTTACATAAATGTTGGAGGGATGCTAACTTAGGCAGTTAAATTAATCCATTTGACAAACTAAAAGAAAAAGTTCCATTTTATGAATCAATTGGTAAATTTTAGTTTGATTTATTCTCACATGCAAATTCTTTTTTGTAAATATTTTATCTCTTGTTTTTGTTGGCTCACAGAATGCTCTTTTATTTCATACAAGCAAAGTATTTGTTTAACATTATTGAAATGATTCTAAGTAAACCCTTATGAAAAATTTTAAAGATTTTAAAATTTTTCGGTGGGGGGGGGTGATTGATTTGATTTGAGTTAATATTAACGTCGCACTGTTCAGCTACACGAGGGCTTTTGGCGACGGACCACGTAATTTTGAACCATGGTCAAGTGACGTGGACGACACCTGAGCTGCCCCCTCTTCTAACTACCACACCCCACCAACGGGAGGACATTTCAGCTCTCGACAGATTTAACGTGCATCGCTGCCCTACACGGCGGGTCTTTGGTGGTACTGGGCTCGAACTCGTGACAAGGTAAGCCACGGTCCGATACCTATACCACTCGGCTACCGCGACCACAGGGGGATGTTGTTTAAATCATAATATGGTTAGTAATATTTTTATTTGACTTAATTACTTCTTTTTTACTATTTTGCTATCTGTTTATTTTTTATATCTCAGTGACATTTATTTTTCAAGTTAAATTTTTTTTAATTCTTTTCATAACAATTTTTCTAAGAATATCTAAAGTTAAGAGAGTTAAAGCTAAGAATAAAGTAAAGTTAAGAATATCTAAAGTTAAAGATGAAGTTACTAAATCACATGAACTGCTTATTAACAATAGGTTACAAACTTTTAAAGGTGTAACTTTAGCTTATTAACAACTAGTAATCTATTTTAAGAACTTGTTGAAAAAGTTCAACTGAGGTAGCTAAAATATTATATTTCTAGAAAAAATAATGCATTCATAAATACTATAGTAAACAAATAACTTATGTGACATATTTTTAAACTTCCTTTTAGATTTGCTGCTATTTATTTATTTTCCAAGTAATATTGGAAAAATGATAATTTTTATGTTTTGTTTAGTATTTCATTTTCATACTTTTTATTTCATGTATTAATATAAAGTAATTTATCTGTATTCAGGCACAACTGTTAAAGTTCATGAAGATCCTCTTTGGGCAGTTTTGCTTGTGACACCACTGATGAAAAGAAATCATCATTTATTTTCATCTAAAGAAATAACTTTCATCGATTCAACTTCAAGTTGTGAGGCATCATCTTCCACAATAACCATCTTATTATCAGCGACAAAAGCTGGAGCTTTGCCTCTTGCAGTTATGGTTCATGCATCCCAATCTATTCAGAATTACATCAATGCGTTTCAGTTGTTGAAAATGAACTTCCCCCCAATGTTTTGGGGGACAAGATGTAAGGAGGTTTTAAATTTTGTATTATTATATAATATATTTATTTAAGTGAACAATATGTATTTATCATGTATATGCTAAGCTGAAATTATATTTATTTACATTTTATTAATTTGTGCACATGCACATTGTTAAAATTGTATTTTCACAAATGATCTGCTTATGTATACTTACTATATTACATAGTAAAATAAATAGTTCTGCTTATAGCTTTTGTTTTTCTACTAAATGAGATAAATTATTTTTTTATCTGGTTCAAAAAATTTCTTAATGATGGTGGCATTCATATTTTTATATATATATATATATATATATATTTTAGTTTCTGCAACTTTGTAACAAATTGTGAAATTATTTATAAATATTGTATACTTTCTAATTTTCTAAGTATTTTCAATATTTAAGTCCCATGTGTTTCACACAAATTATCTTTCTGATATATGTGTTTGTATATATGTATAAACTGCAACTTTAATTTAAAATATAGTATCCAGAAGTCTCTCTCTTTATGAGTGATGACTCTTCAGCAGAAAAAGGAGCATTGGCAACAGTTTGGCCTGAAGCAAAGCAATTGTTATGCCATTTTCACGTTGCCCAAACAGAATGGCGGTGGCTTTTTTCGCGCAAGAGGAAAAATTTACGTTAATGAAACTTTTTCAAGTTGTACAGTTTTTTTATTATATATATTTTTTAATTCTATTTTATTATTTTTTAAATTAGTTAATGTCAAAGATCTTTTTAGTACCCTCTGGCGAATGATGTCATGTCAAACGCTTCTGCTAAAAAATGTTAAGTACCCGCTATGGAGTTTATGGTAACATTTTTCTAATTTTTCTATCACACATTTACAAATTGATTTATCACAATTAATCTTAATTTTGTTATTGTTGCAAAGTAATAAAAAAATAATTCATTTTAGTGACTTCAAGACCAATTCTTAATTTCTTGAGTTTTAATATTTGTTACTGGAAATGTTTAAAATTATACAATAAAAACATTATTTATGAAGTTTCACATCAAACAAAATATTTTACAAACCTGAACTATTTAGAAAGCATTTAACATTGGAATTTTCTCAACACACAAGTTAATCTAGAGTTTGATGCTTACTTCAAATTATTACTTTAATTTCTACATTCTACAAACATTTTTTTAATTACTGTTATTTTACAGGTGATGTATGCTGACTCGGTTGATTGATTGAATATTAACGTCGCACTGTTCAGCTACACGAGGGCTTTTAGCGACGGACCACGTAATTTTGAACCATGGTCAAGTGACGTGGACGACACCTCTGGGCTGGCACCCCTTCTCCTAACTACCACACCACACCATACCAACGGGAGGATCTTTCAGCTCTCGACAGATTTAACGTACATCGTTGCCCTACACGGCGGGTCTTTAATGGTACTGGGCTCGAACTCGTGACTAGGCAAGCCACAACCCGATACCTATACCACTCGGCTACCGCGGCCGCGTATGCTGACTCGGAAACAAACCTACTGGAGGCTCCAAGAAATTTGCTAACAAAGTGTGAAAAACATCCGGATTATACAAAATGATTTACAAATTTTTTAGCGAGGAAAAGAGAATGGATTTTACTTTTCAGGAAGGAGCTCATCACAAGAAATCATAACACAAACAATTTTTCGAAAGCCAGTATACGGATTTTGAAAGACGTCATTTTATGCCACACATGAGCTTTTAATGTCATCGCCTTATGTGAGTTTTTCATAGGAGTTTAGGAAGATTATTTTACAAAAAAATTATTCGAATTTGCCTCTTCTAGAAGATTATCAGTAACTCTACTTTATGACAAAATAAAAAAGAAGTCCGCTAATTTTATAGAACATGATGTGCAAGAATTATCAAAAAACTTATTTCAAATTAAAAGTGGAGAAAACAAATACATCATTAAAACAGATGTAGGTGTATGCTCGTGCCCATCAGGATCAACTGGTGCATTTTGTAAACATCAATGTGCATTTAAGGAGTTGAAAAAAAACGTCTTCCAAATGCACCACCAGTTACTCCTGAAGATAAGCACGAGTTAGCTCTTTTAGCTTTAGGTTCAAAATGCCCACCAAAAAGATTTCTTCTGTTATTTTAAAAATAATGCCCTTTCCTCTGATAGAATAGAATCTAATGCTTTTGAAATGCCAGTTGAGCAGGAGACAGATAACAATGCAAGCAGTATTAATGAGGGACAAATGATTAAAGCACAAACAATAACTAATTCTAAAAGAGAAGCAATATTAAATGAATTAAAAAGAATTGAAGATGTTGTTAAAATAGCAGATTTAACTGAAGAATCTGGGGATAGGTTATTAAAAACTCTTGGAAAAATACAAGCATCACAAGATTTAAAAAGTATTTATGTATTTAAAAGGCGGGTTTTCAGAGGAAAAATTAAAGTTCAGCCAACCTTTATTGCTAGACGTAAAAGTCTTATACGTTCTAGCGGTAGAATACCTTCTGACCGTCCTCTGATAGCAGAAAAAAAAATCTATCAAAAGAAAAAGAAATCTCAGCTCTAATATTAATTTAAATAGAATTAATGCTAAATCTCATGGGAAAGGACACTGATAATGTTTCAAACAATTAACCATTTTTCTTCAGTTATAAATAAAAAAAAATATTAAAATTACGGACTTTAAAAATTTATTTCAAATAACTGTTTAACAAAGAATTTTATTCGATAAATAAAAAACCATTAAACTATTGCTGATCTAATTTTTTCTTAAAAAAATAGCTAAAAATGTTTTGTACCCATTTATGAAACATACTTTAAACTCAAAGTACAAAAAAAACCCCAATTAAACATTCCTTTCCAGTATCTAAACACAGGGATTGGGTTTTAATGTAATATTTAACCTTTTTTTATGAGTTATCAAACTTTCCTTGTATTAGTCATTTGATCCTCATTTGTACTGGTTGCTCTCAATATTATACTCAAACATAGTGTCCACATGGAAATCAGGGATGTTTGCAAAATGGAAAGAAAAAAAATTGTAGTAAAAACATGACAGTTCAGACAGCTCAAAGGCTAGAAATTCTTCCATATTATCTGGATTTCTTACCCGTGTGGTGACCGGGTAAAAAAAAGAATAGTTCCAATGTAGCTCATGCATGTCGTAAAAGGCGACTAAAATGGGTACCCAGCGTCCGGGGGTATAGCCGGGCACCCTGACCTTCATGATTGCATCAAAGGACTGGATAGCTAGGTTGGGCTAAAAACTCAACTCCAAAAAAGCTACTTGTTTTGCAGTCTGAACTAGAATGTACCCTGTGCTTTCTTGTGAACGAATCTAAGGCTTTGGAGTCAATAAAAATTTATTTTCTATCAATAGTATCCTGATCCAAACCATGATTTGTTGACTACATATTTTTTCACAGAAACATTAAAATTTGTGCTTATTAAATTCATGTACTAGTGAAATAAAAAAAATTTTGTGTCCATATCTGTTGTATGCAAAAAGTATGTTTTATAAATAAAATAATTTTGCAACTAAATGTCAGTAGTAAATTTGTATATCAATAACTTATTTCACCAAAAAGTAAAGTTTATTCTACTAAGAAATATAAAAGCACAAATGTAGAAACATTTCATTTTAATGAATTCATTTATTACATTAAATATTTATAAGGGAACAATGTTATCAAGTTTTAACAAGTACAATTTTTTCAAAGGAATTAGATTTGAAGAACCCTTTGTAAAACAGAATTTAAGAATTTTCATTTATGAAGCAGTTAGGTTACCATCCAGACCATTATTAATCAGTGGACAAGTATTAATAATGAGTAAAGTAAAATTTTTTAATATAAAAAATACAATATACCTTTTTTTCAATTTCTTTACTTAAAGTACCTGTAACATGTTGATATACTTTAAATATTACTTTAGTGTATTTAGATTTATTCATATAAATGTGGAATTGGGTTCTATGAAAACATCTTTTAGTTTTACGGTTCAATGAGTCAAAAAAGTTTAAGGTCTTTAACCAGGGATTCCTGGAACTTTAACAGAGGTTTCACAAGTGATCACAATTTGTAGATTCAAAATTTTAAATTTTTTAAAGATTGAGTTCTTAAAAATTCCACTGGTAAAAATTAATAGAAATAAAACTTCAATTAGCTCCAAAATTACATGAAGCAGTTTGGATTTAGAGAGTTGTATATGTGTGTAGCAGGTATTTTTACCAATTTCACTTAGCTTAACACATTACTGCAATTAACAAGTATTACTATTTTCAAGGTACAAAGTAAAATTGAAATTTTGAAAGATGATATTGAACAGTTTCCTAATTTGCATAGTATTTTAATAAAAAGTACAACATTAATCTCAATAAAAATGTAAATTCAGTTGGGTCCAACATTTACCAGAAATGCAAAAAAAAAAAAAAAAAACATTTCTTGAATACTTCCTGTTCAAAAACAAAAATTATCTTGAATCCAAAATCCCTTTCAAGACACAACTCTCTTGATAAAAAGAAACAACAGCAAATTGATGTATCAAATGGCACTCAATTGAATATAAAATTTAGTGAAGTTGATATACACTTTTGGACTTATATTAAAAAAGAATATCCTTAAAGTACCAAGAGCTGTGAAACATCTAATGTCATTTGTTTCACATTATGTAGATGAAAAATGTTTCTCTTTGAATGCCACGACAAAAACAATACAAGGAAATAGATTGGATGACGAGATGACATTAAGTCAGACTTCAAAAATGATTCCAGATGTAAAAATACCTTGCAATAAAAAACAAACGCTAAGTTATAAAAATAATTCTTTTATTAATTATTATAGTTTAAAATATTGTTTATTGTTAGTAGAATATATTTTTGAGCCCTCCTCCCCCCATCCAAAAACTCCATTACCATTCATTATCTTATGATCGGAGCTATGATAGATTTAAAAATTTAAGATTCATTTTGTAGAATTCAATCAGTTCTAGGTGTGATTATCAAGATTATGAAAAAAAAAATGCTAATCTTTTCCCAGACCCATTTTCACTTTCTCTGCTAGAGGTTAATTCTTACTCACCTGAAATCGAAATTATTGACCTACAGCACCATACTACACTGAAAAGCGAACATAAGGAACTTATTTCACACACACACACAACTACAAGTGATATGAATTACTTTGAATTTCAAAAATTAATACACGATTTGGCGGCCAGATATTGCTGTAGGTTTGGATCAACATATGTTTCTGAACAAATGTTTTCCATGAACATAATAAAAGCAAAATTGTGTTCAAAATTAGCGGATATGCACTTAAAACAACTTCATTTTATTAGTATCTTCAAGAGTGAAGTAGCACTAATATAAATTACTTGGAAAAAAATTATTAACAATAAAACCCACAAGTTTGTACTTTCATTATATTTTAAAATTGGAAATGACTTGTGCAAAACTAATTTTTTGTCAGAAAGAGAGTGGAACTCTTCCCAAACAGGTTGGCCACACCTGATCTAGACTATTCACAAATAATTTGCAAAGAAAAACAAATTTTGTTGTATATACTAATATGCAGTTTGTATATTTCAATATAAAATACTTTAAATATTTGTTTTACCTTATTCATTTATATAAAAGTACACAAAAGAATTAACAGCTGCCAGACTTACTATCTGATGTAGAACATTGATTTAAATGTTTTTAGAAGTTAAATTATAGAATATTTATAAAGGTTAAAACTTACTAAGGAACTATTGTGGAATATATTTTCTAATATGGTGAATACGGTTCTAATATTTTCAAATATGATTTATAATATTTTCAATAAATAATTTAAAATATATTATTCATACAAGAAGTTGTTGAACTATATCTACACAAAAAATCTTGGGGACTACAAATGTATAAGGGTTTTATAGGAATACACAATGCACTGTGAGAAGCATATATTTAATTAAAAATAATTTTACATCTACCTTAAAAATTCAATACTACAAAAAAAAACTTCAATCCACGGTTAAATTAGAAAATAACTTGATAGCTAATTTATCTTCAGAACTTCATAAAATTACAAGACAATCACGAAGCAAAACTTTATGATCTGCGATAATAGGCTTTGTTGCTCTAAATCCCCAATAAAGATATTAACCGTTCTATTAACTTGACGATCAGATTGTTGGATGACAATAAATTCAAAACAAATAGTTATCATGGGAAAAGAGCAAAATGATACAAAAAAAGAATTCAAATTAAATGGCAATGCGACTTAAAAGATTATCATGCATTTAGCTCAGGACCACACATACTATTCCGAGTAAACCAAATTTAAATGTACACATAAACATTACAGTGCGCATGCGCAGAAAAGTATTTTGTCACCAAGCTGCAAGGGGGTGCCAATGCAAGGCCAACCTCGCCAAGAATGTGTGAATCCATGACTGTTTCATAAGTCACGCCCGGGACGTGCAGTCTTCGAGGAGGAGGCAGGGTTACGAATTTTGTAAAAATAATTTGTATTTGAGTGTTTAATGCATTTATATTACTCTATGTTATACTTATTTCGTTAAAATTGTATTATTCACAAGGAATGCCGTCCCTTACGTTATAATGGAGATTCAATGAGAACTTTGCGGTAGAGCCAAGTTGGCGTCATTGGCGAGTTCGGAACCTTCTGAAAATAAGTAGATCTGTCCACTAGTGTCACGTTCAATGACACGAGCAGTTATATTTCTAGAAGTTTCTGTCGCGCCTATAAAAAGAAGCTCGCCGGTACGGTGATGAGTCTTGATTAAGCCAGGAGTAGTGTGAGGATTGTTTTGACTAGCGATTAGATCGGCTGTGCTTGTGAATAATCTTTACGTACGTGCATTTTCAGTTCAGTTCAGTTCAGTTCAGTGCAAACACTGAAAAAGTGGAGACTTGGCTAACGCCTTATGCTCCGATAAAATTTTGATCAGTTTCTAATCCAAGTTATAACACACAGTTTGTGATTGCAGTCTATCAGTAATTTGAATTATCGCGTTGTGCTTCAACTGAGATTGATGAAAGCAGAGTATAGAGTAACTGGAATTTTAGAATCTATTGGATGATGTCAGAAATTTTTCAACTTTTTGAACATGCTCTATTGATTTACATTTCGCTATTGAGGAATAAGACCATTCACCATGGTTGGAGATAAAAATTTTCAATATTTCACGCTGTGATTTGTATTTGATACAGTTTAATATAAAATGTTCACTAGTTTCTGGTACTTTACAATCTTCACACAAAGGAGAATCTGTTAGTTTAAAAAGGAAATATATATCATTTAACGGTAATTTTTAACTCGCAACTTATTGATTAAAACTTCTGTATTTCTATTTTTTTGCTGCCTGTCTGTTCCATTTTTTCAAGATGAGAAATATAAAAAAATTTTATGTCTCTTGCTCTTTTTCCATATTTCTTCACTTTTGATTTTGTGTTGTTTTTAAAATATGTATGTAGATCTTCATAAGTTATCCAAGAAATAATATTCCACGGCTCTGGAGAGGCTTTAGCTAATTTGTCAACTTCTTCATTAATCCCTATTCCCTTGTGAGCTGGTACCCAAATGAATGTAATTGATTGAGCTATTTGGAGGCACTGATGTAAAGTTGAACTTAAATTTAATATTATCGTATTGGATTTTCTATTAATATTTTGGATGCTTTTTAGGACTGATAAGCTGTCCGTCAAGATGATATAGTTTTCTGTTTCAGAAACCCAATTTTTTAATGCAGTCCATATGGCTATAGCTTCAGCTGTGAATATTGAAATCATTTCTTTCAGTATGAAATTTTGTCGAATTTTTTTCTTCGGGATTAAAATTCCTATTGATGTTTGATTAGTATATTTTGAACCATCGGTTGCTATTATGATATTGTTATGAAATTTTGGCTGAATGTAATCATTATATATAAACATATTTTGTACTATATCATCTGGAAGATCTTTGTTTTGAAATGGTAGTTCATGAGTATATATATTTTTTTTTGCGATTATCGTAGATTGGGGGAGGAGGGATCCATTGAAGAATATCTACTTTAGAGATGCATAAATCTTGGAGAAGGTTGATCGTCTTTTGAAAAATACTGATCTCTTTTTCTCTATATTTATAAAAATTACTATTTATATTCCAAAATAACCTTGCGTTCGGTGACCAGTCTTTTAATGCTATTTGCTTGGTTATAAATTTTTGGCAAAGTAAATTATGGCGAGAATTAATATTTCCATTGATAGACTCTGCTCTTAATAAATCCAACGGGGTATTTCTTGGGAGACCTAGGGCTAAACGTAAGGCAGCATTGTAAATCGGTTCTAGTTTTTGTCTGTTGTTATTGCTAGAAAAGGAAAATAGTTGACTTCCATAGTCAAAGATAGAACGGATTGTGGCATTAATAACATTTAAAAGATGATCAGATCTTGTTCCTATTTTCGGAGAAGATAAGGCTTTAATGGCATTTAAATATTTAAATCCCTTTTGACGTAAGTAATTAATGTGATTTTTCCAGGTGATATTGGGGTCGAAGATGATACCCAGGATTTTCAGACTCTTCACTTCGGGAATAGGTTTGTCGCATATTTTAAGTAAGGGAGGTATTGTGCTTCTTTTTCTGGAAAAGTTGAGTAGACTGCTTTTTTCTGGAGAGGTGGATAATTTCCATTTTTTACACCAGACTGAAATTTTATTTAAAGATTCTTGCATTTCGCCTATTGTTTTATTCCAATTTGCACCACTATTATACAAAAATATGTCATCAGCATAAACCAGAAGATGGCTGTCGTGTTGAATTTCAAAAATATCTGACATATAAATCATAAAAAGGAAAGGACTTAAGATACACCCTTGGGGTACACCATAATTGTTTGTAACGATTTTTGAAAAAATGTTTCTCCATTTGATTTGAATTGTTCTTTGATGTAAGAAGTTTTGAATCCATCGTAGTAATCTACCAGAGTATCCAACTTTGTTTAGTTTAGAAATAAGGCCATTTGGCCACACTGAGTCATATGCTGCTTTAATATCCAACGCTACCAAAATAAAATATTTCTTGCGTTCTCTAGCCAGTATGATGTCATGTTGTAATTGAAGTAATGTATTAATGCTGCTTCTGTGAGGGTAAAAACCATGATGATTAACATGAAAAATTTTGTTTTGAAAACTGAAATCCAACATTCTATGTAGAATCATTCTTTCTAATAATTTGGCAATTACTGAGGTAAGAGAAATAGGACGGTATGACGAAACTTCCTTGGGATTTTTGTGAGGTTTTATGAAAGGTAGGATAATTGCGTGAGTCCAGTCTTTAGGAATTTGACTTGAAGACCAACTGTCATTAAATGATTGTAGAAGGAGATTTATTGCTTTGATGGGGAGATGGTTTATTGATTGGAGAGAAATTTTATCATGCCCTGGACTACTGTTCTTTTGATGAGATATTTCTATTTCTAATTCTTTTAAAGAAAAAGGTTTATTAATATCCTGGCTATTGTCCGGAATAGAAATATTTGGAATACTATCGTTGTTTCGTTTTGCGTAATATTGTAAAAAACAGTTTGCTTGTTCGTTTGTTAATATGGTTCCGTTATTTTCAATAATATTAAAGGATGAATAGTTAGGATTTGTTCTATTTTTAATTATTCGGATTATTTTAAAAAGAACTTTAGGAGAAGATATTTTTTCGCAGGTTTTATGCCAAAAATTTTCTTTACAGGCTTTGATTGTTCGCTTAAGTTTTGCGCTAACTTCTTTATATTTTATCCAGTCTTCTTTAAAGTTTTTCCTTGCATTATTAAGGAGTTTTCTTTTTTTGGCTCTTAAATGCCCGCATGCTGCTGTCCACCATGGAGCTCTTGAACTGATCTATTTTTTTTTCGGTTTCTTGAGATAAGATTTGAGCTTTTTTAATTTCTTTTATAATATCTATATGTATGTTTTCATTTAAATTTATATTTTGTTGAATAATATTGATAAATTTGTTCCAATTTGTTTTTTGTTTACAATTATTAGTTACTGACCTGTTTGCTCTTTTGTAATTAATTATTATAGGGAAGTGGTCACTTCCAAAATTATCGGTATTTGTGGACCAGGATAAATCATAATTTAAATCTATAGATGCTAAAGAAAGATCTATAGATGTAAAAAGTCCCGATGAATGGAGATAAGTTGGACTTTTATCGTTTAATAATATTAAGTCATTTTCAATGATCCAGTCAAAAATCTTTTTTCCAGAAGCACTAGAGTTTTTTGATCCCCATATCTCATGAGATGCGTTGAAATCTCCCAATATCAAACTGTGATTATCAATATATGATGCTATTTTAGATAAATTGCTGTCTTGAAAGTTACCCGGTGGGATGTATATATTAAAAATTGTGATAGAAACTAAATCTATTTGAACTCTGACTATTAAAATTTCTAAGTCTTCACTAATTTCTGAGAATATTTTTATTGCGCTAATATCTTTATTTAAAACTATCATCAACCCTCCTCCTCTTTTGATTTCTCTTACAATTCGGAATATATTCTTATTGGGAATTGTGAAAATATCCTTTGGATGTAACCAGGTTTCTTGAATTATTATAATACTTGCTTTTTGAAAGATTGGAGCGAAAAGAATATCAGGCCTCTTGTTTTTAATTCCACGTGCATTCCATTGGATTATGTTCATGATTTAAAACGGAAAAAAAGGTGCGATACTCCGAATTAGTTTAAAAATTCGAAAAAAGAAAGTAGATTAATATTGAGTTTTTAGCGAGAAAATATAAGAAAATGTGATTATTTATTTAAGTTCCTTTATTTTTTTCTACTACCCTATCTAATGAATTTCCTCTCTGTTCTGATATTTTCTTGAATCTTTTTGCCTTTTCATTCTGACGTGCATTTTCTAACACTGGTGATTGTGTTTGATTGCAGTTGAAGGTGTGAAGACCTTCGGATATTTACCTTGTGAATATTGCGGCTGAATCCTGTATTTAAAGGATTGGATTTTCGATAATAAATTCACATCGCTCTTAAAGAACTGTTTATTTTCTTTGTCATTGTTTTGCATAAAATGCTCGAATTCGGATCTACGTAACAATATATAGACCCACAATACACCTCTGACAGAATTAGTTCATTCAGTCAGTTTAAGGTATTTTCACCCATCTGAAAATTTTCAACGGAAAAAAATGAAAAGAAAACTAATTTATAACATAGAAATAGCTGAGTTTTGCTTAAAAGACTTTTTGGTGATAAGCAATAATATATGATCTTAGAAGTATATAGTATATTTTGTGATAAATAATAATACTTATACTGTGAAATTGAGTAAAGTAGAGTTATTACATTTTTGTGAACATTTTAATACAATCCATTATTTTATTTTAAAATGTTAGGTGAATTCCTATTTTTGAGAATACTTATTTGCCTTTTAAGGTTGAAAGATGCAATTTTAGTTATTAGGGAAATGACTCTAATGCAGTGATCCGCAACCCCCGGTCCGTGGAGCAAATGGTGCCGGGCCGCCTAAAGAACATTAAACTATTGCCATTTTATTTAAAGTGGTGCATTTCTCTCGGATTTGCGCAACTTTCCACGGAATTCACTTTTATTCATTTTTGATGTAAATATATTTTATTCTGAAGGCATATTTAATTGTTACTAAATTAAAATTGCTAAATCAAAACAATCTAAAATATAAACAATTAATGTGTCCCACCCTAAGTAAAATTTTCAAACGTTGACCGGTCCGCAGCGATTAAAAGTTGCGGATCACTGCTCTAATGTATTAATATAAATAATATTGGTTTTGGTGAGTGAATATTAACGTCGCACTATTCATCTACTCGAGGGCTTTTGGCGACGGACCACGCAATTTTGAACCATGGTCCAGTGACGAACACGACACCTGCGCTCGCACCCTCCTATCCTAACTTCCATACCACACTGATAGGAATCTTGACAGATTTAACGTGCATCGCCCCCCTACACGGCAGGTTTTCAGGGGTACTAGGTTCGAACTCATGACAAGCCGGCCATGTTGGTTTTGGTGAGGAAGGATAAAGTCACATTGCATTCTTTTCCCTCCACTGAAATTTTATTATTTTTATGCTAATTAATTTATCAGTTGCTTTATTTCATTTTAATTTTTATCTTATTTCATTTTGTAATTGTGGGTATGGATATGATTGCCACATATCCAGATTTACTGCATCTCAAAGTATTCATTGTCTAAATTGAAATTAATTTTCCAACTTTTTTTTTGAAGTCAATTTTTCAAACTTATACAGTGGAGAGAAAGAAAAATTCAATTAGGATTTTTGTAGATATCTTTAATCAATCAAGCTTGTTTAACTTGATTTATACACCTCTTATTATTTTCAGATTAGCATCCTTGAACATCTGTGCTTTAAGCCTGCAGATTTCTCAGAGAGATGTGTATTAAAAGTAGTATGATGTAATTTATATCAGTGAATGTAAGATTTAAAAGAAAGAATTTTTCTATGAAACAAATAAAATTAAAAAGTTCCAGAGAAATCGAAAATATATTTGTGTGCTATTTTTAAGTATACGTTCATTTTTATTTTTATTATTATAATATATCAAGTATTCATTGTCTTTGAAAAGTAAATACTAGAAATGATGAGGTCAGAAAAGGTTCTGAAAATGTGGTGTGAGAAGTGGACTCAGAGATAGGAATACCAATGACGAGTGTAAAATAGAGCATTGTTTAGTGTGCTAATATTTCACAAGTTGGGTTTACTCCTAGGAGAGCCCACACCCTTGGCGCGAATTACTTTGGTCTAGCTGGGATATGTTACTAGAGCACTTAGCCCTTTTGGGGCTTTGATCTCTTATCTGATGAAAAATATTTGTGACTTGATACTTTGAAATATTGCCCTTTTTATTTTAGAGATTTAAGTAATTAAGAGTATGATAACAAGAAGTTAATAAATTTAAAAATAAGACTATAATTAAGAACAGGAAAAATTTAAATTTAAGAATCTGAATAAAAGTTAATAGTTACATTTGTTGAAATTTTAAGAAATACATTACAGGTAAATTCCTTTGGCCAATGAGGGCCTCAGAATGGCTGATTGCCTGTCCAATGGGGAGGCAGCTTTTCGTGTTTGTGTTGAGTGTGAGACGAGAATGATTACTCTCTCCCGCGTTGCGAGAAGGAGCTTTCTGATTGGTTGTTGCATTAATGTAGTGACTTCGGTCCCGGTGAGGGTACCGTCGCCGTGTACGGGATCGGAGGCTTCCAAAGTCCGTAATGGTCAATGGGGCTCTCCGATTGGTAGTTGGGTGCTTGTGAATTTTTTTGTGTTCATGAAGTATGTGAGATGAGTGATGTTGATTGAATTTTATGAAAAAGTGGTGTTTTTTAATAAAGACATGGGAAATTTGGGTGTTAAAATAATTAATTAATTAATATGTTTCTGGGTCTGTGTGTGCGTCTCGTTGGAGTGTATTTCTCGATCCTTTGGATCGAGATATTGTCTGAATTATCTATTTTTGTGAAGAATGTTTTTGCTATTTTTTTCATGAAGTTTTTAATTGTTTTGTAGTTAATGGCTTTCCTGAGACTAGAGTTTCTCATGTACCAATCGGCATTGAGAATCTGTCTCAGGGTTTTGTTTTGTAAGACTTCTAGTTTTTGGATGTGTGTTTTAGCTGCAAAACTCCACACTGGAGAGGCATAGGTAATGACTGGTCTTAGAAGTGAAGAATAAATAAGCAATTTATTTGATCTACTTAATTTAGATCTTCTGCTAATTAGGTGGGAGAACGTGTGAGCTTTCTTGATAAAGCTCTCACGTATGCGTGTAATGTGTTGTTTGAAAGTGAGTTTCTTATCTAACGTAACACCAAGATATTTGGTGCTCTGAGACCAAGGGATTCTTTCGTTGTGTAAGTAAATGTCTGGTAAAATTAATCGTGTTTTTCTAGTAAAGAAGACTGCTTCTGTTTTTGCCACATTAAGGGCCATTTTCCATTTGGAAAACCAGTCTTCTAAAACTAGAAGATGTCTGTTGATTGCTCTGGCCACGAGTTTGGGTTCAGTGTGAGATGCCAAAATTGCTGTGTCGTCTGCGAACATGCATAAAGTTGTGTTGTGGTGAATCGGAATTTCGTTCACGTAGATGTTAAATAAGAGGGGGAAATCAATGTTCCCTGCGCCACGCCCGCTTCCGTGGGTCTGTGGCTTGAGTAGGTATCATTGATTCTGACAGCGAAATTTCTGTCAGCTAGATAAGAAGATATTAGTTTGATTAGTGGGGATGGGAAATCATACTTGATTAATTTGAAAATTAGACCTCGCCAGACGCGGTCGAAGGCTTTTTGGATATCGAGGAAAACCGCACCAGTCGATTTTTTATCATTGAGTCCTGACTTTATCGTTTCCACAACTCTTAAGAGTTGGTGGGTGGTCGATAAGTCAGGTCTGAATCCGTGTTGTTCAGGGATTAAGATATTGTTTGTATCCACATGGTGGTACAATCTGGTAAGTATAATTTTCTCGGCTACTTTGCCGAGAATGGAGAGGAGCGCGATCGGGCGGAAACTTTCCGCCTGCGTCGGGTCCTTTCCTGGTTTCAGGATTGGAATGATTGTTGCAGTTTTCCATGCGATTGGGAAATAACCAATTTTAATTATGTTAGTGATAATATTTGTTAGTTCGAAAATGGGGACTAGCGGAAGATGCTTTAGCATGCGGTTAGTAATGCGGTCAATACCCGCTGCTTTATTTATCTTTACTTTATCGATATGTTCGATAATTTCGCTTGGTAGTGGGGGTGGGGTGGGGGGTATATTAGTAAAGTTATTTTCGTTATTTAGATAGGTGTGAACAACATGTGTTATTGCTCTATCCGTGTCGTTTGAGATATTATTTAATTTAAATTGGTTTTGGAGTGAATCAGCTATGACCTCACTTTTGTCTGCGTCACTATATGCAATTTTGGCAGGGCCTTTAAGGGCCGGAATTGGTGGAGCCTTCTTCCTGGAATCTCGGGCGGCTTTCCAAAGAGAGCCGTCCTCGGCTTCCAAGCAAGCAAGAGACTCGTCCCATTGTTTTTGTTCGTATTTTATGATAATTTTCTTAATTTGCTTTTGCAATCTATTTAGTGTATTCTTATCTGCAGGGCTTCTCGTGTAGTGCCAGATTTTTCTGGCCCTATTTCTTTCTTTGAAGAGTTGATTGAGATCCCTGCTAATGTAAAAAGTTTCGTTATGTTTTAATGGTTTTGATGCATTCGTGTATGCATGGTGTAGTCGGTCAGTAAAGGCGGTGATCTGCTCGTCAATATCTTCTGGCGTGTTCGCATCTGGTAGTGTAAAATTATCAGGAATATTTAAGTTTTGTGTGAATTTCCCCCAATTTGTTTTCATGTGCGTGTATCTTTTATTCGGGGGAGGAAAGAAGTGTGTTGTTGTAGTGAATTCGAACGTGACTGGATTGTGATCGTTTGCGATAATTGAGCCATCTTGGTAACCCTACTGTTTTTAAACACTGCATGTGGCAACCCTAACTATTTCTAGCATTTTCGTATATTGTGGGCGCGCATTTCGAATTTCATTTTGTTGTTGGGCTCTGGGCTGGCTGCTTGTGTGTGGGAATATAGTACTTTAGAATTTTTTACTTTGTTGAATGCGAAAGGTAAGAAAGAATTGATTGAATGGTGTATGAAAGAAGGATTGATTGCTTCAAGTTATGAATGTCCTAAATGTAATGATCGGCATGATATAACATGGTCGGCAATAAAACGCTTTCTTCGAAATTGTACCAGCCACGCCGAATGTATGTTCGACCATTACCTCGCAGAATAAATATGGCGGCGCTCACACGATCATTCGCTTAGCAATGAGACCTTTAAAGCTTTTTAAAATCTGTTGTTGCGCTGTACCCTCCACTTGGAAAAGATCAGCAGTAAGAAAGTAAGTGCTGTTTTTATATTTTTTATCTTAAATGTTTAATTTCTGTATTGTTTACATATATTTTCATTACGCATCCATCTTTTCCCGCTATATTCCTCTGCCGACATTGTCGGCTTCGCTTGGCGCCATCTTGTTTTGGCTTGGCGCTTTTTTCGGTTTGTCGCCAAGGGTGTGGGCTCTCCTAGGATTTTACCCACAAGTTGTTATAAACCTTTTTTTATTTTATTATTATTAATCATATTATTTTATTAGTGTCATCACAGTGTATTTCATCTATGGTACCTTTTATATATATATGTAACAGTATTAGATTTTACTATGATGGTACCAAAGTAGATTTTAATACACATTTATTCTCTTTACATTTGTATGACATCATGTATTTTAATTTCAACTAGCTGCATGGCCCGGCGTTGCACGGGCTATCTCTACTGTTATAAAATTTCCCTTTCTTTCACAAAATAAGAGCTTTTAATACTCATTTTCAAAATGACTTCCACCCCCCCCCCCTTTCGCCGCTTAGCCCAGTGTTGCTCGGGCGCTTTCTCTTTTCCTCGTGACACCAGCATTTTTGTGTGTGTGTTTGTACGCGCACAATGTGAGTGATTTGTAAAATTATGTCAAAAAATTTCCCTTTTTCGAAATTTGTTCCATTCCACTTATTTTTGATTTAAAACAGGATTCTTTCCGCTCTCTATAGCCTGAACATGGTTTTATTTAGTTTAAAATTATTGTTCTATCTCTTCCCTTCCTGCTCATAAAAAAGATATAGCTTCAAATTTCGATGTATGACTTATAAAAAAAAATACTGCGTTAGAATTTAAAAAATTATTAATGTGAAGCAATAAATAGAAAACGATTCTGATGCTAAGAGTAAAACAAAAAACGTTCATCATTTTTTAATAATTGTTTCTAAAATAATAAAATAGATTTCATATTTTCATCAATCAATCAATCATTGCATATAGTTAGCTTAAAAATGTCTCTAAAATGCATTTTAATCCAAATAATAGACAATGTACTTTTTAATTAACAAAGAATTCATTTAGTGTAATGAAATAATCCTTTCAAAAAACTTTTATTAAAATCAAATTTTTATAAGTAATAAAAAAAAAGAAAAACTTACAAATAGCTATGAAACGATTGCTTTTTTCTGAATGTTTGATTAAACATATAAATATATATAAGTTAGAAAAAAACAGTATGGGGGAAAGCCTATATATATATATATACATGTACTGAAAAAAACATTACTACAAAAAACCGATCGGATAAAAAAATTTTGATATCTTATTTTAATTTTAACCTTTTTCATTCCACTAAAAAAAATTAGTGTAGTGTAATGCGAAATTGAATATCTCTTCTTTTCAGTTTCGAACCTGGGAACTACGGTTTTATAAAGCAACGGGTTTCACAACCGTGCCGTGCGTTCCTTCGGGGAAGAGCAGTAAAAATATACCTTTAAAAAATCGGAAGAATTTTTCAATTTCTTATTTTGTTAATGTAAAAAAAAATTTCGGGTTTCATTTTTAAGTTAATGCTTTCAAACTTCATACATCGATTGCCAACAACGGTAATTTTTAAACAAAAAAACTTCAAAAAAAGTAATGTTTACATATTTATCGCAAAAGGGAAAAAAATTGAAAAACACATTTTTTTAACCGTAATTTTTAAGATATTTTATCAATCTTTGTACAGATTACGTATATTATTGTTCTACACGCAGAAAAAAAGTTTCGTGAGATTATTTTTATTAATAAAGTTATTAAGTATTTAAACAAAATTTTGAGAACTTTTTGAAAAATCGTAAAAAAAAAGTTTTTGACATTAAATTTTTTAAATGACTGATTCTAAAAGAGAAAAGCATGAACTTTTTTAGCGTAAAATATTTTTTTCATTAACGCGAAAGAAAGTGCAAGCGGAACAACTTAGAATTCGTATTTAAAAAAAAGAACCGATTTCGACTCATTTTAAAAAAAAAATCGTAAAAAATATAAAATATAATTATTTTGTAAAATAAATTATAGCATATCGTGGTAAAATGAATGATCTTTACGAATCTGTATTTTTTTTTTTTTTTTTTTTGAGTTTCATGAAAAAAATTAGATCGCGTTTTAAAAACGTCCGAAAAAAATTTCCAAATTTTCCCCTGGCGGTGAGAAATGGTACTAATTATGCGTTTTAAAGTTTTTAATTTTAATATTTAATAACTAATTAGAATATCGGAATATAAATGGTCACAACGGATTTCTCGGATTATTCCCGAAATTGATACCTTCGGCGAGTTTCTACGTCGTGTGGTTTGTGAGAAAATTGGGCATCATAGATACGTTTGTTTACCTTCGGATTTTAACCCTCCAACTGGACAGCACGGATTTTTCCGCCCTACTAGAGAGGCTTCGAAAACGGACCACACTGAATTTTTCGTAAGGCCGGGGACTCACCAAAAATGAACCAAACTGATTTTTTCCTCCTCAAGTAATGTGTTCAAAAACGGTAAAGTCGAGTTTTTCCGAATTCTTTTTCCCCCTTTATAGGTTTAGTATCTTGAAAGATAATTAGAGATGGTCGAGGAGACCGGTTCCTGTAGCAATCGTAAAAACCTGGGAAGAATTTCTTTAAACCCTAAAGTGTACGGAAATAATTGCAAGTCAACGAGTTGAGAATTCTCATTTTTTTTTACCTTAAAATTCTCAAATGGAATTAGGTTTTCATAATGTATGTCTAAGTTTTTAAAAAAATATCTGTAGTATTTAAATTCAAATTATGTATTAAAACATTGAGGATAATTTACTGCTTCATTTTTTCTTATTTTAATCAATACTTTCAGGGATTTTTTTTAAAAATGATTATTTTGTTACGTGTCAAAAAAATAAAAAAAAAGGTTCAAAATTTAAAATCTTTTAAAATTTCGGACACTTCTAAACATGAATAATTTTTAAGCTTCTGTATTACATTATTTGCAAAAAAATTTTATGCATTGTTAAAAAAACCCTATTTAAAAATCTTTTAGTTTTTCATAATTTTAAAGCCAGATATTCAGGGCATCATACATAGAATCCCTTGTTTTGTATTGTTCAGAAAACAAATTATATTTGAATTTTGAATGTCTGAACATTAATTTCATTCAAAGAGAACTTTAACTAGAAGTTTATATTTTTGAACTTGAATCTTCAAATAAAGAGTACTTAAAAGCATCTGGACAAATTTACAGTTAACATTTGTGCATATAAATAAATATAAAGATCCTTTTTAAATTCAAGTTAAAAAAATATATATTTATGCATAATCCCTCATCATATTCATGTTCCATTAGTGGTTGACTGAAGAAAAGGTTATTAAAATTTGGACATTTTTATAATCTTAACCATGCAAAACTAGGAATTTTGTATTAGCTCCACTAAAATTCTGCATTGGAATTTCGAAAAAGATATTTATGCGTGTCTCACATACTCAGTTGAAAAACATATATTTACCATAAATACTAATAATTCTTTGGATATTTAAAATTATCATTAGATTAATTTTTAATATATATATATATATATTCGACTTCTAATATTTTTCAAGTATTCCTTCAATTTCATATAATTTAATTAAGTGAGGGGATATTAAAGTCGCACTCTCTCTCTTCTCTACTCAACTACTTGAGGGCTTTTGGCGACGGACCTGTGGCCGGGGTATCAGGTGGTCAATGTATCGAATCATGGTTGGCATGTCTCGAGTTCGAGCCCAGTGCCACAAAAGACCCGCCGTGTAGGGCAGCGATGCACGTTAGTAGGTAGAAAAAGCCGATTCTGCTGTAAAAGCGGTGCAGGCGAATGCAGGCGGTTGCAGGCGGTTGTAGGCGGTTGCAGGCGGTTGTAGGCGTTGTAGGCGGTCGTAAGCGGTCGACGGCAGTGCAGAGTTGAGCTGTTTCGTTCCTACTGACGAGTTGAGTTGTTTCGTTCCTGCTGCCGAGTTGAGTTGTTTTCTCCTGTTGAGTTGTTTCGTTCATGTTGCCGAGTTGAGTTGTTTTCTCCTGTTGAGTTGTTTCGTTCCTACTGACGAGTTGAGTTGTTTTTCTCCTGCATTGGCTTTGATTTTCGAGCTGAGGGGGCGAGTTGAATTGTTTTTTTTCTACAGCTAAGTTGAGTTGTTTTTAAAAAATGTGCACAAAAAATGGAAGTATGGGAATGTTAAACGTGCTCATGCCGCCACCTATTGATTAAAATATACACTAATTATAGATTTTAAAATGATGGAAGTAAATAACGCTCAAATAAAAAATAAATAAATCCAGATTCAAACTCACGGCCTCAGATCAAAATGTCTCCACAGGACAATAGTTTTTCAGTTACGCTAACCATTATCCTATGAAAGCATACAGACCTGAAGAAAACTTATGTTTATAATCTCATGAATTTAATTTTGCAGGCGAAGCAGACGGCGACATGTTTTAAAATCATTTTCTTGATTAAAATGAAATAAAAAAAAATATTTAATTTATATTATTTTAATGTGTAAATTTTAATTCAGTATAATGATTACATACACACACAGTAAAGATACAAAGTAAATTGATTATTCAGAAAAATGTGCCGTAGTATACTCGTCATCAGCGTGAACGGGTTACGATTTAACTTGTTTTAGCTTGTCTGATCTTGATTCTACAAGACGGCGACTGAATTCTACGTCAGAAATTATCTCAATGCTTAGAGCGGATGAATACATTGCTTTCAACCACTCAGCGAACGCCGCTCAAGTGTAATTCGGTTGATATGCGTTAGACACTTATCACATTTTAGTTCACAATTCATTTCGTTTGTTAGTATTGCGGTGGGCTGTATTCAACAAGAAAAAAATATGGTGATGTCTGAAACACATAGTGAAAAACGAAAGTTTGGAAAAGCCGGGGAATCTTCTGTAAATAAGAAAGCCAGAAGAGAAGTTTCAAAAGTAAGTAACAAAATTAAATAAATTTAATATGTAATTTTTATAATGTTTTTTACACATTTCTGATCTTTATTAATTTTGATATATTATTTTCAAAAGTATGGAAAATTTACCGAGGATTGCATACCAGATGGAGTATATCCATTCGGAGATGATGTTTTTGTTTTTGCAAGCACCTATTATGTGATTCCGTATCAGTACACATAAGACGTTTCAAGAAATATGGCAAAACATACTACCCAACTCCCGAGGGAATAACATTAGACCCACGGTGGATCGAATATATCATGCGTAAAAAGAAAGTGCCGGAATCACTGGAGGAATTACCAAGTGGACTTTTCCCTCCTGAACGACACATTCAAATAACTAGTGAGAACTTCATTGATTTTACTTTCAAGCGCATTAAATACACAGTCCGGATAAAGAGCCCACTTTTAAAGAAATAACCATATCCCGAGAGCAGTGGGCTGAAATGATTAAAAAATATGGTGCTATTGAAAATGCTGCTATAGACAATATGTTTCAGTGTATGGACTTTTTAACTGCATATAAAACCTTCTGCGAAGGCCCCATAGAAAATACATTACCTTCTTCTTTGGATGTTAGTCTGGGTCAACAATACTTGACGCAAATTTTGAAAAAATCTATTTGTAGCCTCCTGAACGAAAAAGGATTGAAAGGAGTTTTTATTGTTAAAACCTGTACATTATGTAACTCAAGAATTTTTAAAAAATCTTCGCTTGGATATTATTTTAAGAGAAGTAAGAGACATGTTATGTCCACCTGATTATTTTGAATACTATGAGGATTTTGTTTAAAGATTTTTATAAGATTCACACAATATTTTGTTTTTATAAATTTGAATAAAATTATTTTTTTTTATATGCTGAATTTGAGTTCTTATTATTTTTATTGTTTGTTAGTTTAATTTATGTTGAAATCGTTTCACATCTTAAAAATAAATAAGAGTATTTTTAAAAGAAATTATCAAAGTATGTACAAGTGATATTTTAAATGTATTTCATATGAAAGTGAGAAAATTTATGCTCATGTTTTTATACATAAACTTTTTGCCTTTCTCACAAAGTATATAATAATATAACTATTCATTGTAATAGTCATTCAATCAAGTTCTTTTCATCGGTAACAATGCATCAAGATTTAGCAGCGTTTTACGAAAATCCTGAAGTTCCAAATAGCTTCGGGGGTGTGGAAGCATTACATCGCTCTGTAAAAGGGAAATATAGTAAAAAAAGATGTGAAACATTGGTTATCGCAGAAAGATGCTTACACTCTTCATAAACCTGTTCGACATAAGTTTCAGCGGAATCGAGTGTTTGTAAGTGATATTGATCGTCAGTTTCGAGCGGATTTAGTCGATATGCAATCTTTAGCAGAATTTAATAAAGGGTATAAGTATTTGTTAACTTGCATTGATTTATTTTCAAAATTTGCTTGGGCAGTTCCTCTGAAAGATAAATTTGGAAAAAGTGTAAAGTCTGGGCTATAGAAATTATTTTTAAAGAAAGGAAGCCTAAAGTGTTGCAAACAGATGCCGGTAAGGAGTTTTTAAATAAAATAGTTCAAAATTATTTTAAAAATCTGAATGTAATTTTTTTTTTACAAATAACGAAACAAAAGCTAGCATTGTTGAAAGGTTTAATCGGACATTAAAAACAAAAATGTGGAAATATTTAACTGAATTTAACACTAAAAATTACATCGACGTCATTGATAAATTAATACACAGTTATAATCACTCGTATCACCGTTCAATTAAAATGGAACCTGTTTCTGTAAGTAGACATAACCGAAAGCAGGTATTAAAAAATTTATACGGTGGTCTAAGAAATGAGAAACCTAAAGCCCCTAGATTTAAAATTGGTGATATTGCACGCATTAATAAACAAAAACTTCACTTTGAAAAAGGATACGAACAAAACTGGAGAAGAGAACTTTTCATAGTTTTTGAAATCGTGCAAAGAATTCCGATTGTTTATAGATTAAAAGATTTACAAGGTGAAGAGATTAAAGGTACTTATTACGAAGCAGAATTACAAAAAGTTGTCGACTCTGGTTTCTACCCTGTAGAGAATGTTATCAAACAAAGAAAAAGAGGAGGAATCACTGAATATTTTGTTAAATTTTTAGGCTATCCTGAAAAATTTAATGATTGGGTGACTGATATTCAAAAAGTAAAAATAGTTAAACTTTTTTTTATTGCCAACTCATTTTCAAAATGTCTTTCTACGTAACATTACCTTCTGATAGTTCTATGCATTTCTTTCCAGAAAACAAAATATCTCATTTCAAAACTCAATTACCCTCTCCTGTTTCTTTAAATGGTGAATGGGAAGTGGGATTGTCTGAAATAATCTACCCTCATTCTTGGCTTAACGTAAATGAAACTAACAATTATTTTCTATACAAAGCTGGTGACGGCAATATCTCTTCAACTGTTAAGCGAACAATTGATGTGGGTTGTTATGAAACAATGTTAGATATTATATCAGCCGTACAACTTGCTTTACCCAAAAATCCTAATAGGTTCACAATAATTTACAATAAAGCAACAAAACGGGTGAAAATTAATGCAGTTCAAGGTAGCAGCCTTCACTTAGAAAATTTAGGCGAATTGTTAGGATTCAAACGCAATGCAATTATAATAGGTAACATGAAAAGCGAATTCGTTGCTGATGCATGGTCTAATTTTTCAGTTTTTTACGTTTACTCCGATCTAATTTCACCCCAAATTGTGGGGGATACACAGGCTCTTTATTGCGAATCGTTCGCACTAAAGGTAAAGACGGGGAAACGATTAGTCAATACTATGATAGACCTCAATACTTACCTTTGGTGAGACACTCGTTTCAAACTATTCAATCTGAACTGAGACTCAATTCTGGTGATTTTGTTCCCTTTGAAAGAGGTAAAGTGATCATAGTGCTTCATTTTCGCATGAGGCAAATACTATAAATAAAGCAATGCATTTCTCATACCCTCATTTGGAGATAAAAGACCAAGATGAGTGTACCATACGTTTGCTGAACTAAAAGATTTGAAGACCATTATGCAGGTCAAATAGGTTCGGGTCTGACTCATTACAAGGGCATTAATTTTCAAAAGGGTTATGGAATCGGAGAAATATTTCGTCGATTGTTTAGAGCAGCTTTACCTTTTTTAGTAAAAGGAGGTAAAACTATTGGAAAAGAAGTATTAATGACAGGGAGTCGTGTTGCCTCTGATGTATTGTCAGGAGAAAATTTTAAAGAAGCTGTAAAAACAAGAAGCAAAGAAATTGGAAAAAAATTAGCTCAGAAAGCTATTGATAGAGTTCAGTCTATGGTAGGAAAAGGACAGTATAAAAGAAAGCGTAAGAAACAGAAAAAAATTCATTTAATCCAAAGCACGTAAAGTGAGTGTACGTGACATTTTCGACTCGTAAAAATGGCATTTATTCTTAAAGATTCTCCTGAATGTGTTAAATCTGAATTGGAACTTTTCCACTTACCAGGATTTCAAACAGTTATTCAAGATGGGCAGTGGAAACAATTTCATCCTCTTTCTAACGTTTTCGATAACGCACCTGTAGAATTTCACATTTCCGGAAGTGCAGAAGATTACATAGATCTCAGTCAAACACAATTATACGTAAAAGCGAAAATAGTAAAAGTGGACATTACGCCTATTACTAAAGATGATACTATAGGACCTGTGAATTTATTTCTACATTCATTATTTTCTCAAGTAGATGTATCCTCAAATGATCGCGTGGTTTCCAATTCCAGTAATACATATCCCTATCGATCTTATATTGAAACTCTCTTAAACCATGGATATGACAGCAAAACTTCCCAATTAACGGCTGAACTATTTTACAAGGATTCTGATGATGGTCTCAAGAAAAGAACCGAATTTTTTAAAGAAAGTGCAACTGTAGACATGATTGGTTGTATACATTCGGATTTATTTCATCAAGATCGTCTTTTACTCAATTTAGTGGATTTGAAAATAAAATTAATACGAAGCAAGCCCGAATTTTGTTTACAAGGATCTGAGGGATTTAAAGTTGTTTTGGATCATGTTTCTTTATTCATACGAAAAGTTCGTGTGAATCCTGGAGTTATTCTTGGTCAAGCGAAAGCACTGGAAAAAACAAGCGCAAAATATCCCATTAACCGAGTTCTGTGCAAAGTGTATTCGATTCCTAAAGGAAGCATGTCTTTTATTCAAGATAACATATTTTCAGGCCAAATGCCAAAAAAACTTTTTGTAGGATGTGTAGATAATGAAGCTTTTCACGGAGCATTTTCAAAATCTCCTTATGAGTTTAAACATTTTAATTTAAATTTTATTGGAGTGTATGTGGATGAACAACCAGTGCCTCACAATCCATTAGAACTCGATTTTTCTAAAGATCAATACATACGGGCCTATCAAACTCTATTTGTTGGGACAGATCGAATGGGTCAAGACAGAGGTATATTTATTTCTAGAAAAGAATATAAAGATTCAAATACATTGTTTGGATTTAACCTCTTACCGGATTTATGTTCTTCAGGAGAACATTTAAGTCTGATAAAACATAGCAATTTGCGATTAGAATTAAAATTCAGCAAATCTTTAGAACAAACCGTATGTGTTATCGTTTTTGCCGAGTTTGAAAATTTAATCGAAATAAACAAATCGAGAAATATCTTGTATGATTTCGGAAATTAAAGAATGGATGGAATGCAAATGTATACAGTTTTATCTCAAGAGAAGACAACGTCCCCCTATTTTCAAGGTGTTTATTCTAGAGATACGCTCCCTCCTCTGCAAGAAAACATGTGTGCTATTGTGAATTCTGATGACTCATCACAACCTGGAACACACTGGTTAGCCTTATTTGTAAATGATAAAAGAGAATTAGAATTTTATGACTCGTTTGGACAACCTCCTGTATTCTATAACATTAGTGCTACTACCTATTTTAGAATGTGTTTCAATCACCAACATCTAATGTTTGATTTATTCCAAGGTATTAATGTAAAATTCTAAAGTGTTTCAATCACCAACATCTAATGTTTGTGGGCAATACTGTATTTACTTTTTATTCAAACGCAGCCAAGGCTATTCTATGCATTATATTTTGAATCAATTGTATATAAATGATTTTCAAATGTATCAATTTGTAAAGAAACGATATGGTGTAAGATTTGTATTTAGAAATAAAAAAAATGGAATGAAACTAAATATGTGTGTGTCTTTTATTTTCTTTAATTTTTTTTCTATTTTATATTTATTTTCTTATGATAATTTTTTTCTTCTAAAAAAAATTAATATTTTTCTATGTTAAATTTCTTTTTCTCTCAAATTTTTTTTTTCTATGATAAATTTTTCACCCAAAAAGATTAATATAATTTTATTTAATTATATATTTGAAACTTTTAAATTTTATCAAATAAGTATATTTTCTTCAGCAAAAGAAAACTGTTCAAATCATAGAGACAACTGAGACAATTTTTTTTTAATCAAATGAGTATCATTTATTTCAAAGTTTCAACCATGCATTTCTGCGAGCATACATTATTGGTTTCTTAATAATTTTGTTATTCTGATACAATTTTTTATTTACATCTAGATTTTTCGGTAAATTTACATCATTCAAAGCTCTTAAAAATACATATCTTCCTTCAGGTGCTGATTTTCGATTCCGTAGAAAATCATTCACGAGGAATGCAATATTGCTTCCTGGAATAAGTGTTTTTGTAAATAATTTCACCATCAGAATTCCAACTGAAAGATTCTTGAAGCTTTAAAAACTGGAAAATATTTTTTGCTTTTTCTTTATACCTAGCTGGAACAATTCTAAAAATTTCATCCTCAAACACTTCTTTTTCCGTCTTTACTACTGACTCTTTTAGATTTTCTTTTAATGATTTCGTTTCTTGATTTTCTGATAGAGATGCTTCATTTGGAACTGGTTCAGACTCTCTTCGATTTTCGTTAGAAAAGTGCGTATATTTTTGTAAAACTTGTAAATAGAGAATTGTTTTTCTTCTTCCGTTAAATCCTTATTATGGAGAATGTTTTTCATGCGTTGATCAAGTTCCGATAAGTGTTCCGTTACTTGAACTCTTTCTTCGGGTACCAGTACAAATTTTTTGCTAAATTCCATTTTGAATTAAAGAACTGATGACTGAAATAGTCGCAGGCAATAAAATAGATAAGAATCCTTCTCCTTTTTGAATTAAAATTTTCTTTTTCTCGTAAAGAGGTGTTTTTTTGTTAGAAAGTTTTCTTAAGCTTTCTTTATAGGGAGATAAGCGATTTTTTTTAATTTTAGTCAATGATATGTTACCACATAAAACATTCAGCACACACTCGCGCAAAGTTTTTATTTCTTTCTTTGAACACTTTTTCAAAATAGATTTTGGGTGTTTTGTTTTAGAAATTAATTTTAAGAGCTCTAAAGTTTGTTCAGAACACACCGGCATCTTGTGAATTATTGAATATTCATTGAACAATTTGAATCTATTTATAAGCTTCAAAGTAATGGGTTATCGAGGTTGATATACATAAAAAACATCTCCAGGAAACATACCTGTGCGCACACGCAAGGATTCATCAGTTTCAGGTTTTAAATCCATAAGTAAGTATCCGTACGGTTTTGATGTGGCATCTGCGTAACATTCTTGAAAAAATTTCACTTTACGAGGATACAATTGGCGATCTAAATGTGTAATTTGGGATTGATCTCTTCGATTCTTAAATAATACAAGATAATGAGCGTTTAAGGAAATTTCTCTAATTTCTTTCCCTTTATGAAAAATATTCTGTACCACAAAAATTATACTTAAATTTCTGTGATGCGAAAATTTTACAAATAATTTTGTTAATTGGGGATCATTTCCTAACTCTCCCATAAGATCGTCTATAACAATTAACGCATCCGAATACTGGTGCAAATTAGAGGGGATACCTTCATGAAAGGAAATATTCGGCATTTCTTCATACAACGCTTGGTAAACTCCATAACACCAAATTATATTTTTAGGAAAGGGTTTAATCATTTTATTTTCGATTAATTTTTTAACAAACTGACTTTTACCGCTACCAGATGGCCCAGCCAAGATTAAAGTAAATTGATGAACTAATTTGAGAGAATCCATGATTAAACTAAATAATTTTATGAATGATGTTGCTATTTATACTACGAGTCACTTAATTCTATAAATTTCATTTTGTGTGATACCGAAAGGAAAATTCATAAATTCTTTCCCTGTCCGTAATCATATCTATTGTATCCTGTATTTTCTTGTCTTGATTCGTTACCAGATAAAAGTGAGATCGTGATATACATTCAGTAGAATATTTTCTCATGGTGTTTGATGGATTAGAGCAGGTGGGGTTGGGGACAGAGCACATGGCCTTGGGCGTCATTGTTGGGATTCTGGTCTGCGACGTCAGTGGGTCTGCAGTCTTAATTGGCTGGACGAAACCCCGCTGTTCATCTTTTGACTGAGTTCGTCTGACTCGATACATCGGCGCCTCAAAAATGGCGGGTGGTAAGGGGGTCAGGTGTTCGGGCGGACCTTGTGTCGCCAGTGAGTGTGAGAGGGTCAGAGAGAGCTATTGTCAGATTCGAAAAAATAAGGACGCTAATGAGTCTGCGGGCCGTGTGCAGATTTCTGTTGGGTCGACCAATGAGAAATGACGAGGGGGGTGTAGTGGACCCACCTCTGGAGTTTAAAAGGGGTTGGTGGGAGATATCCATTACAATTTGCTCTATCGATACTATGTATTGCGCCTAATCGTCACAGAGTAGCAGAACACAAAATTTGATTGCTGATTTAGTAGTGTGTGTGTGTTTAGCAACGTTCTATAAGTTCTACGTCTTCATTATGTATACTTGTAATATTTGTGGAAAAAACTTCGTTACAAACTATGTTTTAAAACGCCATACATTACAAGTTCATGAAAAAAATGCTGTCCTTCAATGTGCGGATTGTAGTAAAAAATTCGTCCGAGAAAGTGACTTAAAGGCACAGAGACTCTGTGCATTCAACCGAGAAAAATTACTTGTAAATTTTGCTATACGTCCTTTACCCGTAAAGACAACTTATTGAAACATTTGAACAATAAAAGATGCGAAAGAAAGTTGGAGAAAGAAGCGGGGAAAAGAAAGAGAGTGGATTTGTCTGTATAAAGTAGGAAAAAGAAAACACAGTTGTTCACATCTGCTGAAAACTCTACGGCTGATCCTGAAAATATCTTCTTACCACCAAAAGAGAACGAGAGTGCTTTTCAAAAGCATATAAAACTTTTAATCTTCCCAATAACGATAGTTCACTGGGGATAAAAGAGTTTCTACTCTTAAGAAAAGAAGAGACAATCTTTATTTTTCGCAATGAACTGGAAACTTACAAAGCTTTGAAAGTGAGTAAATGGGTTCATTGCATTTACTCGAAAGCGACAGATGCTGGAAAAATGATAAAGAACGTAGAATTCAAAACGCCGAATAATGAGATATTACAAGAAACTAATCTCGCCAGACTTTATGACGACATGTCTGAGAAAATAGTGAAAGAAAGTGGGGATTTTGAAGGTAGAGACTCGGGCTGGACACTGGACGAAATCTTAAGACTCGAAGTCCGCACGAACCGTTATTCTCCTTTCAGAGGTTCATCATCCTTCATCGAGGTGCCGAAGCAGATCGCTGAAACAAAGGCAATCATCAATGTCATCAATAAAAAGGACTCTCAGTGTTTCATGTGGTCTATTCTCGCAGCTCTTTACCCCAACACCAGCAACCCCAACAAAACGTCAAAAGTTATGTCTCCCACCTAAATAAGCTGAACTTTGATGGAATATCCTTTCCAACACCGCTTAACGAGGTGAAAAAATTTTCAAAAATGAACGATATAGGAATAAACATTTATTCTTTTGAAGAAGATTTAAAAATATTTCCTCTCCTCATTAGTGATATAGTGTGCGAGAAACATATAGATTTGCTTTACGTAAAAAATGGAGAGTTTGGACATTATTGTTTCATTAAAAGCTTATCTCGACTTGTTTCGAAACAACTCTCAAAACATCAACATAAAACATTTATATGTAAAAGATGTTTAAGTGCTTTCCAAACAGAATACAAACTTCTTCAACACAATGAGATGTGTATACATAAAAATCCTGCAAGGGTAGTAATGCCGTCAGAAACAAGTAAGTTTTTAAAATTTTCAACATTGTTTAAAAATACCTTTTGTTGTATATGCGGATTTCGAGTGTGTAACTAGGAAAACTGATACTTGCTGTCCTAATCCAAACTTTTCCTTTACAAATATTTATGAAAAACATGTCCCAATAGGTTTTGTTATTTTATCAGTTATCAAGGGGGCATTATAAAGATCCAGTAGTATATAGAGGTATTGATGCCCCCAAAATTTTTATTGAAAAGTTAGAAAAAGATGCAATAGAAATTGATAATATTTATAAAAAATCAAAACCGTTATTACCTCTTACTGAATCAGAAAAGCAATTGTATGATAATGCTAATAATTGTTATGTTTGTGGTCAAACCTTTCACGAAAACAATATCAAGGTTAGGGATCATAATCATGTTACTCAAAAATTTAATGGCCCTTGTTGCAATAGTTGTAATTTAGCAATGAAAACCCCCCAATTTTTGCCTGTTTTCTTCCATAATCTTTTAGGATATGACGCCCATATTTTTATTAAAGAGTTAGGATATGATGAAAAACAAATTAATTTAATTCCGAACACCGAAGAAAAATATATTTCCTTCAGTAAAAATATTTCAAATGATTTTCAGTTAAGGTTTTTAGATTCTTTCAAATTCATGTCTTCTAGTTTGGAAAATTTGATAAAAACACTAAAAAAAGATGAATTTAAATATATGAAACATTATTTTGACTCAGAAAAAATAGATTTACTTTTAAGTTTTTCCGTATGATTATTTTGATAGTTTTGAAAAGTGTAAAGATTCTTGTTTACCACCTATTAGCAAATTTTACAATAAACTAAATGAGGAGGCTATAAGTGTAGAGGATTATAATCATGCATGTAAAGTATTTAATGAATTTCATTTAAATAATCTTGGTGAATACTGCGATCTATATGTAAAAACAGATGTTCTATTGTTAACAGATCTCTTTGAAAACTTTCGGAAAATATGCATGCAAACTTATAAACTTGACCCCTGTTGGTATTTTACCACCCCAGCTTTATCATGGGATGCTATGTTATTACATACTAAAGTAGCTATCGAACTGTTTACAGATTACGACATGCTTCTTTTTATAGAAAATGGTGTAAGAGGAGGTATAAGTCAGTGTTGCAATCGTTATGCTATAGCTAACAACAGATATATGTCTATAATTTTAACCCAGATGATGAGATAAAATATTTAATGTATCTTGACGCAAATAATTTGTACGGTTACGCAATGAGTAAATATCTACCCTTAAAAGATTTTGTTTGGAGTGATAACGATTTAACTGAACAGGATATTTTAAATTTATCAGATGAATCCGATGTAGGTTACATCTTGGAAGTAGATCTTGAATATCCTTCCGATTTGCATGACAAACATTCAGACTTTCCCCTTGCCCCTGAAAATAAGCCCCCCACCTAATTGTAAAGAGCCTAGACTTAACTACTTTGGAACCAAAAACAAAATATGTTCTCCATTATTCTAATTTAAAGCTTTATTTAAAATTAGGGTTAGTCTTGAAAAAAATTCATCGCGTTTTAAAATTTTTTTCAATCTCCTTGGCTTAAAAATTACATTGATTATAATACTAAATTAAGAACTAAATCTGTAAATGACTTTCAAAAGGAAAATTACAAACTAATGAATAATAGCATTTTCGGGAAAACGATGGAAAATGTAAGAAGAGTAGATATACGTTTATGTTCAACAGAAGAGCAGGCTCGAAAGTTAATAGCGAAATCAAATTTTAATCGACGCACAATATTTTCTGAAAACTTAATGGCCGTCCATCTAAAAAAAACCCAAATCAAATTTTTCAAACCAATACAAGTAGGAATGGTAATTTTAGATATATCAAAAGTTCTAATGTATTCTTTTCACTATGAGTACATGAAGCACCATTATGACTCAAAAGTACGGCTCATGTATACAGACACCGATTCTTTTATATATGAAATAAAAACTGATGATTTTTATAGTGACATGAAAGAGGATATTAACTTATATGATACTTCAGACTATGATGAAAACAATATTTATAATTTACCTCTTGTTAACAAAAAAGTCATCGGGAAAATGAAGGATGAAAATAAAGGAAATATTATGACAGAATATGTAGGATTAAAATCGAAAATGTATGCCTACAAAACAAACAATAAGATTGAAAAGCGGTTAAAAGGAATTAAAAAACAAACTATAAAAAATAAAATAACATTTGAGGACTACAAAGCTTGTCTTTTTAATGAAAAAATAAAAATATGTTGACATGAACTTAATTACATCAAATTTCATTCATTACATTCAATAAAGCAAAACAAACTTGCTCTGTCATATAAAGATGACAAAAGGTTTATTAATGGTGATGGCATTACTACTCTTGCACATGGTCATTGGTCGTTGATGAATTTAGACCTATTTAATGAGCTGTAGGACATAAAATCCAATAATGGGATTTTTTTTGTGTGTATAAATAATTGATTGTAATGTAAAACGGAATGCTGTTTTTGTAAATAAACAACTTACTTTGTATCTTTACTGTACATGTATAATCATTACACTGAAATAAATTTTACAAATTGTTGTTCTCCTGTAATGTAAATATACGATTGTAATGTAAAACGCAATACAAGATGTTGATTTCTGAATAAACAATTTACTTTGTATCTTTACTGTGTGTGTGTAATCATTATATTGAATTAAAATTTACACATTAAAATAATATAAATTAAATATTTTTTTATTTCATTTTAATTAAGAAAATGATTTTAAAACACGTCGCCAAAGCTGTCTTGTAGAATCAAGATCAGACAAGCTAAAACAAGTTAAATCGTAACCCGTTCACGCTGATGACGAGTATACTACGGCACATTTTTCTGAATAATCAATTTACTTTGTATCTTTACTGTGTGTGTATGTAATCATTATACTGAATTAAAATTTACACATTAAAATAATATAAATTAAATATTTTTTTATTTCATTTTAATCAAGAAAATGATTTTAAAACATGTCGCCGTCTGCTTCACCTGCAAAATTAAATTCATGAGATTATAAACATAAGTTTTCTTCAGGTCTGTATGCCTTCATAGGATAACGGTTAGCGTAACTGAAAAACTATTGTCCTGTGGAGACATTTTGATCTGACGCCGTGAGTTTGAATCTGGATTTATTTATTTTTTATTTGAGCGTTATTTACTTCCATCATTTTAAAATCTATAATTAGTGTATATTTTAATCAATAGGTGGCGGCATGAGCACGTTTAACATTCCCATACTTCCACTTTTTGTGCACATTTTTTAAAAACAACTCAACTTAGCTGTAGAAAAAAAACAATTCAACTCGCCCCCTCAGCTCGAAAATCAAAGCCAATGCAGGAGAAAAACAACTCAACTCGTCAGTAGGAACGAAACAACTCAACAGGAGAAAACAACTCAACTCGGCAGCAGAAACGAAACAGCTCAACTCTGCACTGCCGTCGACCGCCTGCACCGCCTTTACAGCAGAATCGGCTTTTTCTACCTACTCACGTTAAATCTATCGAGAGCTGAAATGTCCTCTCGTTGGCGTGGTGTGGTAGTTAGGAGAGGGGGTGCCAGCTCAAGTGTCGCCCTCGTCATTTGACCATTTTTCAAAATTACGAGGTCCATAAGTAAAAGCCCTCGTGTAGCTGAACAGTGCGACGTTAATCACTCACTTGACGACGGACCTCGTAATTTTAAACCATGGTCAAGTGACGAGGATGACGCTTGAGCATCGCACCCTTACACGGCGGATCTTCAGTGGTGCTGGGGTCGAACTCATGACACGCCAGCTACGAGTCCGTTACTTTGACCATTAGTCTACCGCGGCCTCACAATGTGGTTAAAAACTGCATGTTATGAGTAAAAATATGCTGAAACATTTGATGATATTATAATAGATTTTTGCATAGAAGATAGATGTGTAATATGCTAAAATGACAATATGTAAAAGTTATGAGAATATCGATGACAATTTTTGAAAAATTCAATTTAAGTTTCAGTTTGAAACTTATTCGTTTTTTTTTTCGCATTTAATATTAAATAGTCGCGATAACAAATTAATAGTTTAACGCATTCATAGATTATAAAAAATAAAAGTATAAATGACATTGTTGGGAATAATAAGTTTTTATAGTTTTGAATTCAGATTTCTTTGCAGGAGTGTAGACTATTAAAAGGCTGATGTAGAAGTTAGAAAACTAATATTTAAAATATATGGAAAACAATATCTGCAATTCCATTATCTTGTCGAGCAGAAGACGGCATCTTTACTTAGTAGGGCAGAGTAAGCATAAGGTAGGAGCTTGTGGAGTAAACAACCAGGCCTCTGCAGTTTTGGCAGGTAATGAACTCCCATTTGTTGCTTTCAGTAAGGAATATAGAAATAACAAATACAAAAATAAGTCATGTAAAATTTTATATATTTTAATAACAATGAATTGTGAACTTAATTTCCAATTCATTGTCACGAGTTGGCAGTAACTACGGTACTCTATCGACCGTACTTCTTTATATATATATATAAAAGAAGTACGGTTGATAGAGTACCAATAATTTTAACGCAATTTTATATTTCGTTCTCGTAAACTTTACTCCGTTTAAAACATGTATTGCCAAAATACTCTCCTTTTGTATATTTAGAAAATTTTAAAAATATAATGGTTATCTTACCCAACATTTTAAATCAGGGGCGGCAACTGTGTAGCTAAGACATGCCAAACCAATCTGTCAGTATCCTTCAGCGTGCCACATAGTAGGAAATTTTTGAAATCTTTCGATTCTTACGGTAATATTTGCAGATTTAAAGAATAGAGGTAAATAATTTAGATTTACAGTTTTATTTTATATTAATTATGGATCAATAAAATACATTTACTAACATAAAAATAAACAATATAAAATGTTACTATTTCCTCAACAAAGATAAAAAAATAAAAATGTATGTTTCCAACATATTTAAATAAGAAATAGACAAAGTGAAATATATATATATAAATTATTCCCTTCATTACAGTTAAATAAAAATTGTAATGCGATTTAACTCTCACCACTCTTCTTTCATATCGCAAAACCAGGGGTATATTGCATGACACGATTCTGAGCATTCAGTTGTTAAACAATTTCTTTTTGGTTCCAAATATTTTTCATATTAGGAAAGATTTTTTACTTTGATATGCCGAATCATAAGTGGAAAGCAAAATACATGCAATTTTCTTTTTTCAACAATTAAATCCTCTAGCAATAACATTCAGTTATTTACAAAATAGCTGTATATAAATTTATCCTTAGAATTATCTTTCAGATTATTTTGTAGTTCCATAAATGTCCATAACTCAGAAGATGTTTGTCAAATAAGGTCTACTATCAACTTCCATCCACTCAAGAATTGACAAATTTGTAGAGTAGTGCTGAGTGCCACTAAGAATTGTACCACGTGCCACAGGTCCATAGATTGCCGACACGTTTTAAATGTTCTTATTAACTAACCATCTCCTATTCAAACAGAATTTATATGATAAAAAAGGGTTTTAATTCATTTTGTAGAGAATTGTATTAGATTCAACCATAAGTAATTTTGTGTATCAAAAAAGTTACATTGTTTCGGGGATCCCTTTAGAGCAAAATGAAAGGAATTTGACATAATTATAGTAAGTTTCTCTAAAAGGGGAAACGTTCACTTTCAAAATACACTGCATAAAGTGGTTTTAGGTGCACGAAGTTATATTTACTATTATTCCTAAAATAAATTTTGATATTTTGGTTTTTCGTTAAGTTTTGAAGTTATTTTTTCAAATATACTTCTCCATTACATTTCTTTCAAACTTGCTATTTTCTTTTGCGGCCACGTTAGCCTGATGGTCATGAACTCGTGTTCAGTGTTCGAGCCCTGGTACCACAAAAGTTTAGCGTTGAAGAGGAGCTGATGCACGTTAAACACGTCGAGGTCAAAAGTCCTCACGTTGGTGTGATGTGGAAGTTTGGAAGGGGAGTTATCAGCTCAGGTATCGTCCTCGTCACTTAACCGCGGTTCAAAATTACGTAGTCGCTCGTTAGTAGCCACCGTGTTGACTTAGAATGCAATATAAACTTACTTATTACTGATTGACAGTAAAACGGAGATATCTGTGGAACTTTACGACCAAAACCTGTTTCATTAAAAAGTGCTACACTGAAGGGGAGATTATAGCCTTCCAAAAGGGTAAAATGTGCGTTTTAAAGTGGAAGGATAAAAAACCCTTGCATATGCTTAGCACTTTTCAAAACGCTGGCATGATGGAAGTGAAAGCTAAGAAGGGGGATTCTGTGAAGCTGAAACCAAAAGCCGTGGTGCTTTATAATAACAGCATGGGGGTGTTGATAGATCAGATCAAAATCTATCTTACTATCCTGTTGCCCGAAATCAACAGCGAAAATACTACAAGAAGATTTTTCGACATTTGTTAAATCAAATTGTGTGGAATTCCTTCGTTATCTTTAAAAAAAATGGCGGGATTTTAAATCATATTGGTTTTCGAATGAAACTGATAGAACGATTGATAGAAGGAGGTAGTGATTCTAGTTCTCGAAACTTTGCTTCCCCTAACATTTCTGAAAATGTAGTCCGCTTAGTTGGAAGGCACTTCCCTTCATATGTAGAAAGTGTCTGTTCAAAAAAACAAAAAACATCGCGAAAATATGTGGTATGCAACCTTAAGATAAATGATAATGGAAAACACATTCGAAAAGAAACTCGTTTTCAATGTAAAGACTGTAATGTTGGATTGCGTGCAGTGCCGTGTTTCGAAAAATATCACACTGTGACATTTCTGTAAACGACATGTATGTGTCTTTCTCATACTTCTTTGATATTTTTTGCTATTTATACCTGTTAATTTTTTATAAAAGGTTTTTGTAATTAATTGTAAATTGAATAAAACCTTTTCTTACAATTATATGTATTTGAGGATGAAATCTGATTTACTTTATTCAGGAAATTTTGAGTAAATTTTATTTTCTTAGCCAACTTATTTGTTTTAAAACATGCATATTTGTGTGTTATATAATGAAATTTCTAACTATCTAAAATTATGTCTGGCTCTTTTCTCCCCCCATTAAAATCTTTTAGGAATTTACAAATTATCTTGCCATTATTCATTATGTTCTGAATAAGTAAAATATTTCTAAATATAAATAATTTCTGACCTAATAAACATATAATTGTTTTTAGCTACAGTTTGGAAAATGCATTGAAATTAGTAGCGGGCCAGGATTTTTACATATTATGAATGTGTTTTTGACTGCCACTATGTTATATATTTATCTTTCATTCTTTTTACAGAATGAATAGAAGTCGTAAACAGTTTTGTCACAGTAAAATTAATTTTTGTTTTATATTCAGATTATACCATTATATTGATTCTGAAAATAATAGGTTAGTTTGGCAAGCCATTATTTCACAATTTTGAAGCATTGAACATTTTTGAAGTTTTTAAAATTTTTATAAAATGCTAAATTATTAAAAATATTTAATTATTGTAAGTAATGTATATTTCTTAGATTATTGGAAACAAAAAGTATAAAATTTAAAATATATCTCTTTGTTGAATTTTAATACTTATTTTTATGGCTAAACCTGGAAAAAACCCAATTTTTTTTAAACATTAACATTAAGATATTTTTAAAAAATAACTAGAGCTCTCAGACCTAAATCCATATGAACTTTTATAGAACATATGTAAGGGAACATTTACAAGATATTTCAAGACTATCTTGAACAGGAAAAACGCCTTAGGGATTAGAAAACACTCTCATCTTCAAAATTAAAATTCTGAGAAAAACATATTTAAAATTTGTAAAGGCATAAAAAAAATTCCAATGCCTGTAAAGCTTTAATTTTTCAATCTGTTACTATCCAACTTATGCTCTACATGAAAATTTTACTTGAAATAAATATATGACTGAGATATCTTTTTTAATTCAAAATATTCTAAGACATAACATTGATAACAACACTGTTAATTTGATCAATTATTCATTTTTATCAGAACCTTATATATTCACAAGAGTTTTAAATGCAAAATATTTAAATAGAAAATAGTAGTTATACAAACGTAATCCAGAAATCACCAAGTTTGTAAATAATATTTATTTTTTTCTCAGTTCCCCATCGTGGCAGTTAAGCAAGTTTAAGTTTTTGTTGCATGACTTTAAAATACTGCAGTGTAGTACTACAATAGATTTATTATAATGTAGTTTGTGGTACATCAGGGAAATATTTAATTCATTCTGCAACATTTGTATTCTGTAGTCTAATTGTAATATTACCTGAAAAAGCTGCAGTTTAGATTTACCATTTTCAGTCATATTCCATCCCTTTCAAGTATTATTTCTCACAGTACCCTGCGTACATTTTGGTCATGGCATGTTTCAAAAGGAAAAAATTAATGAAGACAAAGTATAGAGCTTTTAAATTATATAAACTATGTGTCAAAAAATAAATTGGGCTTTAAATCAATCTTAATTAAGTAAATGTGAGAAAACTCAAAAACATAAGCAAACAGAAAGGATTTTAGAAATTAAAATTGGAGTTAATAGCCATTTCACACGAAATATTGGATTGTGTTAAAAATATTTTTAATTAATTCAATCCAGGAATGCAAAAATGCTTTAAAATGAAACTGAATTTAAAATCAAAACTCAGAAAATTAAAATTTCTTAAAACCTAATTGGTTTTTAGATCAGAAATTGAGCAAGTTTTCCAAATATATGAAATATATATTTGCAATAAATTGGGAGAAGTTTCTGTTGGCCGTAAAGTGGAGAAAATGTCCATTTCACAATCCTCGCCCTAGGCCACAGCTGTGAATGAGAAACCTCCCCTTTCGAACAACACAGAAACCGAAAAGCAATAAAGTCATCCCCTGCAAAACCATTTGAGGACCTCCCGCAGTTTTAACAGGGGAAAGCATAAAACTGCGGTGCGTTTTCGAAGCAGTTCGCGAAATTTATCTGAAACATTTTCGCTACCGCTAGCTTTGAAAAAGTAGACCGCTTTCGAAGTGAAATTCAATTAGCGGGTCATCCACTCAGAGGGTTAATAGTGTAGATTTTGTTGTTGTTTGATGAGATAGTATTTTTCAATATATGCTAAAAATAAATCAACGATATACATATCTATATGCAAACAATAGTAGAAATCTAATATTATAAAAGTACTGGAAGAAACATGTACCTACTGTCCAGGAAGCCAGTTAGATTTAAAAACACTAATGTATATTTGTGTGTGTGTGGTACTTGCTCTATATCAATATTTTTTTTGTTTATTATAATTTCGTTTATTTTTATTGTATTTTGTTTTCCTATTATTTCAATTTTACATACTGCATGTGATATGTGTTTCTATATGATGCTATGTACTGCCTTTTACACAGTGAAAATTGATGAAAGGTTGTAAGAATGCTAGCACTGCACCAGTGACTCCCTCTTAAAATTAGAAGGGGGATGGCAAATCAAAGGATAATTAAGTTATAACAAAAAAAATTCTATTTCCCATCTAGCACTTATTTTCCCATCGTACATATTTGAGTCTTAAACAGGTAATCATTTCTCAGAAAAGATAGTCCAAACATAAAATTACATTCACACACAATTCCAGTTCATTCATTTTTTTTTATCTGCACATGTACATTCCCATGCTTTACTCTCCAATTGAAACCTAAAATAAAAAAAGATGATTTAGCTGTTCTAGAAATAAATTTGAAATCCAATTAAAAATCATGAGTTTGTCTCTCTGTTAAGATGTGTTCCATTGCTATCTGAATGATTAACTATTTGTCCCGAAACTTTCCTGATGCATGCTTTAAATCGTTACATGTACCTATATTACTGCTCTATTTAATAAAAAGTACTTAAAACTTTTAATAAAAGTACTTTTTAGAATATATCAAATATAAATATTAATTTAACCAAAAATTATGAAAAAAAATTTGGTAATTTGTAATAAGAAAGCTTTAATATAATAATTTACAAGAAATAGAAGTGATGAACATATATACACGAAACTGTAAATTAAAATATAGAAATAATTGAATAAATATATTCAAAAAGTAAACTCTGAAAAAATTGGTAAATTTTACTTAAAAAAAATTGTTAAGTTAGAAAATGTTACATCAATAATGCAAACCATATTTGAGAATGAGGAAAACAATATAAATATTTACATAAACAAATAAACACAAAATAAGTGCTCATCCCATGAAGCATTCACACACAATTTGAAAACATATCTTAAAAATGCTTCCAATTACAGGGAAGTAAAAGAAAACAACTTTAATGTTCCAAAAAAGATGAATTAGATAAATAATTAAATATATCTTTTTAAAAAAATCTGTAGATTTATCAGATTTGGATACAGAAAAACACTTAGGGGGAAAATAAAGAAAATAATATAAAAAAATAATAAGTTAACACTTTCCAAATGTTTAAAAAAAATTATAAATCTAAACAGTTATATATAAGTAAGCTGACTAGAGAATTTCAGCAAGAATTTACTAAACAACCAAAAATTACAAGTACATTAACAAAAAAAAAAAATAACTTATTATGGTTTGAAATATAAAGGTAAAAAATTAATTGAAAAAAAGAAAAGAAAGTTAAACTTGAAACTTAGTATTGAACATCTAAAAAACTTATTACGAAACTATTAAATTATCCCTATAATTTAAAACCTACAGATAACTTACAAAGTTAAAAATTCAAAATAAACCCAAACCAAAAACAATGAAATATTTTACGGGATTTATTGCATAAAAATATATATATATATATATATAAGATAAAGGATAAAAAACAGATACTAGTAAATAAATCATGAAGTAGATCAATTCTTTATAGAAAAAATTATCTTTCATGAAGAATATGAAACTTTTTTGTATGTTTCAACACATAAAATAGAGTTAGATATCAAAAATAGTTTATTTGACTTTAACGTTAACCAATTACTATACGTAAAAATACATAAGGCATTAAAAGTACTTAAAGATATTGAAAACAAAATTAGTACATATCAGATTAAAAACTAAAGGTATGTTAGGCTATAGTAACAGCCACAATTACATATTTACATCATTGTTGCCAAATTTGCACCCCAAAAATTACACTATGATACATAACAACGCAAGTAGGAAACACACCATGGAAAGGTTACCTGACTAAGAAACTAGAAAAAGAAGGGTTCTTTCATAGAAAGGTTAATCAAATACAAATTTATTAATGACAAAACAGGAGTTCATACAACAAAGGTTAAAATAAAGTGAAGCAGCACAAAATGGAAAATAAAAAAAACAGGACTATACACATGACTATATTTGAAATTGTAAACATAAATTCATATGGCAAAAAAGAAAGACTGTTTCAACTCTAGTTTCCTTCAATACTTCCCAATTTTTCAAAAGGAATTTTGAAATTGAAAATCTTTTCCTTAAATTAAGTATGAGAATAAGAATCCTTATCCATTATTCTTCTCTTTTGCCCATAGTGCAATTCAAGTTAAGTAAATTTGGTTACAGTGATGTTAATAAGCAAATACAATATCAGTTTTCAGTGCTGAACAAAAAAAATGATTATCGTGCAGAATACTAAATGAAAATTCAATGGAAGGTCTAATATTCCTTGAGGAATAAGTAATTTAAAACAATTTTAAATATTTAAATTATTTTTAGGTACTTCAATTATAATATATTGTAAAGGAAATTTTAATGAAGGCTAGTTTGAAAAAAATTTAAAGACATATTTACACATAAAACAATAGCAAACCTTACATTAATATAACAGAATTCTGAACAAAATCATGAAAATGTTACATATAGTTCAAAATAAAAATAAACTGTGAAGGTGAAAAAAATTAAATGTGATACATGTTTCAAAACATTTGAAAGTGAAATATGTCTAAAAAAATAATCTTATAAAATCTCCTGTTCATAGAAACATATAAAAATATTTAAATTGTAATAGGGACAAACAAAAATTATAAGGAAACCAGCAGATCAAAATTGGACTCAAGTGTAGTACAGGAGGGCCACTTCGATTTGGCGATTTATATCTGGATGTCATGGTGAGATATCGAATTAATTCTAAAACAAATACATAATTCTGAAAAAAGTACCTTGGCAACTGCTTTTAGTCGCCAAAAAAAAAAAAAAAAAAAAGGACTGCGTCAAGTGGCCCCATATTAACCCAAAATTGTGATAAAAAACAAAGTAAATATTGTATTGTTAAAAATAGGTTTGAAAGTACCACAAATGCTGTATATAACACAGATTCCAACAGAGCATCTCACTCAAAGAAATCTAATAACCGTACTGAAAAGAGAGAAAACTGATTTAATACATATAAATATTCCAGATTTATTGAGAAGAACAAGCTTTTCTTCAGTTGAAACTAATCCAAAGGCGGTAAATCATAAGATTGATTCAAATGCAAATGACTGATGAAATTTTTCCAACAAAAATTACCAATGTGGAAAGGTTATTTAACAAAGAAACAAAAATATCTTTGTGATAAGAGGCTCACTATAGAAAGATTTTAATATTCCTTTATTGAAAGAAACATTGCTTAAAAAAGGAAAGTGCAGCATTAATAATTCTATCAATTAAATAAATTTAATTTGCAATTATAATTATGTAAGTAAATAAACACAGTTTAAAATTTGGTGAAAGGTTTTGTATTATGAAAAAAAAATAGATTAACAGAATAAAACAATATGTTTTTAGTTTTCTCATTTATTGTGAACATTAAAAAAATCAGGAAACGTATAGGTAAATAACCGGAAAGGTAATATTATTGATATGATAAGAGGACCTATAGAGCACCTATCATTTGAACAACGAAACATAAAATTGATAAAATTATTTTCAGAAGATATAGATCACTTTAAACATGTTACTCCAGTTGTTTTCATGTCTATATTCAAAAATAAATCTGTAAAAGGAAATGCAATAGCTACAGATGAGACATTACACAGAAAAATATTTTGAACTGATTACTTTTTCCCCAAACAGAAAATAAACATATAACATGCTATAAATGGTAAAGAGAAAGAAATTTGTAAAGTAAAATTTATAAAAGAGATGGATTTCATAGGGGTTATTTGTTACGGTTATTCTAAACTTTTGGGGGACTCTTCTTCAAATAAATAGTAATTAGAAAAGAAAATTTAAATGAAAACCCCACGTAATAAGTAATTGAAATACAGTATACAAATGAATTCAAATAAGAAAAAGTGATTTAGACAAATTTTAAAAACAAAAAAAAATGGTTTAAGAAATATTAAATTACTAAGCAAAATAAAAATCTGAATTGAAAAAAAAATATATTATCAAATAAAATTATGAAATGAAAGATCATGGGAAAGTAAATTGATACGTATATACAGGCTTGTGCCCCCTCAATTTTTAACCTAAAAATTCACGGCAAATATATTTTACCTCCATAGCTGGTTTTGGGTTGCAGAGCACCTAGCCCGCCAGGGCTTTTATCTCCTGTTTGGTGATTTGAGATATATATGAGATAACTATTACTTGCCTATTTTTAAAAAGAGTTTAAGAATTTAAATTTAAGATAGATAAAAATAAATATAATTTACAGAAAGATAGGTGTAATTTACTTGCTATTAAAATAATTTAAAGAAAAGCTTTTTTTTTCAAAGCAACTAAAAAAGCATTCAGCTACTGCATTCAGAAAGAATTTAGAAGTTACTTGCAACTAACTCCCTTGGCCAATGAGAACCTTGGGAGCACGCAGTCGTCACTCTCCCAAGTAATGACCGCGCCCGATGAGGCCTCATTTCGGTGATCGGATGAGAATCGGTGCTTTTAGCAGGGTACCACCTTTGGCAGTTCTTGTTGTTTCTGTATTCTCTTAAGTGATCACAAACATGTGGCTTCTCGTACGCATGAATTCGCAAATGTTCTTTTTAAGTGATCACTTCGAGAAAATGCCTTCCTGCAAATGAATTTTTAGATGACCACTGTTAAAAATAAAAACTTCATACAAATGTATGGCTTCTCTTTGGTACGGATTCACAAATGCTTTATTTAAGTACTAAAGTCAGAGAAGGCCTTGTAAATTTTAAATTCATGAGGTTTCTCTCTGGTGTGAACTCACAAATGTTTCTTTAAGTGAGAATTATGAAAAAAAAAAAGTCTTCAAACAAGTTTCACAAAGATATGGCTATTCTTTGGTATGAATTCGCAAATGCGTTTTTAAAATACCAGCGGTAGAAAAAGCTTTCTTGCAAATTTCACATTCATAAGGTTTCTCTCCAGTGTGAACCCGGAAATGCATTTTTAAGTTACGCTTTGCAGAAAATGCCCTTCTACAAATTTCACAAACGTATGGTTTTTTCATTGTATGAACTTGCAAATGATTTTGTACACTACTTCGTTCAGAGAAAGCCTTATTGCAATGTTCACAAACGTAAGGCTTCTCTTTAGTATGAATTCGTAAATGCGTTTTTAACTCACTACTGTTAGAGAAAGTCTTCTTGCACATTTCACATTCATGAGGTTTCTCTCCAGTGTGAACTCGCAAATGCACTTTTAAGTTACCCTTTCTAGAAAATGGCCTTTTACAAATTTCACAAACATATGGCTTTACCATTGTATGAATTCGTAAATGTTGTTTTAAGTGATCATTTCGAGAAAATGCCTTCCCACAGTCTTCACAAACATATGGCTTTTCCATTGTATGAATTTGCGAATGCCTTTTTAAAGCACTACTGAAAGAGAAAGTCGTCTCGCAACTTTCACAAACATAAGGCTTTTTATTGGTGTGAATTCGCAAATGCTTTTTTAAATCACTACTGGCTGGAAAAGAATTTTCGCAAATTTCACAAACATATGGCTTTTCCATAGTATCTATGTGAGAGAAGTCTTATTCACACACACAAATATAACAAAGATATTGCAGCTATTCGGCATAAATAACAAAAGAGCCTCTTAACGTAAAACTGGTAGGGAAATACCATAACCTTAATGGAAATTTACAAAACACAATGTATGTTTTTAATATCAATTGCCTACAAAGTTGTTAAAAATTATCATTTCCAGAGGTATTGTAGCAAACTTCTTTTCTGCAGACTCGTACAGCTCTAATGATGAGTTTACGATGAGAAAGGCGCTTTTGCAATAATCACATGAAAGAATCTTTTTTTTTTCTTTAGCATGCATCTGTAAAAGAAAAATCTTGAATGGAATACAATATTTCTAAGCACTTTGGAAGAGATAAACAATAAAGAACCTATTACCTTCAGTTTTAGGTAAAAATGGTGAAAAAAGGTTCTAACAAAAGTAACCTTTCTTGTAAAATTGAAATAAAATAGCTCTTTTTAAATAAAAGTTTCACTCTCTGTTTCTGTTTCACTGATATCTAACTCCCACTGCAGCATTACTACGCTCAATTGCCTTTTTATGACTAAGATCAGTATTGTGGCATGCATTTTAATAAGTTTAAATCTCTACACCAGGGGTGGCAAACCTTTATAGATTAAAGTGCCATTTTTACTAAAGAAATTCTTAATGAGCTACAGATGTGAGGTTAAATAATTTGGACTTCTGAATATTAGCAAAATAAAACAATAAAATACCGACAAATCAAACTATTTACTTCGAAAAATACATTTTGCCCGGTATAGCAGTAAACATTTTAGTTATATGCGTAATTCAAATCAAAGTAGCATTAGTGTGACTTTTGTTGTTACAGAGTAATGAGAAATAACTTACACAACCTCTGACAATAAACTTCAGTCAGTGATGTTTGAACGGCCGATCTGGCAACAGTGGTGAAACAAAACGCTTCACATATGCAGCGGCAGGTGTCGACCCTCTGCGACCCCCCTAATTGTTCAGAAGCATAATAAACGCCTAAGTTTATTATGTATCCTGATGTAATTTCATTTGATATACTAAACTTGTCTAATTTCGATTGACTGGAAATTGAAGAATTTGAAATGGAACTGATTGAAAAAGAAAGATAACAGGCGAGAAAAGCAAAAATGCCGGTAACAAAATTTTGGAAACATGAAATTCAATTCCATACACATTCAACTGTTTGGAAAAACTGGCTTATGCTATTTTAACCATATTTTCAACTACCTATGCCTTGCTATTCTTCAAACAGTTGAATGTGACTGGAATTGAATTCAAAGTTCGAGAAAATTTCGTTACTGGCATTTTTGCTTATATCACTTGTTACTCTTTTTGTTTTACTCAGTTCCATTTCAAATTTACCATTAAAGACCCGCCGTGTAGGGGCACGATGCACGTTAAATCTGTCAAGAGCTCAAACGTCCTCCCTTTGGTGTGGTAGTTACGAAAGGGGCGTGCCAGCTCAGGTGTTGTCCACATCACTTGACCATGGTTCAAAATTATGTGGTCCGTCGCCAAAAGCCCTCGTGTAGCTGAAGAGAGTGCAAGGTTAATACTCACTCACTCCATTTCAAATTCTTTAATTTACAGCTAATCGAATTTGGACAAGTTTGGTTTATCAAATGAAATAACTTCAGGGTACGTAATATACTTGGGCATTTCTAAGAATCTGAAATGAGGAAATCTTGCTGAAAATTCCTTGATTGAAGAATCCATTACGGAAATATATAAACTCTTCAAAAACTCTCTCTCCTTTTTTCTTCGTTTGGTTTCTCATGCACAACTACATTTTTAATAAATTTTTCTCAAGTTTGGGAAATATGCATTATTGTAGTAATTTAGTTTATTGTAATAATATCGTTTATGAAAACATGCGGTTTAACGTCAAGAGTGCAAATTAGACCATAATTGTTTTATTTGCGCTTTGATTGATTGATTGATTGAATATTAACGTCACAATGTTCAACTACACGAGGGCTTTTGACGACGAACCACGCAATTTTAAACCATAGTCAAGTGACGTGAACGACACCTGAGCTGGCACCCCCTCTCCTAACTACCTCACCACATCAACGGGAGGACATTTCAGCTCTCAACAGATTTAACGTGCATCGCTGACCTACACAGCGGGTCTTTAGTGGTACTGGGCTCAAACTCGTGCCTAGGCAAGCCACGATCTGATACCTATACCACTCTGCTACCGCTGCCATTATTTGCGCTTTGAAGTTGTACGTTTAGTTCATTTAAAATGTTCGCATATGTCTAAAAAAATATCAAATTTGAAAGCCACATAATATCCAACAAATGTCTGTACTGTTAAATTTCCCTTTCATTTTGCAGAAACAGTCTGATTTTTTCCAAGCGATAAACAAATCTTTGAGGTATGTGCTAAAGGCTCAACCAGCGAATACATTAGTAAGCCAGTGTAGACCGAGTTGACTTCCTCAAAAAGAACCAAACTTTCACTTATTTAAAACCTGCCGCGATATGCGGTGGCCAATTTAGTGACTAACAGCATTATATTAACAAGAGATGTTAATCACTCTTAGCACTCTCAAGGCTTGTTGGCGAATAATGCAGTGGCATTAAAGAATCGAATGTCCTGCGTCTGTTTGAAATGAACTAATAAAACCTTTATTTTTATTTTTCGCCCATCATATTTGGAACACCAACGGATGTTACTGAAACAAAGTGTTTTCTCAGACAGTGAATGTTTAACAGCAGTGCAAATATATATGCCAATTGTAGTTATTAGAAACGATGTTGTCACAATTAGTTCTTCTTAATGACGTCTTCTACACAGGAAACGAACAGCTAAACATTCAGATTTAGCGACATCAGTACTTTCGTCAAGACATAGCAATATAAAAGGAGCGAAGCTAATGTAATTTTTTTTTTGTTACAAGGCAGCCAATTGCCACATGAAAACGCGATGCCTTAAGTGTGGAAAGCATCATGTCACAAAAGAGAGTGAAATTAAAGACAGAACAAAAGAGAGTGAAATTAAAGACAGACTAGATAATCCATATAGCATTAAATGTGAGGTGTATGGGCATACTGCCTGCTACACTAAATGCCCGAAATTCCTCAAACCCAAGAAAGGGACTCCCATTTCTATAAATGCAAATAAAACATTCACCAAGAATAATGTTGTAGAGGGCTTGTCCTTCGCAAATATTGTTACTCGAAGACAAGAACTTAGATACCCCCCTTAAATGACAATAATATAAATCGGGACAAAATCTCATCCAAATTTCTCGTACTAAAAATAATGCTTCAGCTTACCAAAATATAATGGGTCTTTTTAAAATCATAGTCAATACCTTCAAACATTTCCCAAATTTAATTCAAATTCTCCCTGCTCTTGAAAAAAAATGACTTGAAGCAACACGCGTTTCTCATTGTAGAATTGCTCTTTGTTGGGGTGAGGCGAGTGAACTATTTTTTCTGGCGGAAGGATAACTGTGTGATCCGCCCACGCGCTCTTTTTCCCGCCTTCACTCCCGAGCATTCCTTCTACGAGGTTGACGAGCTGACCGTTCGCTGTGTGCTTTTGGGTCAGACTTGCTGTGTGCAGTATCCGCGATCAATATTTTCGTATGTATATAAATAAATGTGATGTCCCAAGATACCGTAGTAGAAGTGATTTCACAAAACAACAAGTGGTAGCAGAGCGTGGTTAATCTGTGTGACGAGTTAGTTGACTTTGTGAACGTTTAAACCTTTCTACCTACAATGGATAAGATAACTATTCCCGATTTAAACGGAACGAACTATTTTATTTGGGAGCTTAAGATGAAAGCTGCCCTTAGCTTAAAAAGATTAGCCCCTCTAATCTTAGAGGATAAACCTGAAGACCTTACCCGTAAAGATGAAATGGACTGGATTACGAAAAACTCAGATGCAATAGCATACATTAAGTTATCGCTCGCAGACGAGCAAGCCTTACAGTTCGCGGCGGAAGACAACGCGAAAGTGCTGTGGGATAAAATTAGAGCGACTTACATGGGCGAAGGTGAAGACCGAAAAATTGACGCGGGCAATGAACTCAAAAACATCCGAATGAAAAATGGCGAAACTGTAGCAGATTATATTGCAAGAGCGCGGGGGATTTCGACTAAGTGTCACTCCCTTGGACTGGGCGTGTCGCCGAGGGAATTGGTCTACCATACCGTTAGAGGATTAAATGGAAAATTCTCCAAAGTGAGGGATATTCTGAAAACGCAAAGAGGAAAAAGCATGGACGAAATATTACAAATTTTAAGGGAAGAAGAAGCAACTTTAAACTTGCCAATTAAAACTCGCATGGATGGAATTAATGAAGCATTTTATTGTAAGAGAAAAAATGAAAAGCAAACGAGACTGTTATATTTGCAGAAAATCAAATCATCTAGCTAAGGACTGTTATTATAGAAACAAGAACACACAACACACACACTCTCCAAGTACAAGCCAAAGAAACAATTCGTCTAGAAATGGACACGTATTTACAGCTTCCCATCGAGAAGAAAAACCTTGTGACAATATCTGGATTCTGGATAGTGGTGCATCCTGTCATATGGCCAAAGAACCTGTGTGGTTCAAAAATATTAGTCCAGAAGTGATGGACATTTACTTAGCCGATAAAAATTCTAAAATGATGAGCCAAGGAACTGGAAACGTTTCAGCTAAAACTGTGAGTACAAAACATTGTAAAATTCTATTAATCTAACAATTACTGATGTCAGTTATGTTCCTCAATTAATATGTAATTTATTGTCTGTAACATGTTTAATGGATAAAGGTTGTAAGATTAAATCAGAAAATAATTGTGTATTGATATATGATAAAAATGATAAGTTAATAACTAAAGCATTTAAAAATAATGGTAGATTAGAAATTAAATTAGAACCTATGTATAATTCTGAATGTTTTATTTCTGACCAATCTACTAATAATTATGAAATTTGGCATGACAGGTTATATATATATATATATATATATATATATATATATATATATATATATGTCATTTAAATTGTAAATATATGCTTAAAATGAAAGATTATATTGATATTGATAATGTAAATAATTTCACATGTGAGACTTGTGATATAAGTAAGGTAACCAGAAAAACTCATCATAGTATTGATATATATCAAAGCTCACAAATTCTTGAGTTGCTCCATGCCGACCTGTGTGGTCCAATTAATATCGAATCGCATGGTGGTGCAAAATATTTTATGGTAATTGTAGATGATTTTTCTGGCATGTACTTCACTTATTTCTTAAAAAATAAATATGAAGTGTTTGATATATTTTCTCAATTTAAAGCCAAATATGAAAATTTAACTGATAAAAGGATTAAAAAGATAAGAACTGATAATGGGTTAGAATTTGTAAATGAACAACTAGATACTTACCTGGCTAATTCAGGAATATTTCATGAAAAAACTATTCCATACAATAGTGAATCAAATGGCAAGGCAGAAAGAGCCAACCGTGTTCTTCTAGAAAGAGCTAGATCTTTATTATATGAAAGTAAACTTCCTTTAAAAATTTGGGCTGAAGCTATTAATTGTAGTACCCAAGTATCTAATGTTACACCACGAAAAGGGAAAGAAAAAATCCCATTAGAAATTTGGACAGGTAATAAACCAAAATTAAATTATCTGAAAAAATTTGGCTGTGTGGCCTATTTTCACGTTCCGTAAGTATTGAGAAATAAATTTGAAGTTCCAGGAAGACGTGGAATTATGCTAGGATATGCTAGAGAAAGGAGGGGATATCGAATTTATGATATTAAAAATCAAAAAGTAATTGAGGAGAGATCAGTTAAATTTAATGAATATTTAAAAGGTAGTAATTATTTAGGTGAGATAGAAAATGAAACATGGGATATTGACTCGTTTTTTGAAGTCTCTCCCGAAAGAAACGAAATTAATCAAAATACAGAGAATGGAGTGTTGTATAATTTTGATATAAATAATGGACCTGGAGCAATTGAGAATGATAACTCAATTCCCCTTCAGACCACGTCATCACCTCGGACAGACAGAATCGAAATTCCGGTACTTGAATTGAATGATGTGCAAAATCAAATCCTTGTTAGAAGATCGGAAAGACTAAAATCTAAGCTGATGTCTGTCCATTTGGTGAATAATGTACCAAACTCTTATTTTGAGGCAGAAAATAGTGCTAATTGGAAAAATTGGAAATTAGCAATGGAGAATGAATTAGATTCGTTAGATAAACATAAAGTTTGGGAAATTGTACAAAAACCTGCGAAATCAAAATTAATAAAAACTAAATGGGTATATAGCTTAAAACAAGATGATGCTGGGAAAAATATAAAATACAAAGCAAGGCTTGTAGCAGCTGGTTTTAATCAAATTAAAAACATAGATTATTCAGAGTCGTATTCACCAGTTGTAAATATTGAATCTTTTCGATTGTTAATTGCACTTGCAGCTAAATTAAAGTTAAAAATGTTTTAATTTCTTTGATGTAAAAACTGCATACTTATATGGTGATTTAGAGGAGACGGTGTATGTGTTACCCCCTCCTGGTTATGAAAAATTAATTGGAGATGATAAAGTTTGTAAATTAAAAAAGAGTATTTATGGTTTGCCACAGTCTGGTAGAAACTGGTACATGAAAATAAAGGGTGAATTAGAAAATTTTGGTTTAAAACAATTAGCTTCTGATAATTGTGTTTTTATTAAATCTGTTAATCAAAGTGTTCTTATATTATGTATGTATGTAGATGATTTAGCAATTTTTTGTAACAATGATAAAATGTATGAAGATATTGTTAGTAAGATTAAAAATGTATTTGAAGTGGTTGAAATCAAAACTAATAAGTTTTTAGGCATGGAAATTGAAAAATGTGAAAATGGTATTTATTTATCCCAGTGTGACTACATTAATTCATTATTAGTCAAACATAATTTAGAAAATTGTAAAAGTGTGAAAACTCAATTGTGAAGGGGAAGACAAAATTTTTCCCTCTACAAATGAATTTATTGATATTACTATGTATCAGGAATTAATTGGTGAACTTTTATATTTAGCTAATAGAACTCGACCTGATATTTCTTTTGTAATATCTTATTTATCCCAATTTAATCATAATCCAGAGAAGAGACATTACAATTTGGCTAAACGAGTGTTAAGATATTTGATGGGCTCAAAAGATAAAAAATTGTTTTATGAAAATGAATTTGGTATTTTAAATGCTAGTTCAGATGCTAGTTGGGAAATGCAGAAAATGGAAAATCATTTTCTGGAGGTGTAGTTTTTACTAGGTAATTCATTAATTTTATGGAAATGTCGTAAACAAAAGAGTGTTAGTTTATCAACATGTGAAGCAGAGTTATTTTCTATTTCTGAAATTTGTAAAGATATAATTTGGAATGTAAATTTGTTAACTGAATTAAAATGTGAACAATTTATAAATAATGCTGTAACTTTAAATTCAGATAGCCAAGCAGCAATTCAGTGGATTAAGGGTACCCGTTCTTCAAATAAATCAAGGCATATGAACTTACGTTTTCATTTTATAAAGAATTTAATTGAAGATACTGTAATTAAATTAGAATATGTCCAAACAGAATTTTTAATTGCAGATTTCCTTACGAAAGCCATGAACGTAGAAAAGTTGGAATATTCAATGCAAAAAATTGCATTACTCTCTTGTGTGATTTTATGTGTATTGTGTATATGTCTATAATGTTTGTATTGTTTGAAAAAAAAATGTATCACTCGCAGGAGGGGTATGTTGGGGTGAGGCGAGTGAACTATTTTTTCTGGCGGAAGGATAACTGTGTGATCCGCCCACGCGCTCTTTTTCCCGCCTTCACTCCCGCGCATTCCTTCTACGAGGTTGACGAGCTGACCGTTCGCTGTGTGCTTTTGGGTCAGACTTGCTGTGTGCAGTATCCGCGATCAATATTTTCGTATGTATATAAATAAATGTGATGTCCCAAGATACCGTAGTAGAAGTGATTTCACAAAAGAACAACACTCTTAAAATAATTTCCTATGTTTAAAATATTTGATTCTTAATTTTATTATTTCTATTGTTTTCTTAATCCATTGTGGTTATTTTGCTTCCAATTTTCCCATCTTATTTCAATAGTTTAATTTTTTGCAACCGACAGTTTTAATATCCAAACGCTCACAAACCAATAGGAATCCTCTATTCCAGTTGCCGAAATCTCCCCCCTCACTCAATTGGTTTCTGCCACCCGAAGCCACAACTCCTGCCCACCAAACCAAGTCTACAACACAAGGCCCCTTCACTTCTAAATAAGGAGCTGAGGGACGTTACATATCACAGTCCCCTGAGATGGTCAAAAGATTATTTTTTTGTTGATCTTTTACATTTCCCAATTTTTTCTAGACAGAGGAATATCTTTGAAGCACTGAATTATATTATTTTCTATATCAAAAAACGAGAGGACACGCATACTATAATCAGGCTTTCTTCAAAAACTATCCTTTTTGAAAAGGTTTATTTACTATGTGGAGCAGTGACATATGCAGCCAAGTAACTCACGGCGCAAGTATGATAATTTTTGCTGACATATTTAGTCATAGATGTTGAATGTTTATTTCTATCTTTTATTACACTTGCAATTAATTCTTTTTTCTCAAATTTGCTTTTTAGGCCAAAGGATTTGTAATTTGTCTCAAAATGCTGTTTTACTGACGATATTCTGCATACCACTCTTACAGAACATAAAACATGCCATATTTCTAGGTACACCAAGTTTGAAAATATTTTGTGATGTGACATAGAAAGAAAGTGTCTGTTACACTTACAACCTTGCACTTTTTTTTTTTTTCTATCTGAACTAGCCATGTTAAATAATAGGCAAAAAACGTAAATAAAGAGTGATTTTTTTCCAGGTACAGAAGTTTAAGTTGGCATTACTTTCCAAGATGGCGACCGATTTAACAGCTGTCAAGTGATTTATTCTCAGTTTGGTTTGGCAATTCATCATGAATAGACTCACGCCTGAACAACGCTTTTAGATTCGTCGAATGGGCCCAAAACGAGATTGCCGTTGTTCCTGATTTTCATAAGCGAATTTTGTTCAGCGATGAAGCGCACTTCTGGTTGAATGGCTACGTCAACAAACAAAACTGCCGCATTTGGAGTGAAGCTAATCCACAAGTGTATGTCGAAACACCGTTACATCCAGAAAAACTGACTGTTTGATGCGCTTTATGGGCTGGTGGAATCATTGGTCCGTACTTCTTCAAAAACGATGAAGGCCACAACGTTACAGTCAATGGTGATCGGTATAGAGCCATGATTACTAACTTTTTCATTCCTGAATTGAACAATCATGATATCCAGGAGCTGTGGTTCCAACAAGACGGCGTAACATGTCACACAACTCGTGCCACAATCGATTTATTGAAAGACACGTTTGGTAACCGCCTAATTTCGCGTTTTGGCCTCCAAGATCTTGTGATTTAACACCGCTAGACTATTTTCTGTGGGGCTACGTAAAGTGTCATTGGTCTATGCGGATAAGCCACAAACGCTTGACCATTTGGAAGACAACATTCGCCGTGTTATTGCCGATATACGGCCACAAATATTGGAAAAAGTCATCGAAAATTGGACGTCCAGATTGGAATACATCCGAGCCAGCCGTGGCAGTCATATGCCAGAAATCATATTTAAAATGTAATGCCACAAGATTATCTTTCGAGTAAAAAAAAATTCATGTCAATCGAATAATACATCGTTGTTTTATTGCAATTTAAAGTTCTATACCTCTAAAAAAACACCCTTTATAAACAAATGAACTTTAAAATACAGTCTTGTCAACGAAATTGACTTTGCTATGCGTAGACAAGCTTTGCATCATTATCAATTGTAGCCTATGACGTTAACTGAGGCAAGACAATGCCAAACGAGTGAGCTTCCCGTCACCCAGCGAGTGACTGTACCAAGATTTTTTATTTTTTGCCACCATAAAGTAAGTGATAAATTTTTGCAAGTTCGGTTGGATAGTTGCTTGAAAATGTCACAATAACCAGATATGCATGATCGATACTCTTTGTGAAATTTCATACTCCTTTCGGAATAGGTATCTATTTTAAGAAAATGCTTTTCCAATTTGTTGGAAAGTTGTATCCCTGTATACATTTTATTCGTTCTCAAAGGATCCGATTCTTCCTGTCCGTCTACATAATCCTTCAAATTATTGATAATGCCACAGTTATTTAAAGTATCAGCTTCAAACAAGCATGGGCTTTTAATGCATTGAGAGAAAGCAACTGAACGGATGCCATTGTTGGGCGACTTTTTATGTCAAATGAACACAGCATCTTGAAAAGTTGTATGTATGTAAATTAAAGAGGTGTAACGTACACCCCCGCGACACCCACATTGCAGGGGGGAGGACTCTAGGGGGCTAAAGGCTTGCCTAACACCAAGTAGGTATTTACGCAGTTTATAAAATATTAAAGGCAAAATCTGACTTTGTAGGGAAGCTCTAATATTCCCTGTTTACCACTGGTACATTGATAGAAAACAATGCTGTTGAAATTCACATACTACATAAACAATGATCACACAGAAAAAATAACATAAAAAAGAACCCCACCAAAACAGGTTTTATTGTAGAATATTTTGTGTTACATGATATTGTGAAATTGAAAAGTAGAGTTATTGAATTTTATTTTATTGTAATCCATTTCTTTATTGTAATATTTTAAGTGAATTTTTATTTTTGATAATAGTTATTTGTCTTAAGGATGAAAGATATAATTTTTAGTTAACAGGGAAATAATTAAGGTGTACTAATACAAATGATATTGGTTTGGGTGAGAAAGAAGAAGAAAGTCACATTGCAATATTTGTATATCATGTATTTGTATATGTATTTTAATTTCAATTTTGTTATTTTTTGATATGATAGTATTTTGCAATATATGCAAAAAATAGACCAATGACATGCTAGCAATTGTACAAATTTAGTATTATGAAAGTACAGAGAGAAACGCGAAGCTCCTGTCCAGGAAGCCAGTTAAGATTTAAAAATACTAGTGTAAATTGTGTGTGTGTTGTTTCATTTATATCAATTGATACTTTACAAGTATTATTATTTTATTTATTGTTATAGTTTTGTGCATTTTTACTGTATTTTGTTTTTATATATTATTCCTATTACTCGAAATCTTACAGATTGTGTGTGATATGGGTTTCTATATATGTTATGTACTAATTTTTACACATAGAAAATTGATGAAAGTTTGTACCAATGCAAGCACCCCACCACTGATTCCCTCTTAAAACTGGAAAAGGGGGGGACAATTGTAAGGAGAATAAATTTATAACCAAAACAAAATTCTGTTTCCCATCTAACATTTATTTGGTTAATTCCTATTATAGTCCACCCCTTTGGCGAAGATTTTTTTGATCCGCGCCAAAGCGCGATTTTCAAACTCCAACCGACGGAACTGTGAAAAATATGACGTTGTTCCCGGAAGAGCAAAGAATGGTAAATTTTTATAACCATATGAATAAAAACAACTGAAATTGAACAGTTCAGTGAAGCAAATGTAATGCATACTAAAATTGAAAACATTGGGAAAACTTACGTGCTTACGAAGGAACGTCTTTTTCCATGTGAGGGTGCAATGTGGTGAACGCATGGAGAAATTCCCGAAAAACACCATCCATCGAATGCTCTCTCCGGCGTCTCCACATGTATTCCGCTAAATAATTGTCAAATTCACCCTCTACATGGGCCGCATGGTTCCTTAACGATCTTTCTATCGCCGACCACGTCAGTTTGATTGATTTGTGTGAGCACCGGTTTCAGGATCCTTAAAAGTCAGACCTGTGGTTGACCTGCAAATGCTGATAACCTTCATGTGACAGGCAATTGTAGGCCTTCTAACAGTCCGAAATTATAACGGACCCTGGTACCACCCACTCCTTTATCACACTCAAAAGTTCCTCTTTCGTTTGATTTGGCACCACTCTAAAAAAACATTTATTCGAGTTCCTTTCAACTCCTCCAAACACCCATTGACCATTCACAGGCTTCCCCTTTCCATACTTCATTTTACCAAACAGGCTCTCATCAATTTCAACAATTTTCCCTTCACCACCGAGCTGTTCCCTTTCATTCAAAACCGCAACCACACAGACCTCTCGGCAAAACATGTACCAGTCTCAACCACGGTATTTTTATTCACTTTCACATCATTCACAGCAAACTCATTCATTGACTTTCCAAAAAAAATGACGTGTTGAAATTAAAATATCACATACTTAAATGACTCTTGGAGAACCACATACCTTTTCTAACACTCTTCCGAACATCATGTGGATTCTCCCCTCTTTTCGTATGGCATCTACATTCAAATCCATCAATCATTCCCTTCCTTTCTCTCAGAACCATGCCTTTTCCACATTTAGGACATTCATACCTGCTAGAAATTACATTTTCACGGACATATACCATTCAAGCAGATTCATTTGTCCCCTTTCTTCCAACAAAGCAAAAAAAGTAATAGTTAATATTTGCGTACGGCGACTCATTCTCAAAAACCGGTACTTACACGTATTCTAAAAAGATCGTTCAACCGTGCAAAAGATGAAAATGCTTAAATTTTTCTGTATATATCGGTTTTAGGGTTGCCATAATTAACATAACTAACGGTCATATTTAATTGCAGATACCTAACGGTAAAAAATAATGGAATTTTAATTTAAAGATGAAAAGGAAGGGTAGATAGCTTGGCGACAAAAAAAAGTTCAAAAACCAGGGGTGGGCTACATTAGGACCGAACCCATTTAAAAGTATATACGGTACTTATATGAAAAATTCCTTTTTCAAAATTTTTGTCTGTCCATCTGTTTGTTCCAGCTAATCTCTGAAACAGCTGGACCAATTTTGATGGAACTTTCACTGGCAGATAGCTAATGTTATAAGGAGTAACTTAGGCTACTTTTATTATAGAAAAAAAAAATTAGGGTTCCGCAAAAATAAAATTAAAACCAATGAAATGGTGAACAATATCCAATTCAAATAGGGATTATTTTATTTCGAAAGCCTTCTGTCTCAACGTTTCTAACAGTTACATCAAACTTTTTTGTTTGATTAGGTTAGTGACATTCGCAATATTTCCCGTTCATGTCTGATCCTAATGATTTCAGTCCTCACCCCATAGACAGTGTCGAAGGTCATGCATCTCTCTTACTCCTTGCTGGCGGATTCGTATCACCCTACTGCTACTTAGACCTGTTTTGAATTGTTGCATTCAACACGTATCATCATTCCAATGATTTCATTTTCTCTGAAGAACACTGAGCAACATCAATTTTTCTATGACATAGACAGCATTTAAACAAATTAGAAAGTTTTTGGGTTTTACGTCATTTGACTTCTCACAAGGTTCTGCATTTAAATAGAGGTAAGCCAATTTCATACCTCTATTGTTTATTTCATTGCCAAACACTGCACAAAGCAGTCACAATAAATGTTTGTGTTGCAAGAGTGACTGTACAAGTGTGAGTGTGTAGTGGGGGTGGCAATCGCAGAGTCAACAGGTTGTTTTATTCAGTTAAGTACGTAGGCAGTTGTTTCTAAAATAAATATTTTTAATTACGGTTTTAAGTGAAAAAGTGCACTTACACTCTTAAATTAAGTAAGTTTATTCAAAACTGTAAATAACTTCATTTATCCTGTGTAATATATACAATATAATATTTAATTGAATAATTATATTGCATAATATTTATATTGAAATTAAAGAATAACAGTTTCTCGAGTAGCAAAGTATTTTATTTTTCTACCGTTCCGTTCAAATTGTTTGGTTACATTTTCACTGTTTTCTAGGGATGAGACCTTTAAGTAATAATTAGAGATCAATGTTAAACGTTGTTAGGTTTTCTTTCATGAAAATATTGTTTTTTGTTTACTTTGAAATCGATACATTCTTAAAGGTTATTTTATTTAGTTAAGAACATAGGTAGTTGTTTCTAAAATAAATATTTTTAACTACGTTTTAGGTGAAAAAGTGCACTTACACCTTTTAGCTATACATAAAAAGAAAATCAAATCTTTCTAATCTATACAAATAAATAGAATTGAAGTGTGTTTGTAATTTGAAATTAACAGCTTTTTACTAAATGCATTCAAAAGTATATACGGTACTTATATAAAAAAAAATCAAGTTTTTAAATTTTTGTCTATCTGTTTGCTCCAGCTAATTTCTGAAAAAACTGGACCGGATATATATAACCATAATATAATACTATTGTGATTCTAAAAAAGATATGAGCAATATAAGGATTAATCTATACAAATAAATAAAATTGAAGTGTCTGTAATTTGAAATTAACAGTTTTTCAATAAATGCATTTAAAAGTATATCTGATACATAAAAAAATCAATTTTTAAAATTCTTGTTTGTCTGTCTCTCTGTTCCAGCTAATCTCTGAAACGGCTGGACTGATTTTGAGGAGCTTTCATTAACAGATAGCTGATGTTACAAGAAGTAACTTAGGCTACTTTTATTTTAGAAAAAAATAGGATTCCGCAAAAACAAAATTAACGAAATTAGTCTTAACCGGGAAATTCGCCTGGTTCTATGTGTGTGTATACTTTCAGAACGCGTGGACCTGGGGAAATGCTTCTTTCTCTTTATGCTGGTCTTGGAAGGGGTTCAGTAATAATTAGAAGTCAATGTTAAACGTCCTTAGGTTTACTTTCAGGAAAATAGTTGTTTTTTACTTTGAAATTGATAAATTTAATACTGTATATATAGATTTTTTCGTAAATTCTGCGAATTGAATAAACATTTTTTTGTTAAATTCCACGAGAACAAAGTCGCAGGTAAAAGCTATTTAACATAAAATAAATGCATCAGAAAGTAATATTAACGTACTACGCATCCAGATAAATTATTTCCACTATTTTAAGTATTTATTACACAAAATTTGTAACAATGTGTTACTTTTGCTGAGCAGAAGGAAGGTGTTTTCAAAAATCGACCTACAAGAGAGTTACGGGGTGTTATAAATAAAAAAAATTAATATTTTTTATCAGATATTATATCTGCAGACTTAAAATGTAGCAAACATGGTTTTTTGTTCAGCTGAGATATGCAAAAAGGCTTTTTTTTTGTTTAACTTACAATTCACGCAAAATTAACTCATTAAAAACTTCTTTATCCTTCAGTCTGTATTGTTTAATTTTTCAATTCACCGGTGCGAAGAACGGGTATACCAACTAGTATATATATTGAATCCAAGGTCATTCATTTTTATGTTCCTGGCATGTACGTTCTCAAGCTTTACTATACAAGACAATTAAAAATCGGGAGTTCGTCTTCCTGTAAAGATGTGTTTGATGGCTATCTGAAACTACTTTCTTACTTTGAATCATTACATATATATATATACATATATTAATGCTTATTTAATGAAAACTATTAAGTTCTATGAAAAGTATTTTTTTTAGAATAATTTCAAATATAAATATTAAATAAACCAAAAATTATGAAAAAAAATCGTTTAATTTGTAATAAAAAGGCTTTAATATAAAAATTTATAATAAATGAAAGTGATGAATATAAATAAACCAAATTGTAAGTTAAAATATTGAATCATTATATTTAAAAAATGAACCATCCGAAGAAATTGGTAAATTGCATTTAAAAAATTATTTGTAAATAAGGAAAACAATATAAATATCTGCATAGACAAATTAGCACAAAAGAAGTGTTTATCACATCAAGTATTCACATTTTGGAAAAATATCTTAAAAATGCTTCCAATTAAATGAAAGGAAAAGAAAGGAAACAACTTCAAGGTTCCTAAAAAGATAAATTAGAAAAATAATTAAATATATTTCTTTAAAAAAAAAATCTGTAGATTCAAAAGATTTGGATATATCAAAACACTTCGGGGGAAATAAAAGAAAATTAAATTTTAAAAAAATGTGAAAAAGTTATATTAAAGTATATATATATATATATAAGCTAACTAAAGAATTGCAGCAAGAATTAACTAAACAACCAAAAATTACAAGTATACATTTAAAAAACAATATTGGATTGTTATGGTTTGAAATAAAAAGATGAAAACTTAATTGAAAAGTAGAAAAGAAAGTTCCATTTGAATCTAGTATTGAACATCTATCTAAAAAACTTATTAGGAAACTGCTAAATTACCCCTATAATTTAAAATCTACAGTAACATACAAAGTTAAAAATTCAAAAAATAAGCCCAAACCAAAACAATGTAATACTTTAAGGGACGTATTGAGAAAAAATATAAGAAAATAAAGCATAAAATAGATATCAGTGCACACACACAAATCCTGAACTAGATCAATTCTTTAAAGAAAAAATGATCTTTCATGAAGAATAGGAAACTTTTTCATATGTTTTAACACATAAAAGAGTTAGATATCAAAAACAGTTTATCTGACTTTAACCAATTACTATACATAAGAACACATAAGGCATTAAAAGATACTGAAAAAAAAGTTGATACATATCAAATTGAAAACTAAAGGTATGTTAGGCTATAGTAACAACCATAATTACATATTCACATCACTGTCACCAAATTTGCCCCACACAAATTGCACTATGATATGTAACACGCAAACAGGAAACACCATGGAAAGATTAACAGACTACGAAACAAGAAAAAGAATGGTTCTTTCATACAAAGATTAAGGAAATATGAATTTATTGATAACGAAACAGGAGCTCATGCAATAACTATAGAAATAATGTGGGCCAGCACAAAATGGAAAATAAGAAACACAGAGGAACAACATGACTTCATTTGCAATTGTAAACATGTTAATTCATATGGCAAAAGCATTGGGAAAAAGAATGACTGTTTCAACTCTAGTTTTCTTCAATACCTACCCATTTTTCAAAAGGAATTTTGAAATTGATAATCTTTTCCTTAAATAAAGTATGAGAATAAGAATCCTTATCTATTCTTCTTCTCTTTTTCCCATAGTGCAATTCAAGTGGAGTAAATTTGGCTACAGTGATGTTAATAAGCAAATACAATAACAGTTTTTAGTACTGAACATAAAAAAAGATTATCATGCAGAATACTAAAAGAAAATTCAATGAAAGGTCTAATTTTCTTTGAGGAATAAGTAATTTAAAACAGTTTTAAATATTTAAAGAATTTTTAGGTACTCCAATTATAATATTTTGTAAAGGAAATTTTAATGAAAGGCCAGATTGAAAAACTTTTTAAAAGACATGTATTTACATATAAAACAATAGCAAACCTTACATAAATATAACAGAATTCTGAACAAAATCATGAAAATGTTACATATAGTTCAAAATAGAAAGAAATTGTGAAGGTGAAAAAAATTAAATGGGATTCATGTTTCAAAACATTCGAATGTGAAAGATGTTGAAAAAAATAATCATAAAGTCTCCTGTTCATGGAGACCTATGAAAATATTTAAATTGGTAAAATCCTAGGAGAGCCCATACCCTTGGCTACAAACCGAAAAAAGCGCCAAGCCAGAATAAGATGGCACCAAGCGAAACCGACAATGGCGTCAAGGGAATATAGCGGGATAAGGTGGATGCGTAATGAAAATATATGTAAACAATACAGATATTAAACATTTAAGATAAAAAATATAAAAACAGCACTTACTTTCTTAATGCTAATCTTTTTCAAGTGGAGGGTACAGCGTAACCACAGATTTTAAAAAAGCCTTAAAGGTCTCCTCGCTAAGCGAATGATCCTGTGAGCGCTGCCATATTTATTCTGCGAGGTAATGGTAGAACATACATTCAGTGTGGCTGGTATGATTTCGAAGAAAGCGTTTTATTGCCAACCATGTTATAACATACCGATCATAACATTTAGGACATGCATTACTCGAAGCAATCAATCCTTCCTTCATACACCATTTAATTAATTCTTTCTTACCTTTTGCATTCAACAAAATAAAAAACTCTAAAGTACATTCCCTCACACACGCAGCCAGCCTGTAGCCCAACAACAAAATTAAATTCGAAATGTGCGCCCACAATATACGAAAATGCTAGAAATAGTTAAGGTTGTCATATGTAGCATTTAAAAGTAAGGTTACCAAGATGGCACAGTTATCGCCAAGGGTTGTGGGCTCTCTTAGGAGTGAACCTTAAATTGTAATAGGGATATAAACAAAAATAAAAGAAAACCAGCAGGTCAAAAATGTAATGAAAAGCAATGTAAATATTGTTATTGTCAAAAATAGGTTTGAAAGTACCACAAGAAACAAATTCAAACGGAGCATGTAGCTCAAAGAATTCTAATAACAGTACTGAAAAGAGAAAAAACTGATTTAATACATATAAATATTCTGGATTTACTGAGAAGAAAAAGCTTTTTATAAGTTGAAACTAATCCAAAGGTGGTAAATCATACAGTTGATTCAAAAGCAAATGATTGGTGAAATTTTTCTAACAAAAATGACACAACTATAAAAAGTTATTTAACAAACAAAAAATATCTTTGTGATAAGAGTACTGAGTCAATATGGAAAGATTTTAATATTCCTTTATTGAAAGAAACATTGCTTAAAAAGGAGTGTAGCATTAATAATTCTATGAAGGAAATAAATTCACAATCATGTAAGTAAATGAACAGTTTAAAATTCGGTAGAAAAGTTTCTTTATTTTGGAAAAAAAAACATTTAGATTAACAGAATAAAACAATGTTTAATTTTCTCATTAATTGAATATTTAAAAAAAAATGAAGAAACATGCAAGTAAATATCCTGAAAAAGTATTATGGAAATGATAAGAGGACATACAAGAGTATATCATTTGAAGAATGAAATATAACATTGATAAGATTATTTTCAGCAGATATAGATAATTTAAAATATGTTACTACAGGTGTCTTGCATGTCTATATTCAGAGATAAATCTTTAAAAGGAAATGCAATAGCTACAGATGACACATTAAACAGAAAAATCTTTTGGACTGATTACTTTTTCCCAAAACAGAAAATAAACATACAACATGCTGTAAATGGTAAAGAGAATGAAATTTTTAAAATAAAATTTGTAAAAGAGATTGTTTTCATAGGTGTTGTTTTTCCTAGTTATTCTTAACTTTGGGGGGACTCTTCTTCAAATAAAAAAATAATTAGAAAGGAAAATTTAAATGAAAAAACCCACGTAATAAATAATTGAAATACATGATACAAATGAATTCAAATAAGAAAAAGTTATTTAGACAAATTTTAAAAACAGGGGAAAAACGGTTTAAGAAATATTAAATTATAAAACAAAATTAAAATCCATACTGAAATTAAAAAATATATTACCAAATAAAATTATGAAATGAAAGATCATGGGAAAGTAAATTGATGCGCGTACATACAAGCTTTTGCCCTCTCAATTTTTAACCTAAAAAATCACCATTAAATATTATATTTTACATCGTAAAGGTTTTGTTTCACATTCTCCTTTCTATCATAGTTTTTATCAAATCTTTATCAAACATGAACAGATTAACTCAATAAAAATGAGGCCAAATATTTTACCATGTTGCCAGATTTGAATGCAAAATTTAAAATTTAAATTAATTTAAAATTTTAAAATATTTGAAGTGTTAAATAGTACAAAAAGAATTTTGGGGAATCGGAAGGTTGGAGATTTTTCAACCTCAAATCAAAATATAGTCGATCGCTATGGAGTATTCTCGAAAGGATCTAGTTTTTACTAACCAAATGAAATGCACGTTAAATCTGTCGAAACTCAAACGTCCTCTCATAGCTGTGGTTAATAAAAAAGATACAAAAATGTATGAAGTGAGCACTAGACTTGGATATGCTATGAGGTCAGTTGGAAAAGGAGAAGCAGCTGCGAAACTATTTTATGGAGTTTTGAATATGCCACCTCCACGAAAGCGGTTTTACGATTCATACAGTCGGTCGAAAAAATTGTTCAGCACCGTGACCCTTTCAAAAAATGATTGGAAATGGAAAACAACCTTATTTGAAACCATCTCGTTCATCGCCATGTCGTTTGAAACGTCACTGTACCTTTTCGTCAACTCGTTTTACATGACGCCTATCCCAAACTTGCCTTTAAGGACCCAAAGGGACGACTCGATTTAGCTGAATCCTTTTTTATCCCAACCTTGTATTTAGGGTCCAAAAGGGACGCGGCTGTGTGCCCCCGTTTTTATATCCCAACGTTGTACTTAAGGTCCAAAAGGGACGTTCCAACTACTCCTTTTACATGTCCCTTTTCACCTGTTTTTATTCCCCAACGTTATTTTTAGGGTCTCGATCCACGTTTGAAGCAAAGTATGCAAAAGCGCAATTGAAAAGACACAAAATTTTTCAACACAAAAAAATTTTTCAGGGCCGAGAGAAACCCCAAAGTGACGAGGGTTCAAATGAAATGCAGGACAGGTCAAATGAAATGCTGGACAGGTCAAATGAAATGCTGGACATGTCAAATGAAATATTTGGTGAGAGGGCCACCTCATTCCAAATCTAGGTGACGACAATTATTCACAAGTAATCTATGTTTGATGCATCTTAGTGAGAGGTCCTCCAATCTAGGGGACAAATAAAACTAATTTCAATCTTGGTGACGACAATTATTCACAGTGATGCATCTAGATGAGAAGCCCTCCCGTCTTGGAGATGATTCACAGGTTCCAATCTTGGTGTATGAATGGGCACGGAAAAAAAGGAGGAGAACTGCCCCCTATTTTTGGACTTAAAGATTTTTGCTAAAAACATTTACCGTTAAGACTGCCAGAATTTGAGGTGGAAATATTAGGTGCTTGTTTCATAGCACTCTAATAAATACTCAAGTGTGTTGAGTTTTCATTTAATTTAAACATTAAACTTTATCAAAATCTACTGGAATTTTATTCTGCGTGTTCGTTTAACGGTGGCAAAGCTAGATCTACACGTTGTACAGCCACGTTTTCAGTATTTTATACAGTTATGTTGCACTTAAGCATAATATAATCGATATGACTACACAAGTAACAAATATAAAAACAGAAATACAAATTATGAAAATCATTTTAAAAATTAACAGAAATTAAATGCATTTATATAAAATAAGTTTAACAATTATTATTTAAGTTTAACATTTATTTGAATAGAATTAATTTCTATCTTGCCCATACCATGTTTAGCGGATTCGAAAAACAGTTGACAGGTGCAGCCATCTAGCGAGAGAAAATCTCTACAAAAACTGTTCTTTACATTACTCCCTTGCCAGTAACAAAGTTACGATACAAGAAAAAAAATATATGGCAGGGACAGTTTCAGACTTATTGAACAGATTATAATTTCATTTTTTTTTTACAAATTAATCTTATCAAACCGCTTTTAACACAATTATTACTAATCATTACATTACACAACACAAAATTACTACTACAGGATTGCTACAGAAGTCTTAGTGCACAAAATATGCTACAAGTTTAAAAATATTTAAACACAGCTACCTTCTTGTTTCTTAAAAAATACATGGAAAAATACAACTAAAATGTTCCGCAATTACTTTAAATGTATATTTTTACTGAGCAACAATCAAATTTAAACAAAGTAAAAAAAAAGTACATATAAGATATTCAATAACTCAAAAAAAAATAATAAACTACAGAATGCTTTTGCAAATACACAAAACTCAGACAATATTTGAACATGGGAAACTAAGAAGTACATACATATTATGCGAAAAAAAATCATTCATATTCCAATGAAAGTTAACATGCCATTAAAAAAAACATTTCAAGTTACTCTGCAATGACAACACCTTAATTTTTTTGACTATTATGAAACATATCAAATCCAATACTCTTAAAAAATCAATTTTCATATTTACATACACAATGGGTAATTTTATAATATATAACATACAGAAAACTTCCTATTTACAAGAAAGAATACCAGAAAACTTTAGTTTCAATTCACCACATAATTAATTATAACTCAGTTAATCACTAATACAATCCATTTATCACAATTGAGCATTTTTATGCAAAACAGTATCTATTTATACACATTTTATTTGATGCTAACACATAATTATTTATAGACATAGAATTTGATGCTAACACATATCTATTTATAAACATAGAATTTGATGCTAACACATATTTATTTATAAACATAGAATTTGATGCTAACACAAAAATTTATATTGATATCCTGAAAACTTTATGTTCACTATTAAATACATAATAGATAATTTTGTTAAAATACATACTTTCCAATGAAAAAAAAACATTCTATAACACATTTAAGAGATGAGATGCCCACAAATTGTAATACTAATGAGAGAATTTCTGTGGACAATGTAAAAAACAGTAGTAATGAATAATTATTTGTGACATAAAGTTGAACTTTGTGTTTGCGCAAGCGCAACAGCGCTGCCTGGACTGCGCATGCCCAGTAATTCTGATGTAACTGTAAAAAGAGTTGTGAGTAAAAAATAAACACCAGTCCACTAAAAACTGTGTTCTGAGTGAGTGCTGAGTATTCGACGGAGTGAGCCATAACATTGGTCCGGTAGAATCCGGAGAAAAACCGCGTGTAGTGATGAGTTAAAATTGTGCCGGAAATTGTGTCTGAATTAGACATACCCCAGAGTCCAAAAATTATAGTATTAAAAAATTTAATTGAGAGTAGTGAAATCTTTGAAACTGATAAGGAGTTTCTGCAAAGTGTAATTGATGGCGTTTTGGTGGAAAAGGCCTCTAAAATTGAACAAGAAAAATTTAAATTAGAGTCTGAAAGGGCCGCTAAAATTGAACAAGAAAAATTTAAATTAGAGTCTGAAAAAATTAAATTAGAACAGTTAAAGAAAGAGCTTGAGTTAACTAATGCTAAATGTAAATTGTCCCCTGCGCAAGAGAAAAGTGAACATTTCGAATCTGTCCCATCTGATATTGAAAAATTAATTAAAAGTATCAAAACTCTAACAATACCTGTCCCTTCTAATACAGAAGCCTATAATTTATTTTTTCAATCGCTAGAAAAAGCTTTTAAAACAAAAAATGTGGAGGATAAATTTAAAGCAGAGATTTTATTGAATATGTTGGGAGAAAAGGTGGGAAATTTAATGATTTATGTTAAACAAGAGGAACTGGGTGATTATGAAAAAAATCAAGCAGTTAGTGCTAAAACAATTTCAACCAACACCTCGAGTATTGCTTAGTCAGTTTCGAAGGTCCCAAAAACTACCAAATGAGAACTATGTTCAGTTTGCTTCTAGAATTGAAGCAATGTTTGATTATTATTGTAAATTAAGAAACGTTAATGAGTTTAATGAATTATGCCAGTTAATTGTTGCCGATCAGATAATTAATTCTCTTGATCAAGAACTGACCAGTTATATTAATTTAAAAATGTGCGAAAATTGGTACACACCAGATAAGCTGGGTCGTGAATTAGATTTGTTTATGTCATCTAAAGTTTCAAGTAGAAATGAAATGAATACGGGTTTCCAACAAAATAAATTCTTTAAGAGTGGCGTCGACAGAAAGGGGTTAAAAGGTGTAACTAGTGTTTTTTAGTCCGATGTCAATGAAACAAAATGTTCATATTGCTGTGAAAATCATGCTATTCCTTTTTGTACAAAATTTAAACAACTTTCCGTTCATGATAGAGTAGAGATAGTTAAAAAACAGCGACTATGCTTTCTGTGTTTAAGAGTAGGTTGTATGGCGTCGAAGTGCAAAGCGAAACCTTGTAAATTATGCGCTAAGAGGCACCATGTCCCGTTACATTTCCCCAAACAAAATACGGATTTTCAAACAAGCCATAGCAAGTCGAATGCTTTCCATCCATCAACAGAGTCAAGGTTAAATGCGGAAGCATGAGAGAGAATTTAACCCTGCTTTTCCCTCTAGAGAGGTTTCGGAGAAAGATAGTAATGCGGTGTTTGCAATTAATCAAAAAAAGGGAACCACTAGTGTGTTTTTGAGTTCCGTGAAGTGTTTTGTAAAAGATTCATCTGACGAGAAATGGAAAATAAGAGGTCTACTTGACGTCGGTTCTATGACAAATTTAATTACGAAAAAATTCGTAGAAAAATTAGGATTAAGAAAAGAAAAAGTAAATATTCTGGTCACGTGTTTAAATGACTCCTCTGTATGTGTTAAAAATTGCGTAACTCCGGAAATCTCGAATTCCGATGGTAGTTATAAAAAGAGAATAAAAATGTTAGTTGTAGATAAAATTACTGATTTAACTCCAGTTAAAAATCTAAATGTGAAAGGATTAATTCCTGAAAATATAAATTTAGCAGATGATTTCTTTTATGTGCCAGATCCCATTGATTGTTTATTGGGTGCAGAAATTTTTTATGAATTATTGCGTAGTGGGCAAATTCGTTCTGAAAATTCTAATCTTATTTTCCAAAATACTGTGTTTGGGTTCGTGGCTTCAGGGAGCAATAGTTTTGCAGATACTGAAGCACGGGTTCATTGTGGATTAATTAAAGGAGATTTAAATCAAACTTTAAAAATGTTTTGGGAATTGGAAAACGTTGACGTAGAGAAACCTAAAAAAATGAAGAAGCAATTTTTGTGAGGATCACTTCCTAAAAACGCATTCTAGAGATGAGGAGGGTCGGTATGTGGTTAAAATGCCCCTTAAAAACGAACCAAATTGTTTAGGTGAGTCGAGGGACATCGCTCTAAAACGATTGAATGCGCTGTGGACTCGATTAATCAGAGATCCTCAATATCTTAAGTTGTATAGAGACTTTATACATGAGTATGACCAACTTGGTCACATGAAAGAATTTGTCGCAGAGCATGACAACTCTGAGGTTGCCTATTATAAGCCACACCATGGCGTCCTTAGACCAGAAAAGAGCACAACGAAGCTGAGGGTAGTTTTTAATGCTACCAATCCTACAAGTAATGGGTTATCGTTGAATTCCATACAATACAATGGAGGACTGGTTCAAAATGACCTGTTTACAATTATGATTAAATTTAGAGAGCATCCTTATGCATTTACGGCAGATGTGAAGATGATGTACCGAATGATACTCATCCATGAGAGCCAACAGCCGTTGCTTAGAATTTTGTGGAAAGAAAGTCCAGAGGATCCAGTGAAAACCTTTGAGATGAAAACAGTCACATATATGGCACGGTGAGTGCACCCTTTTAGCAACGAGAACTTTACTACAGTTATCGAGAGATGAAGAGAAGAACTTTCCTTTGGCTGCACCTGTTCTAAGAGAAAACTTTTATATGGACGACGTTCTTTGCGGCTCTGCGTCTTTAATGGAAGCCAAGGCCTTGAAAACCAACTTTCCGGCATTTTGAAAAAGGGAGGAATGGAATTGCACAAGTGGGGTAGTAGTCATCCGGAACTGGCTTCAAACATCCTCGGAGACTATGAGTTCGAGAATCCAATTGAAACCAAGACGTTAGGAGTGTCCTGGAAATCACAAGAGGATTGTTTTATTTTCAAAATTGCAGTGGAGTTAAAAGACTCCTATACCAAGAGATGTGTCCTTTCGACAATAGCTAGACTGTTTGATCCATTAGGACTATTAGGTCCAGTAGTCGCAAGAGCCAAGATGTTCATGCAGAGTCTTTGGAGTCTTAAAATCGACTGGATCGACGAGTTGCCTTCTGAGAGAGCCAAAGAGTGGCATCGTTTCCTAGAGGACTTCAACAGTGTAAGAAGTATCTGCATTGGTAGATGTATTGTGCATCCTCAAGCGACAAGGGTAGAACTTCACGGTTTTGCTGATGCTTCAGAGAAATGTTACGGAGCAGTGATATATTGCCGTTCTCAATCGCCAGATGGTGCAACAACAGTGAAGCTTGTAACAAGTAAAAGCAGAGTAGCACCTGTGAAGAGTGTCACCATGCCGCGACTCGAGCTGTGTGCCGCCGTTCTTCTTGCAAAACTGATGAAAAGAGTTGAGACTGCCTTACAAATGAAAACACCCCCCGTGTACCTGCGGAGTGACTCGACTATTGTCTTAGCGTGGATCCAGAAGGAGCCTAACTTGCTTAAAACCTTCGTGGCAAATAGAGTTGCCACAATCCAACACTTGATTAACGCAGAGCAATGGCATCATGTTTCTTCGGAACAGAACCCAGCTGACCTCGTTACCTCGTTTCAAGAGGTCTCGACCCGTCCAGTCTTCTCAACAACTCTTTGTGGTGGAATGGACCTAAGTTTTTAACGACGAAAGATTTTCCGGAAAAGAATACCCTTTCATCAGTGACTGATAATGATGAATTTAACTGTGAATTTAAAAGAAACGCAAAGAGCACACTGTGTTAATTTAAATCTAACAAACTCAACACACACACACACACACACACAAACATTTATGACTGACCTGTTAAATATAAGTAATAAGTACACTAAAATAATTATAATGTTAAGTTTTATTTTTAGGTTCATAGCAAATTGCCGAGGAGAAAAAAGGAGAGGACCTTTAGATGTCCAGGAAATCAACCAAGCGGAGGTCACCTTAATCAGGATTGTGCAACTACAGGAGTTCAAAAAAGATATAATGATTTTGAAAGAAAATAATAGAGTGTCTGCAGAAAGTCTTATAAAAAGCTTAAATCCCTTTTAGATAAAGATAATGTGTTGAGAGTTGGTGGTAGACTTTGTAATAGTGATTTGAACTTTGAATGCAAATTTCCTGTAATATTACCTTGTAACCATAAATTAACGAATTTAATTGTAGAATATTTTCACTTAAAATACTTCCATCTAGGTCCACAGGCCTTACTATATCAAGTAAGACAGAGATTTTGGCCTCTTAGAGGACGTAATGTATGTAGGAAAATAGTACATGATTGTCTTGTATGTTTTAAAGTAAAAAGACCTATTTCTAAAATTTGTATCTTGCCCATGAGAGAATGAATTTTTTTTCTTTTTGTATTATAAGATTTTACTTATTTTTAAGTTATTGTAATTAATCTTTTAGTATTGTGTGTATTTTAGTGAATTCTTTCTGATTTATAATTATTTTAATAATGTTACATTTTAATATAACAAAATTGTAAAAAGCCATGAAACTTATTGAATGTTGTAACATTGCAATGCCGGGCGGAATGTTTGCGCAAGCGCAACAGCGCTGCCTGGACTGCGTATGCCCAGTAATTCTGATGTAACTGTAAAAAGAGTTGTGAGTAAAAAATAAACACCAGTCCACTAAAAACTGTGTTCTGAGTGAGTGCTGAGTATTCGACAGAGTGAGCCATAACACACTTTGTATAACATATATTACTTTGAATGCGAGAATATATATGGAAAATTTTACATCATGCTCTTTAATTTCTTTTTATTTACAAAGCTTTTGTTTGATTTAGATTCTCGCTGTTATGAAATTACACACAATTCTACTTTTGCTTACAACTTACTGATGAGGTTATATCAGGATAGTGGAAGAATAATTATTTAAATTTCACAATACTAGCATAAAAATCATACATGTATATATAACCAATTAAGAGTCAATTTTCAATTCTAAAATCCAGGAATAAACATACATTGTCATTTTATAAGCATATCTACCACATTTAAAGTAGTGTTTACTATAACTTTTTCACTATATGTACATGAATTGCATTACCAAGAGAATTATTACCAAGTATATATTTAATCAATTAGATACATTTTTATAAATGGTGATTTTCAAATTTACTAATTTTTAATAACTGTTTACTAGTAATAAGTGAAAGGAATTTCAAACTTTAACACTTACACATAATAGTTGCTATTTTGTTTATTCTCTAAATCTTACTGGTTTTTTTTAACTTTCTGCCCCAGCTGGTAGTAGATTGTTCATCAGGCATTGGGGAAAGTTCTTTCCAATTTGAAATCTCATTTTTTTTCCCAAAACTAGTTTTTTCTTTTTGATTGTCCACTGCTAACAAATAGGCAGGTTTCAGTCTATCTACAGAGATATTAACTGCTTTATCTTTGATTAAGATTGTGAAATACTTATCATACTTTTTTTGTACAGTATATGGTCCTTCATATGGTGGTTCTAATGTTTTTTTAACTCTGTCGATACGAAGAAACACATGGAAACAGGATTTCAAATCTTTATGCACAAATATATTTTGCTTCCTGTTGCTAGGAGACTTCAGTGGCTTTAACTCTGCCATGTGCTGCTGTAATTTGGCAACAAAATTCTGTGGATCCATGTTAATAGTAGGGGGATCAAAAAATTCACCAGGTAATTTAATGAAAGTACCATAGACCATCTGTGCAATTGTGTAACTAATGTCAGGTCTTATGGAAGCTCTTAAACCTAACAACACAGTGGGTAATGACTCTGTCCACCTAATATTGTTGCGAGCTTTTATAGCACCTTTCAAGGTTCTATGCAAACGTTCAACTTTCCCATTACATTGAGGGTGGTAAGATGTTGTGTGGGCTACTTTAGCACCACATATTGCAGCTTTGCTTCTAAATAGTTCCGCCTCAAACTGTCGACCTTGATCTGTGACAAATTTGGCAGGTACTCCAAACCTGCAAATCCATTTCTCATAAAATGCTCTCCCAACTATTTCAGCTGTTATTTCAGGTATAGGAATTGCTTCCATCCAGCAAGAGAATCGGTCAATGCAGGTTAAGCAATACTGCATCCCTTCTGAAGGTGATAGTTTTCCAATGAGATCTATGTGAACTACACTAAACCATTCATCTGGTTGTTCGAATTCTCCTAATTTGGATTTTGTATGCCTGCTGACTTTACATTTTTGGCATCTAATGCAAGCTTTTGCCCATTCTCTGACTTGCTTTTTAATATCTGACCAGACATATTTTTCAGTCATCAGTTCTATTGTGGCTTTGATACCAGGGTGAGCTAATCCATGAATTAGTTGGAACATTTGAAACCTAAATTTCTGGGGGATGTAAGGCCTAACTTTTGACCTTGAGATGTCACACCAAAGTTTTTCCCCAGATGGCAATGTAGAAGGTTTAAATTTCAGAGCATTGCTGTCCAATAATTGTTGCAACTCTTCGTCAGTAGTTTGCTCTTCTGCAATTTCCTCAAAGTTGATTTCAGAAATTGAATCAATTCTGGATAAGGCATCTGCAACAACATTATCTTTACCTAATACATGTAGAATGTTACAACTAAATTCTGAAATGTATTGAAGTTGTCGTTGTTGTCTTGGTGATGCTTTTTCATTTTTTTGCTTAAATGCAAAAGTTAGAGGCTTGTGGTCAGTATATATAACAAAATCATTCCCTTCCAGCAGGTGTTTGAAATGTTTCACTGAAAGGTATACTCCCAATAGTTCTCGGTCATAGGTACTATACCTTGTTTGTGTTTCATTTAGCTTCTTTGAGTAAAAAGCTATTGGTTTCCAACCCCCGTTTTCTAACTGCTGGAGTACTGCGCCCACAGCAAAATCTGATGCATCTGTGCAAAGTGATAGGGGTAGTCCAGATCTTGGAAAGGATAAAAGAGCAGCTTCGGCAAGGTCAGTCTTGCATTTTTCGAAGCTTCTCCTGGTGTCATCAGTCCAATGCACTTTTCTGCGGTCTTTCTTCTTCGCTCCTTTTAACAGTTCATGTAGAGGTGCTTGGGTCTTAGCAGTATCCTTTAGGTATCTTCGGTAAAAATTTATCATGCCCAGAAACGTCCGCAGGTCATGAATAGTTTCTGGTAGTTTGTAGCTTAAGATAGCTTGAACCTTTTCTGGCAATGGCCGAGAACCTTCTGCAGTGATCAGAAATCCCAAATATTCAACTTGGGCAGCTCCCATCACTGATTTTGAAACATTTATTCGAAGTCCATATTGCTGGAATCTTTCAAATACCATTTTTAGGTGTTCACTGTGTTCTTCTTCAGTAGATGAGGCAACAAGTACATCATCAAGATACGGGAAAACAAAGTCGAGTCCATACAGTACTTCAGTAATGAAACGTTGGAAGGTTGAAGGAGCATTCCTCAGTCCAAAACTCATAGTATTGAACTCGTACAAGCCAAATGGGGTGGTGATGACAGTTTTTTCTTTGTCTTCCTCAGCAATAGGTATCTGATAATATGCCTTTAGAAGATCTATCTTGGAAAATATTTTTTTATCCTTCAGGATGTGATTAAAGTCCTCAATTCTAGGAATTGGATACCGATCTGGTATTGTCTGTGCGTTGAGTCGCCTGTAATCGCCACATGGTCTTCATGTGCCATCCTTTTTATTAACCAAATGCAATGGACTTGCCCATTGAGATTTTGAGGGTCTAATAATGTCGTTGTCCAGCATAAACTGGAACTCTTGCTTCGCCAGCTTCAACTTATCAGGGGCTAGTTGTCTTGCCTTCGAATAAACCGGTTGGCCAGTTGTTAGGATGTGGTGCTTTACTCCATGTTTGACAACTCTGTTAACCAAGTTTGGCTTGGTTAAATCAGGATACGACTTAAGCAGGTTGAAATACTTGGAGGCTCTATTGACTGTGCTGAGATCATTATTTTCTTGGATGGTAGCAACTTCTCCTTTAATTGAAAGATTTGTTACTCCATCGATTAATTTCCTGTTGTGCAGATCTATCAGCAACTGGAATTTTTGAAGGAAATCAGCACCTATGATTCCTCGCTTAACATTGGCAATAATAAACGGCCACTGAAATGAGCGTCTTAGGCCTAGATCCAGCGTGAGAATTTTTAGACCATATGTTGGAATTTCAGTGCCATTAGCAGCATACACTTTATATTGAGAGGCTTGACACTCACCTTTTGTTTTTGTCCAAGGGAGGATCGAGACGTCTGCTCCGCTATCCACAAGGAATTGACCTCCGGTTTCTCTGTCCTTGACAAATAACCGGAATTTGCTGCCTAAAATGTCGGCAGCAGGACTCGCCGCGGCGTCTACTGCTGGGATTCGTTTCCCGGCTCATTGAAGCCACACGACTGTATGCATTTACCAGGCAGGCACTTCTTCCCGAATCGAAAATGGTAGAAACAATATCTTCCCTGAGGATTGTAGCGGCGCCTTAATTTGCTGCGACTTCTACTCCTCTGATGGTGATGAGGTCTAGAGCTCTGGAATTTCAGTTAAAGCTTTAATGAGGCAATTTGGCCTTCAAGGGTGGCTATTTTAGCCATGAGTTGATCCACTCCTGCGGAATCCTGCACCGCTGCGATATCTACTGTTCTCGGCGCCATCTCTACGATCTTGTCTGCCATCGCCGCTATTTTGTCGAAGTGTTCTTCACTGACAATTACAATGCACTTAACAGAATCTGGCATTTTATCCAGCCATAGTGTGCGCAACGCCTTTTCCGAGACATCGGTACCAGCGAGGGCGCGCAATTTTCTTAGCAGTTGACTAGGCAACATGTCACCTAACTCAATCCCCGTTCATTTTTTTGTTTTCGCTTTCGACGAAAATCTTCAAAAGACGTTCCTTCGTAGCTGTATATTTGTTGGGGTTAGAATCTTTTACAATGTCCCAGATATCTTCCAACACCCTCGGTTCCAGTTGAGCCACGAGGTGACTGAACATCGTCTTCTCCGAAGTAATCCGGCAAATCCTGAACTGCGCTTCGACCTGATAAAACCATATCTCAGGTTTGTCGAACCAGAACGGCGGTATTTTGATGCAAACACCGCTTGCTTTGAACTTTTCAGCTTCTGTCATATTGAATAATCCAGTAAATAAAATCCAGGGTCACCAGTTATTAGATGCTTGTTTCATAGCACTCTAATAAATACTCAAGTGTGTTGAGTTTTCATTTAATTTAAATATTAAACTTTATCAAAATCTACTGGAATTTTATTCTGCGTGTTCGTTTAACGGTGGCAAAGCTAGATCTACACGTTGTACAGCCACGTTTTCAGTATTTTATACAGTTATGTTGCAGTTAAGCATAATATAATCGATATGACTACACAAGTAACAAATATAAAAACAGAAATACAAATTATGAAAATCATTTTAAAAGTTAACAGAAATTAAATGCATTTATATAAAATAAGTTTAACAATTATTATTTAAGTTTAACATTTATTTGAATAGAATTAATTTCTATCTTGCCCATACCATGTTTAGCGGATTCGAAAAACAGTTGACAGGTGCAGCCATCTAGCGAGAGAAAATCTCTACAAAAACTGTAATTAACAGAAACATGACTCCAAATCCCGACAGTCTAAACAAAAAACATTTAGCCATTCAAAAGCATTCCGAGGTATGACTGCTGGCCTTTTATACTCTAATGAGGTCACGTGAAACCATTTCTATTGGCTGGTCCTTCCAACGTTGGCATAGTGTGTGTCTTGAAAAACCGAGTCGAATCGATCCCCCTTTTTCGGTATAATTTTTTTTTACTCTCTACTAGATGAGCCGTCTGTTTTTTGCATTCAGCTTGTTAAAATGCTGCAGGTATCGCGCAAATCGGTAGGCCATGGTGCACTCGGATATATCCTCATGCATCTCATATTGCAGGTGGTCAGGCAGGGTTCCCGGAAATGGGGCAGCATTTGCAAGTTGATTGTAAAATGTCCCAGCATTTCAAAAATTTTCCGCTGGTCTGATTCCTTGACGACGATGAGACCTCCTTTGGCCAGGTGACAAAACTTGCCCCTGAAGCAGAAAGACAGGTGAGGCACAGATCCGGGAATGTGGCTTTTCAGGTGGAGCCGTTCATTGATGTAAAGGGTGTTTTTTCGAGAGGTATAGAACTTTAAATTGCAATAAAACAACGATGTATTATTCGATTGATATGAATTTTTTTTATTCGAAAGATAATCTTGTGGCATTACATTTTAAATATGATTTCTGGCATATGACTGCCACGGCTGGATCGGATGTAGTCAAATCGGACGTCCAATTTTGATGAATTTTCTAACATTTGTGGCCGTATATCGACAATAACGCGGCGAATGTTGTCTTCCAAATGGTCAAGCGTTTGTGGCTTCTCCGCATAGACCAAAGACTTTACATAGCCCCACAGAAAATAGTCCAGTGGTGTTCAGTCGCAAGATCTTCGAGGCCAATTCACAGGTCCAAAAAGTGAAATGAGGCGGTCACCAAACGTGTCTTTCAATACATCGATTGTGGCACGAGCTGTGTGACATGTTGCGCCGTCTTGTTGGAACCAGAGCTCCTGGATATCAAAATTGTTCAATTCAGGAATGAAAAAGTTAGTAATCATGGCTCTATACCGATCACCATTGACTGTAACGTTGTGATCTTCATCGTTTTTGAAGAAGTACGGACCAATGATTCCACCAGCCCATAAAGCGCACCAAACAGTCAGTTTTTCTGGATGTAACGGTATTTCGACATACACTTTTGGATTAGTTTCACTCCAAATGCAGCAGTTTTGTTTGTTTACGTAGCCATTCAACCAGAAGTGTGCTTCATCGGTAAACGAAATTCGCTTATGAAAATCGGGAACAACGGCAATCTCGTTTTGGGCCCATTCGACGAATCTACGCCTGGCTTGATGATCGTTTTGATGAATTGCCAAACCAAACTGAGAATAAATCACTTAACAGCTGTTAAATTGGTCGCCATCTTGGAAAGTATAGCCCAATTAAACTTCTATATTTGAAAAAAACACTCCATACCTGTTGGCACGGCTGGGGGTGGGGAGGAGGTCAACCGTGAGGCAAATAACGTATGGATCTTCCTCCGGAATGTTGGAAATTCGATGGTCTGCCACACATTAGGCAAAAAGGCTAGGTGAGACATGTTGCTTCAGAGTGAGAAGGGCTGCTGAGCCTCTCTGCTAGGTCACGTGAATTGATTGGCCCAGAAGGATTATTCAGCATAAATGAGACCCAGCGCAAGTTTAGCGCAAATTAGCTGAGCGATCCAATCTTGGTATACTATTTGTCCCGAAAAAAGGGGGACCGAGTAAACTCGACTCGATCCCCCTTTTGCGGGTCCAATTTGTTTAAAAAATTGAAACTTTGTGGCTCCATTCCGCCTGCAGCTTGTTAAACTGCTGCAGGTATTTGGCAAATTGGTAAGATTTTACCATGGTGCAATACGAAACGTCCTCGCGCACATCCTCGTGCAAGACCATCGTAAATGTCATTAAATTCAGGCAGCGTCTCCAGGGACATGGCAAACACTCCCATTTCTAGGAAAATTTTTTGTTGTTCTGCTCCTTTGACCACCATGAGGCCTCCTCGGACCATCTGGCTCAACTTGCCCCTCACGCACAAAAGGGTAGGTATTCCACGGGTACACTCTTGGGTAACGGGGCGTGTACTAGACCATGACGTTCATGTTCGTGGTTGTTGGATCCCATTTCGTGGGGTGTGGAGGTGAGCCCGGCATGATTCACCTTGATGCCCATCACTTGAGGATCACTGCCATCACTGGGAATCGTGGCATTGGAGAGTTCGATAAGCACTGGATTCCCCTGGTGATTAAACACGTTGGCATGAGCAAAATAAACGGGTTGCAGGGTGCTTTATCTGAGAAAGAAGGGCAGCTTGCTTTATATATGCTCGAGGAGCGTGACGTCAGAGGGCATCCCATGGGCCAAAGCATTCTGATGCGAGCGTTCCACATGTGTATCCAAAGTCCGTTTTCAAGGTTGGGGACACACTACACGCCAAGGTAGGTTCTCGTCTCGATGCATTTCCCAATCGTCCAACCACGTCAACCAGGTGACGTACACGTCCACCAGTCGCGTGCAATGCATGATATCCAAAGTGTAGGCTTCCGTATTTTGAGGCTGATAAGCCTCCCAAACTTGGCGAGACGGGGTACGATCCACGTGAAAGAACTTTTAGTCGACTCCTTTATCCCACGTCATATCCACCATGGATGAGCGGCCAAACCTTGAGTGTGGAAAAAATCTTGCGACAATAATTGACGTGAAGAGTAAAAGCTTTAAACTATACTAAAAAAATTTTTTTAGTGAATCTTTTCATCTTTTAAATTTTCGTACAGAATCATTCTTTACATTTCATTTTTTCAATTTTCTTTTTGACCATGATTGGAATGGCGAGACAACTCTTATGCACTAACCACCAGCTTCAAGATATACTCTTTGGAAGCCAACCTTGACGTCTAGAGCAGCCCCAAAAAATGGAAGAACTGGTCCAGAGCTATGCTCCTTTCCAGTTCTCCCATTTCTCTGGGGTTCACCACGGTCTCTAGGATGTTCTCAATGGGTTGGGTGCCCTGCAGAGGGGACAGGTTTTACTCACGTCCAGGTGTTGCAACAGACATCGCAAGTGAAACACATGGCCGCAGTGTGTCTTTTCTGGCCAGTGCGTCGGACTCAGACAGATGGAGCAACGTCGGGCACTTGAAACACGGTATAGGGCCATTTATCTGCATAACATCCATCCAACATCGCTTGAGCCAATTGAGTGCAAGTGGTCAGGTTTTGGGGACCATGTCGTTTCCAATTCTTATATGCCAAACGAGATAAGTTGGATTTGGCCTACAGAGTCCACACAGCTTGAATGAATGCTTCTTTTCCTTTGGAAGCCTCCTGCTCCAAGTAGTCACTGGACACGTCCTTTGGTTCAAAACTAGCAATGGCTCTGACGCGAGGAATGTCCAGAGGATGATGATGAGGGAGCACTTTGGTCAGCAGCTGCACAATACGCTGTTCAGTGTCGGTGTGGAGGTCAATAATCTCGAGGGGGGTTGCAAGCCGTTGACAATGATTCGAAACTGCGTCATAAACGTAATGAAATCAGAGAGATGGACTCCCTGGTATTTGATCAGGTATAATTGAAATGTTTGGTCGGCCTCCATGTCTATGAGACGACTGGCTTCTGAGTCCTGCTTTTATACTAGAGATAAGCAGGAAGTTGCTTTTGATTAGCTCGAAACAGGACCCTTGGCCCCGCTTTTAGACTAGAGAGAAGCAGGAAGTGGCTTTTGATGGGCTACCTCGGTATGAAATAAAACAGACACATGGTTGAACAAGTATGGACCAGGTTGAAGGATGAATTTACCCAATATAAGAAGATGATGGTCCAGCAAAGTAATATCCCGTCTTTCCAATGGGTTTGAAATGAAGGTTGGGGGGATCCGTCTGGATACTCTTGTCACAACGAGGGATGGAATACTTGAAGACACCTCGTTCACTAAAAAATCCATCCATGGCACAGCAGGACAGGAGCCATGGTCATGACCTTTTCTATAAAGTCTTGAACCCTCACGAAGACTGAACGGGAGAATCTAGAACGTGCAAGACGGGAGATAATTTGTAGCTCTCCACCATCAAGCTACATGAGCCACGCCCGCATTGGTGGCAAAACTCGTGGCCAAAGACGACAATTCGGCATTAAAAATGTTAAACACCACATCGGGAGTCACGAGCTTTTGCGTCATGACTGGATAGGACTTATGGACCGGCAACACATCTTTGCCTTGAATCACAAGGTTGTACAAACGTTTGGTAAATTTGTAAACGTGACCGAGAAGAGTTCCAACGTGCACAAGTCTAAAGTATATTTTGCCATCATCATAGCAGCCAGAGGATGATTGGGCAAAAGAATTTTGAACCACATGATTACTCTGAGTGGCTGTCGAGGTTTTATACTTTGTCTCTTACAAAAAATTAAATCTGAAGAAAAATTAAATCTATGTAAAAAAAATTTTTTTTACATAGATTTTATTTTTTGTTCAGATTTTATTTTCCCTTCAGATTTTATTTTTTCTTCAGATTTTATTTTACAGCGGAAAAAAGTTTATCTCTGTGAAGAATTTCCATAGTGTTTTGGAAAGCCACTTTTGACATAGTGATACATTGTCTGCCAACGTACGCTATTTTAGTCAGTCAAATGCATGGGTCGGGGTAAATATTCTTTTCCACTCTGTAAAATTTCCTCCAATCTTGCTTCGGTGGGCTCGCCGTGCAACATTCGTTCTTAAAACACATTCGATTCCAATAAAACGTGGATGGCACAATCATGGGGTGGCACTTCTCCTTGACCACACACTAAGCAATCTGGTTGACAGGAGCATGGATCCGAAGTGACTGGCATGGCGGTACTATAAATTGTCAAGATAAATTATGAAATAGGTGTCCACTATAAAATTGTAAAATGAAGTGATTATTTAAATAGAGATCACATTCTCCACATTGACAATGAGTTTTTGTCAAACAATCCTTGTGATGTATTGATCCATCCCGTACAACGACGTGATCCAATTGTTTCACACTTTGATAATTTATGATGGACTCGACAATGCCCAGACTAAACTCTTGTGTAAAAAAAATCTATCGGATTTAAAGCCATACAACCTTTGGATCTGTCTGTCAATAGTTGTCTGTAGCTCATTGTATATATTTTTTGTGTGTCAATAAATAATGAATCTGAAAACACACACAAGTCTTCTTTTTTGTCAGAATGGTTTCGGTACAACACTTGTGGGACCACTGTTGACATCGTACCACTATCGTATTTGGAAATCTGGGTCGGTGTCTAGATCGAGTCACATATTACGAGTCAGAGTATCCTTACACCATCTTTTTTGAACCCAACATTGCCGTGCACATTACTCGTTTGTTTGGAAAAACCGTCATTGTGTTTACGAGTCATTTGGATATGACGTGGGATAAAGGAGTCGACTAAAAGTTCTTTCACGTGGGTCGTTCCCCGTCTCGCCAAGTTTGGGAGGCTTATCAGCCTCAAAATACGGAAGCCTACCCTTTGGATATCATGCATTGCACGCGACTGGTGGACGTGTACTTCACCTGGTTGACATGGTTGGACGATTGGGAAATGCATCGAGACGAGAACCTACCTTGGAGTGTAGTGTGTCCCCAACCTTGGAAACGGGCTTTGGAAACACATTTGGAAAGCTCGCATCAGAATGCTTTGGCCCATGGGATGCCCTCTGACGTCACGCTCCTCGAGCATATATAAAGCAAGCTGCCCTTCTTTCTCATATAAAGCACCCTGCAACCTGTTTATTTTGCTCATGCCAACGTGTTTCATCACCAGGGCAATCCAGTGCCCATCGAACTCTCCAATGCCACGATTCCCAGTGATGGCAGTGATCATCAAGTGATGGGCATCACGGTGAATCATGCCGGGCTCACCTCCACACCCCACGAAATGCGATCCAACAACCACGAACATGAACGTCTTGGTCTAGTACACGCCCCGTTATCCAAGAGTGTACCCGTGGAATACCTACCCTTTTGTGCGTGAGGGGCAAATTGAGCCAGATGGTCCGAGGAGGCCTCATGGTGGTCAAAGGAGCAGAACAACAAAAAATTTTCCTAGAACTGGGAGTGTTTGCCATGTCCCTGGAGACGCTGCCTGAATTTAATGACATTTACGATGGTCTTGCACGAGGATGTGCGCGAGGACGTTTCGTATTGCACCATGGTAAAATCTTACCAATTTGCCAAATACCTGCAGCAGTTTAACAAGCTGCAGGCGGAATGGAGCCACAAAGTTTCAATTTTTTAAACAAATTGGACCCGGAAAAGGGGGGACCGAGTCGAGTTGACTCGGTCCACCTTTTTTCGGGTCCAATAGTATACCAAGATTGGATCGCTGAGCTAATTTGCGCTAAATTTGTGCTGGGTCTCATTTATGCTGAATAATCCTTCTGGGCCAATCAATTCACGTGACCCAGCAGAGAGGCTCAGCAGCCCTTCTCACTCTGAAGCAACATGTCTCACCTAGCCTTTTTGGCTCATGTGTTTCACGAAGGTGGCCAACCATCGAATTTCCAACATTCCGGAGGAAAATCCATACGTTATTTTCCTCACGGTGGACCTCCTCACGACCCCCTGCTGGGCCATTAATGAACGGCTCCACCTGAATTGCCACCTTCCCGGATCTGAGAGCCACCTTTCTTTCTGCGTCAGGGGCAAGTTTTGTCACCTGGCCCAAGGAGGTCTCATCGTCGTCAAGGAATCAGACCAGCGGAAAATTTTTGAAATGATGGGACTTTTTACAATCAACTTGGAAATGCTGCCCCATTTCCCTGTATGACCACTTGCACGATGAGGTGCATTAAGATATATCCGAGTGCACCATGGCCTACCGATTTGCGCGATACCTGCAGCATTTTAACAAGCTGAATGCAAAAACCAGACGGTTCAACTAGTAGAGAGTAAAAAAAAATATTCCGAAAAAGGAAGAATCGATTCGACTCTGTTTTTCAAGACACACACTATGCCAACGTTGGAAGGACCAGCCAATAGAAATGGTTTCACGTGACCTCATTAGAGTATAAAAGGCCAGCAGTCATACCTCGGAATGCTTTTGAATGGCTAAATGTTTTTTGTTAAGACTGTCAGCAGTTGGAGACACGTTTCCATCTCAAATTCTGGCAGTCTTAACGGTAAATGTTTTTAGAAAAAATCTTCAAGTCCGAAAATAGGGAGGGGGCAGTTCCCCCCTCCTTTTCGTGTCCATTCATACAACAAGATTGGAACCTGTGAATCACCTCCAAGATGGGAGGGGTTCTCATCTAGATGCAACACTGTGAATAATTGTCTTCACCTAGATTGAAATAAGGTGGTTTGTCCCCTAGATTTGGAGGACCTCTCACCAGAATGCATCAAATATAGATTACTTGTGAATAATTGTCGTCACCTAGATTGGAATGAGGTGGCCCTCTCGCCAAATATTTCATTTGACATGTCCAGCATTTCATTTGACCTGTCCTGCATTTTATTTGAACCCTCGTCTCTCTGGGGTTTCTCTCGGCCCTGAAAAATCTTTTTGTGTTGAAAAATTTTGTGTCGTTCCAAGTGCGTTTTTGCATACTTTGCTTCAAACGTAAATCGAGACCCTAAAAACAACGTTGGGGTATAAAAGCAGGTGAAAAGGGACATGTAAAAGGAGAGTAGTTGGAACGTCCCTTTTGGACTCTAAATACAACGTTGGGGTATAAAAACGGGGGCACACAGCCGCGTCCCTTTTGGATCCTAAATGCAAGGTTGGGATAAAAAAGGATTCAGGTAAAAAGAGTCGTTCCTTTGGGTCCTTAAAGGCAAGTTTGGGATAGGCGTCATGTAAAACGATTCGACGAAATGGTACAGTGACGTTTCAAACGACATGGCGATGAACAAGATGGTTTCAAATGACGTTTCAAACGATATGGTTTCAAATAAGATCGTTTTCCATTTCCAATCATTTTTTGAAAGGGTCACGGTGTTTAACAATTTTTTCGACTGACTGTACGAGTGCATTAAATAATGCGACAGAAAAAGTAGCAAAATTATCTATGGCATTAGCTGCTGTCGAAACACTATCATTTAATAATGGTAACCCAAATGTTTCTGTAGCCATAGATGGTACCTGGCAAAAATGGGGCCATACTTCTCTCAATGGTGTTGTTACGGCAGTTAGTGTGGACCTGGGAAAGTTGTTGACGCCGAAATATTATCGAGGAAATGCTCATGTCATTTTAACGGCAACGTACATAGTGATGAGTGTTCGGCAAATTATTTTGGAAATAGTGGGGAATGGAAGTTGAAGGTGCACTTGATATCTTCCATCGCTCAGAGGTACTACACAATTTGCGATATACACAATATTTGGGTGATGGGGATTCTAAAGCATACAAAGCAGTTTTAGAATCTAAACCTTATAAAGATGTCTACATTGAAAAATTAGAGTGTGTGGTTCATATTGAGAAAAGGATGGGCACACGACTCGGGGCATTAAAATTAAAATTAAAAGGCAAAAAGCTCGATGACAAAAAAATCTCTAGACGGCCGTAATAGATTGATTGATGCAGAAATAGACAAATTGGAAAGATACTATGGTTTGGCTATTCTAAACAACTCGGGAAAGTTGTCCGCGATGAAAAAAGCTATTTGGGCTATATTTTTTCATAAAATCTCAACAGATTTGAATCCACAACATGGTTTATGCCCCTTGGGAAATGATTCGTGGTGTGGATATAATAGGTCCAAACTGAAAGGTGATACATTTAAACATAAACACAATTTACATATTGCAAATATGCATTGCATAAAAAAGTATTTAGAGATCTTTCAAACCCTGAACTTCTGTCTAGATGCTTGCATGGTAAGACACAAAATTGTAATGAAAGCTTAAATAGTGTTATATGGTCCATAATTCCAAAAACTGTTTTTGTGCAGCTGGGAACTTTAAAAACCGGAGTATATGAAGCTATATCTATATATAATCAAGGGTTGATTACCAAATTAAAAGTTTTAGATTTATTAAATATTCAATCTGGATTTTATACATGTCGAGCATTGCAAGAAGCAGGTCATGCACGTATAAGGAAAGCGGAAAAGGCAATTTCACAAAAAACCAAAGAAGGTAGGATTAAAAACAGACAGTTAAAATGTTGAAAAGAAGATGATCTCTTGCAGATGATCCCAGCAATTCAGGAGTAGATCAAGACAGGGCTCTTTACTCAGATAAATTTTTGTAATGCAGTGCTATCGCCATCTGTTGTCCAAAATATTATTTATTTTTGTGAATATATCTTTTGATTATTTATCAAACTTCAGTTTAATATGCAATTTATTTAGTTAATGAAAATAATTTATTGTATTATAAAATAAATATGATTGGAAAAGTCAATTTTTTTTTAAATTATGTAAATTTCATTAAAATATCTACACTTTTGCTTTGTATAATGAATCTGTTTCAGTTTTTCATATTTAGTGTTTTGTTTGTTCAGAACTGTTTATGGTAATTTTATCAAAATTAGGGTTTAAATTTCTGTTTTATAGATAACCTTTTAATTCTTGAGACCTTTCCCTTCTGGTTTGTATGTCCCACTTCAACAACAGTTATAATTCATCACTATTTCTCCATTTTGAAGTGTTTTACAACCTCGCTGTTTAACATATTTTGACATAGTCTTGTTTTGTTCTTCTTTCCATGTAACAAATTCTATAATGTTAATTAAAAGAAGATTTGAATTTACTAGTATAAAATTATGTAAACTTCAGTAGGAAACATTTATACGTAAATGTATAAAATTCAGTTTACTACAGTGAAAATTTATAAACTAAACGTTTTTTTTTAAATGCAACTATTCATACCACTGAAAGTATCGAATTCCTTCAAAATCTCTTCATTTACATCACACTGTTGGTGATCATGAATATTTTTAAATGCCTTTTCAAACAGAAAGGGCGAGTGAAGACTTTATTACAAAATGAGCAGATTAAGTCTCTGCTATGCCCATTCATTTCAGAAAACAATAAGTAGGCGAAAATTGATTACAAAAAATGAAAATACAGATTGACTAATTAAAATAACAAGAAAGATAACAAACAATTAACAAAATAAAGCAAAAAAACAAGAAACCAAAAGTAAAAATTATTAAAAATGTAAATAAAAGGCAAAAGCACTTCCGCAAAAATCGTTCGACTGATACAGGGATACAAAAATAGCAAGGCAATCAATTATTTTAGTTTCCATATTTCGTAACAGATGGCGCTAGCACTGCATTAAAAAAATCTAACTGGGTGCAGAGCGCTGTCTTGACACACACCTAGCAATTCAAATTATGGTTCTGGTATGTATAAGTTAAACGTATGATGTTTTTACTTTAACCTTTCGGAGACGGCGGTTTTCAGTCGAAAATTTTCCACAGGACAGCACTTTTAGACACACTGACTTCCCCCATTTTTCTCACTGATTGATGCTACCATACACAGGCGGACAAAAGAAGCAAGATAACTTAAGTCTCCTGCTGTGAAGTGGGGATGTCCACGTTTTATAAAGTCCCTAAATGCGAAGATTTCCCTTTCTTAGGGAAACATGTTTTTTTAGAATACGGTGTAACGGCTACTAATGATTTCAGTTCAAGAAATCTAGAAAAATTTATTTATCTATTTTCTAAAAAGGAGACATTTCCCTATAATTTAAGCTGCATTCCACCTAGATTTCATCTTCAATATTTTTAAAAGAATTGAGTGAAATAGCATACAAAAAAAAATTTTATTATTATATAAAACAGTGCTGATAATATAAAGCATTGCGTAAAAAATAGAAGTGCTTATTTCATTTTAATTAAACGTACAATAAACTTAGGTAAAATTAATTAAATTTTGTTTAGTAAAACTTATTTATATTTTGATTTTCAGTAAATGCATTAAAATAAGTAAATTGTTATAATTTTATTTTTCATTCTATTAAATGTAGGAATTTCTTACACAAACTTAATTTACGCAGGTGCCAAATTAATGTAATTTTTAATTAATTATAATAATGTATAATCAATAATATAAAATAAAATAAAATGGAGAATGTGTGCTTGATTTATGTCATAATGTAAAATAAAGATATTTTCTTAGATCGTTAAAGAATTATTCTGAAATAGTTTAACACTTTAAAGCTCTATCTTTTTTTAAATAAAAATATCTACTTTGAGACACTTGCATACGGCTTCAATAAAGAAGAAAATTACGTGAAACATGTGTTTTGTTTAAACGTTGTTGTACGTATTTGCAACATATGTATTCCAATGGACATCGTCAAAAATCAACTATGATTCTTAAGAAACTGCTCTGTTAATGATTTTATAATTGTTTTTCTCTTTTAGAATATATTTGCAGAAAACATGGTGCTCTTAATCCATTCTGTTTTGATATATTAGAATTCATAATACTTAAAGAATCCTTAGAATAAGTCTAAATTTTATTTACAAGTATTTTTCAAAAATTAAAATTATATTTTCCTTTGATCTAATTCTTCCTATATATACTGAAAATTAAGATAAAACATTTACTGTGGCAAATAAATCAGATGAACAGCAGGTAGGTGTTTCGCATTATGCTGTAAAATGTGAATATCCTAAGGCTATGAATGTTGGCACATGTTAAAAAGTGCCACATTGTAGCATAAAAAAACATTGTAAAAATACATGAAGGGACTACCCTTCATGTTTTTTTTATTGAAAAACAATCATGATTAGGGGTTCCATCATGTAACAGAGCTGATACGCATTAAGTCAAAATCCTTACGTTGTCGTGGTGTGGAAATTAGAAGTGGGGGATCTAGCTTGGTTATCGTTCTCGTTACTTAATCGTCATTTAAATTACGAGGTCCTTCTTATTACTTTGTTCCTAATGGAACTCGTAAATGAAATATTAATAATTTATCAATTTACCTACGTGTTTCTTAAAATAAATTTTTTAAATACACATAAGAAATTTAAGATAATATTTTTTTTCAACAGTAATAAATTGTTTTCATTTGTAAAAAATAGGAAATGCTTTTCAATTTTAGAAAACTTGATTGTAAAGTACAAACAATAAGCTGGTATTAAAGACAAAATATTATGAATACAAAAATTTTTAATTTGCCGAGGAGCTTCATGTATCTCGGTAATCTTGTTTACATAAAAGGATTATACTATTCTTCTTTGTACTGAATTGTTTCTTTTGCGAGTAATGACAACATACTGAGCTTCTTAATTTTTTTCGACTTTTGTACAAAAAAGTTATATTCTTAGCTTTTGGATAATCCTTATTTTTTACTTAAAATTTCAAAAGAATTGCATAATGCCTCAATTCTAAGATTATTGCTCTGATTTTTGTGCGATGATGAACTGATTTTGTGTGTAAGGTAGAGCCAATACATTCCTACGAAGACAACTCCTTCGATCAACATTCAAAACAATTACAAAAACATTTACTTCTCAACCCACTGACTCCTCAATCGAGTTGCAGATAACTGTGACAACAATTTTTCTTTACTTTTTTCAAAACGAAGAAAGACTTGAGATTCAAATATCACCCCCCTCCTCTTCGTTTGAACAGTCCCCTAAAGTGACCGGATAAGTAGAAGAGGGCTTTGTCGGGGCATAGTTTCTATTTATCCTATGTCCGACAATTTAACAGAAAAGGAAATGCCCTTTCCAAAGATTTATTACCGCAATAAGAGGAAGAATAGTTTCCCGGCTACTTGAAAGCAACCTTAGAAGATTTACAAAAAGGCAGATGTACATTTCTCGGTTTTCTTACACCAAAAAGACATATGATAATCAACAATGACCAAAAACTGAAAAATCAAAAAATAATCAACGAGGCATTTTTTGTCGATATATAAGATTTTACGACTTGCTTTCCATATTCATTTACAAGAACCATTTTATTCTGTATTCAGAGTTTCAAACGTTCAATAGCCTTGGAGTGCCCCCGAACACTCTTTTCTTTGTACTATTGTACATACGTACAATAGTACATACGTACAATAGTACGTATTGTACATATTGTACGCCTATTTATGCGTGACTCACGAATAAATAGGCGAAAAAAAAGAGAACGAACATATTATTTAAATTTAAATGTAACTATCTGTTAGATTACGTTCTGATTATATTTATTTTTTCAGATATTTTGAATTGGATAGTTTTTTTATAAAAAAAATTATCCAATACTATAGAACTTTCTAAGTTTGAAAGTCCCCATTTTCCTTTTCTTAAAGAAACTTGTGTTTGGAAATCGCGTGTTATAATTACTACTGATTTCATTTCAAAAATTTCTTTTCCTTTTAAAGGAGACACTTACTACGAATTTAAACCACATTCCACCAAGATTTCTTTTTCAGTATTATTAAAGGCATTGAATGAAATAGTATAGAACATTGATTATTATATAAAACACTAATCAAAATGTAAAATATTGCACGAAAAAGGAAATGCTTTTTTCATTTCAGTCAAAGGTATAGTAACCTAAAGCAAATTTAAATTAATTTATCAAGGTAAAATTTATTTAATTTGATTTTCAGTAAATGTTTTAAAATGTTGAAAATGTTATAGATTTATTTTTATTTTGTTAAAACGCAGTAATGTTGTACACACAAACTCAAATTATCGTGTTAACTCTTAAATTAATTGATTTTGAATAACAAATAATAATATAAATATTTTGAACATTTAGATACATACAATGAATTAAAAAAATGGAAAGAAAAAGCAAAATTTTTGCCTGTCTCTATATGCCATAATGTAAAATCTCAAATCGATAATGGGCTATTTTATAATCATATACTCTGAAGCTCTCTATCTATTTATAATGGAAAATATTTGCTTTAAGAAACATACATAATTCTTTAACAAATAACAAAATTACATTAACTATAAGTGAGTTTAAAAAAATCTTATAACTATTGAACATCTGTGTACCAATAGACATATAAATATTCAACTAAGCTATATTGTGGTATTGTGGTTAATCAATTTATAATTGCTTCTCTGAGAATTAATTAGTTATCTATATAACACACTCTGTTAAGAATTTTTTATACTTTCTTTCTTAAAAGAATAAAAACATTGATATAAATGTCATTTTTTTATTGCCTCGATAATTCATTCTGTTTTGATGCATTAGATTTCATAATAATTATTGAATCTTAAGATTACGTTTAGATTTTTACACCTAGCATTTTTCAAGGATTAAAATTTTATGGTAATGTTCATCGTTGATCTAATTGTCCCTACGTATGCTGAAAATTATGATAGTCGATTAACAATGACAGGTAAATGTGATAAATGGCAAGAATGTGGCGTTAACTTAATACTATATCTCAAAATCATAAATAAATGTGAATTATTAAACAGTACCACTTTGTACATTCCACGTTTTTACAGCTGTGGTATCCGAGTGATCACAATTGAGGATTCCATTACCTAGCAGGGCTCTAATACACGTTAACTTTCTAAAGGCTTAAAGTACTTTCATTGCCGTCATAACATAATCGACTGGGTTCCAGGTCGGATATCATCCTCGTTACTTGATTGTTATTCAAAATAATGAGGTCCATCTCATTGCGTTATCCCTCATGTTTCCTCTGAATGAGACATTAATAAACTATCTATTTATTTGCATGTTCTTAAAAATAAATCCTTTAAAAACACAAGTGAATAAATGTAAAATTTATATTTTTTCCAACTGTAATAAACTACTTTCGTTAGCATAAAATATCAAATCCTTTGAATTTTTAGAAAAAATCTTGATTAGTAAAACGCAAACAATTAGTTGACATAAGACAAAATTATGACTACACATATCTTTAAGTCAGCAAGGAGCAAATCATTCATGTATCTTGGTAAACTTATTTATATAAGGAAAAAACTATTCTTATTCGAATTTAATTGTTCTTTTATGACTAATTACAACACATTTATTTCTTGCTTTTTTTCATCTTTCATATAAAAAGGTTATTTTATTAGTTTTATGGATAGAAGTTAAGCTTGTTAGTTTCTTATTTTTAAGTTACAATAAATTATAATTCTTTTGATGTATCAGTTAGTATAACATTGCTGAAATTCTAAGATAAATGCTCTGATCTCTGTGTGATAAAAATAAACTTCAAAAATATTTTAAGAAATATAATGCACGCGTCATTCTAATTCTAAATACAATCTTCCCTTTTAGGACGTATGGTAATACAATAGTTTCCAAATGTGCAGCTCAGAAAAAAAATTAGCCCCAGTCCAAAAATAAATCGAAAAATTCACAATAATCGAATATTCTTTATTAACATAGCAATAAAAACCATTACATTTGAAAATCAATGTAAGATGAATCCCCTCTCCCAATAATTTACACTCAAAGCGTGTAAAAGACCTCCACAGGTATCTGCCATTTTTTAAGTGATTGATTAGCTTGAACTTATTCACTACTGTGCAATTTATTGCGCTTTACTACAGCTGATTTTTTTAGGTGCTTCATCTGTTATTATTTGGCATTTAAAGATTTGATCACTATCTCCTGCAGAATCCTATACCTACTCATTCTCACCTGCAGAAACACTGCAATTGATAGAGACTCTCTAAATGATTGAATATAATCGAAGACTCCTCTAAACTTCAGATCTGTGGTGATCACAATCCTATTGTTTTTTTAGATGAATTTGAATAACTACGTGCTACCCCCCCACACCACCACTCTCTGCATTTATTCCTTTCCAAAATGAAACAAATTCCAAGAAATTTTTACTACCTCTAGTATAGATTTAATAGTATGGACCTAATTTATAGATTGATCAAAATCTTCTTCATTTTGTACTTCACAATCAGAATCTGAATCGTCAAAAATTTTGTCTTTTAATTCAATCAAAAGTTTCTGGATCTCTTAAATGGTCAGATCTCTTTTCCGTTTTGGCATTTTCTCTTCTGTTTTTTTAAAAAAATCAAGTTAATTTAATATGAGAAAAAATATAGAGATGAATGTGTAAAAAGGCAAGAAAAACCATTTACAATAACAACTGTGTAAAGATTAAATCTCCTAGTGGGGAAAGGGCATAAGAGGGAAAAGGAGGGAATTCTAGATAAGTGGAAAAAAGAGGGAACACCCTTTCCCCCTCTCAATACAAAAGAGACCGGTCAAGTGATAGACGTCCCTGGATTCTAATAAGAACCGCAGTGATTCGAAAGCTGTTAAAAAGGGGAAAAAAGAGCTTGGTCGCTACTCCGATCAGCGCCGTCCTTTAAGGGGCAACTCTTTTTAGTCGCACTATCGACCATACGTCCTCTAAAGGTTAAATCACTCTTTATCAAAAGTGTAAAATTCAACACAAAATGAACATTTTTGAAAAATCTACACATTTAATAGTTTTGAAATTTTGCACATATATTAATATTATATAAATAAATATTTTAATGAGAGATTTTGTCAAAAAAATTATTCAAAAAAAAAGTTATGGATTGAATGTACAAGAACATTCAGCGTTTTAAATTTTTTGACGTGTTACTCCACATATGAAATTTTTGAAAAAAAACTAATCAAAATTTTTAAAAAAAGCTCTCATTAAAATGAAGAAAACAGTGCAATAAATGTACAAAACAATTTCATGACTGTACAACTGGTCAATTTTTCAAAAAATTTTCCTTGGACTTGGTCATTTTTAACATTACGGAGATAGGGAAAATGCTGCGTGAAGTGACCCCCTTAATATCCCTATATGTCAGCATTAACTTTCAAGTACACTCATAAAATCAGAGGTACTTCTCACATCTGGGTTGAAGTAGTAAAACACTTAGATTTCACTTTGGCGTTTATTTTCTCTCAGTCTCTTAGCGTCAGATAATGTTGAGAATTTATGGAATAAATTCTCAACATTTTAAATTATATCAACATTAATCTCAACGTCACAACTACCTTAAGAAGTGCTATCGAGAATTTTATGAAATTCCGACTGCTCTGTATATCTCTTTGCTGAAGAGGTCAGATTGCCGCGAATGAAAGAAACAACGTTCTAATGGCGAAAAAGAGAGAGAGAGAGAGAAATGTTTCTATTCCCGTGAAGAAAGGCTTTTACCAGAGAAATAAAATACTCTTCTTCTCTGAATGGTATTGTGAAAAATAAAATTCAAAAAAATGAAAAGATGTGCAATACTACCGTGAATTTGACCAAAAGGGAATAAAATAGTGAAGGAAGAACATAGAGTGCAATATTGAAGGACCAACATCGAAAAAAAATTATTTTTTTTTACAAGTGCAAATCAAATGACAACAAAATGTGAAACACTGTGAACGAAAAATTTCTGCCGCTAAGAAATAAATGTCATTGAAATTATTATTTTTCATTTTAGTAAGATTGAAGTGACTGAGTTTTGCTGAACAGAACTTTAAAAAAAAGAGTAATATAATATCATACTTAACTTTTTAACTATATTTTGTGTTAAAGGATATATCGTTTATACTTTAATTGAGAAAGCAGAGTGTATGTGTTTTGTTATACGAAATTTTGAGAAACTTTAATGTACTTCTCATAATTTTACAATAAAATGTTGAATGAGTTAACATTTATGATAGATATTGGTGTTTTAAAGTTGAAAGATATAAATTTAGTTATTAGAGAAATGACTCTAATGTACTAATTGTGGTGTTCTTAAGAGTTGGTCCATGTGATCGTTACTAAATTAAATGAGAGGTTCTCAGGGACTTGACATCAAAGAGGCTTCTTTTGGTAGGGAATTTTAACGTTTATTTACTATTATAATTTCTAAACTAAAAACGATTTTCTACAAAAACTGCTATATAACACATTCCGGTCACTCGCTTCGTTACAAGTCGTTCCCGTTCTTTTGACCATTCTCTTTTCTCGAGTCCTTTGTTTACAAAAGCTAGCTTCATATATCGGATGCTAGAGGACGCAACACTGATTTTGCTGAGAAAAAAAAACAAAGTCACGTTGCATTCTTTTTTCTCCACTGAATTTTATTATTTTCTTAATTATTTTATTCACCAGTAACTTAATTGCCTGCAATTTTTTTTTTCATTTTGAAACTGAGTGTTTTGATATACAGGCCATATATCAGGATTCACTGTTTCTCGAAATCTTCCTTATCTAAATTTAAAATTAATTTAACAGCTTGAAGCTTATTTTTGGATACTATACAGTGGATAAAAGAGAATTCAATCATTATAAATTTTGTATATGTCTTGAAACATTAAGAGGAAAAGCGTGTTTAGTTTGATATATACATCTCTTATTGTTTTCTTATTAGCATCCCTGAATATATGTGATTTGATCACGCAGATTTCTCAGAGAGATGTGTTCAAAAATAAGTAGTATGATACAGTTTACATTAGTGAATGTATGATGTAAGAGGAAAAGAAGAGTTTTATCTATGAAAGAAGGTTACGAAGATATTCAAAATATTGTATGCGATATTTTTAGGTTACAGTGAATATTGCGAAAATTTTATTTCATCAAGCTATAGTCTTCGTTGAAACATAAATACTAAAGGAGATGATAGACTTATTTCTAGAAGTGAGTCCCCTTTTCTGACTAAAAATTAATAAAAAAGAGCTCTTATATTCTTTTATTTTATAACGCATATAAAAAAAATATTGTTTATTGTGTTGAATAGTGCTTATAAGTTGTTGCACACCGTTTCCATATTATTAATTTTTTTCATTTTAATAGTGTCTATATTTTTAAAAATGTGTTTCATATATGCAAAATTTTGTGTAACAATATTAGATATTACTATGATGGCACCAGAGTAGATTTTTATTTGTATGATATTATGTATTTTTATACCTACTATCTTATTGTTTGATATGATATCATTTTCCAATATAAAAAAATGAATACATTATCTACTAGCTATAATACGAATCAGGAAACGTGAGCTCTTATTCTGGATGTCGGATAGATTTGAAAAAGCTAATGTTTATTTATTCGTACGGAATTTCATTTTTATCAATTAATATTTTGGAAGTGACATTATTGTGTTTGTTGTTATAGTTCCGTTTATTTTATTGCATTTTGATTTTAGTGTTCCTTAAATATTTCTACTGCGTGTAATATGTGTTTTCAAATGATGTTATGTATTGTTTTCGACATATTGAAAATTAATTAAGTTTGTAAAAGAGAGAAAAATCACTCCCATTACTCCCTCTTAAAACGGGGGAGGGGGAATGTAAGGATAATTAAATTAGATGCAAAATTAAAAATTCCTTATATAGCATTTAACTTTTATTTGTCATTACATCTTCAAGTATAAATTTATCACCCAATTATTGCTCCGAAACATATGGCCTAACAACTAAACATTTCTGATCCCAGATCACTATATTTAACAGCCCTATATGTCGGCATTAACTTTCAAGTACACTCATAAAATCAGAGGTACTTCTCACATCTAGGTTTAAGTGATAAAACCCTTAGATTTCACACTGGCGTTCTTTTTTTTATCTCTGCATCTTAGCGTCAGATAATGTCGAGAATTCATTGAAAAAAGCTTTTTTAAAATTAAATCTGATTCTGACTCGAAACATGTCACGTATATATATATATATATATATATATATATATATATATATATATATATATATATATATATATATATATATATATATATATATATATATATATATATATGTGTGTGTGTGTGTGTGTAATAATTCCCATTAGTATCCTTTTTATTAATTCTTTGTAACAAACTTTAATTCTTTGGTCTAAAAATAACACAGTAATCTTTATCGTAATCGGATAGTCCGAAATCCCTGTCCCGCCCTTTCTATCTGTCGCGAATCCTCATTCCGAGACTTCGCAATTTATCTGAAATTATTATTTTGTAGTGATTAGTTGCAGTAGTGTGGCAACGCAGTTTGTCTCGCGAGAAGCCACGAGAAATGGCATTTTTTAGTGAGTTAGTAAATAAAGCTTCTATCTATCAACTACGGTCGGCTCGCTCGTTACTTTAAGTGTGGTTTTACTTCTTGGAATTTTTACCTGAACTTTTGATACTTTTTTGAATTCTAGGAACATCTCACGACTGCTCTCAGCCCGATGTGAATTGAGGTAAGCTTGACTATTTTCTTAATCGAAGTTAAGCCTAAGAATTAATTATTGACATAATTAAATGGCATCCCTGCCGGGATACGAACCCGGGACCTTTGGATTAGAAGAGGCTGCTAAAGATCATTTTGCAAGACATGTCACAAGAGATGCAGATGGGAGATATGTTGTTAGTTTACCTTGGATTCAAGGTCATCCATTTCTATCAAACTGTAGAAACTTGGCTGAAAGAAGATTGAAAAATTGTGTTAGATCCTTAGAACGTAGCAAGAATTTACGAAAATATGAAGCAGTTTTTCACAGTTGGCAGAACGAAGATATTATTGAAGAAGTTCAGAACGTTGCCGATAAGAAGAATGAACACTATCTACCGCACCATCCTGTATATAAAGATAATTCCACTACCAAAATTAGACCGGTGTTTGATGGATCGGCGAAAGAAAAGAATTCTTCTTCGATAAATGAATGTCTCGAAAAAGGACCAAATATGGTAGAACTAATTCCAACAATCGTCAATAAATTTCGGCTCCGCAAGTTTGGCATAACAGCAGATATTGAGAAAGCCTTTTTGCAGATAGGTCTTCAAGAAAAGGATAGACCTTTTGAGATTTTTGTGGTGGGAGAATGGCGATAAGGAGAAAACCAAGATTTATCAACATAAGAGAGTTGTGTTCGGGATCACTAGCAGTCCTTTTCTTCTTGAGCGACTCTGGAAGATCATTTGAAACAGGTCTCAGGGCATCTGCAACTTACAGCGCAGAAGTTATTAGAATCGTTTTATGTGGATAACTGTTTGACGAGTGTAGATAATGCAGAAGACATAGAAAGATTTATGCTTGAATCTAAAGAAATTTTGAGCCTCGCCAAATTCAACCTACGTGGCTGGGTACATACAGGTGTTTCTGAAGCAGAAAAAGGTACTCTATTGGAAGAAGAGAAGAAAGTTCCTGTTTTGGGTTTAATTTGGAAGCCTGACAAAGACACATTATCTGTTAATTGGGAAGAAAACTCGAAAATCAATGAAATTCCAGTAACGAAACGCAAAATACTCTCAGCTGTGCACCGTATCTTTGACCCAATCGGGTTCACTTGTCCTGTTACTTTAGAACCAAAAATATTGCAAGAATGTTGGAAATTGGGAGTTTCTTGGGACACAGAATTACCTTTATCAATATCAAGAAAATTCGAAAGATGGAAGGAACATTTAAAATGCTTAAATAATTTAGAAATTCCTAGATGCATATCTAAGGAACTTTCCCCTAACAGTGATTTATCACTGCATGTATTTTGCGATGCAAGTAAGGCCGCCTACGCGAGTTGTGTATTTTTAAGAACTGAAGTTGGTGGAGCAATAACATGTCAACTTGTACAAGCCCGTGCTAGAGTTGCCTCAATAAAACCAATCACTATACCAAGATTAGAGCTTCTTGCATGTACTATTGTATCTAGACTCATAAATACTACGAAGATTGATTTAGGACTGGAGAATGTACCTATTTATTGCTGGTCGGACTCTGTAAATGCTCTTTATTGGATAAAGCGCAAAGAAAATTGGGGCACCTTTGTGAACAACAGGGTACAAGAAATACGTCGATTGTGACCAACCCCGAAGATTGGAAACATATTCCAGGAATTCTGAATCCAGCTGACCTCCCTTCTAGAGGATGTGGTGTAGTAGAACTTATTGCATCGTTATGGTGGGAGGGTCCAAGTTGGCTGAACAAACCTCGTGAAGAATGGCCATTATCTGAATCATGCCCGGATCGTGCAATAATTGATTCGGAAAGAAAGAGAACTGTTGCTTCTACAATCAATCTCATGAACCAAAAGAAATGGATTATCTTTCTGAAATTTCATCGTTTAAGAAGATAATAAGAGTCACAGCATGGATTTATCGATTTTACCATAATCTTAGAAAACAAAGGAATGACAGAGACTTTGGAGAATTAATCCCCCAAGAAACGGATGCAGCTGAAAGAAAAGTATTGAAAATAGTACAAAAACAAAGCTTTTCAAACGATACTAAATCCTTACTATCACAAATGCAAACTCTAGTAGATTCGGATGGAATAATCAGAATAAAATCGAAGATAATAATGAGAAAAGACGTTGAATCCATACGCTATCCTATAGTTCTTCCTTCCCGACATCCTATTGTGACGAAGTTGATTATACAAAAGCATATAGAACTTTTACATGCTGGAGTACAAACAGTGATGTCTGCGTTGCGTGAAAATTATTGGATTTTAAAAAGCAGAAAAACTGTCAGGAGAGTGTTGAGTGAATGCATCATCTGCAAAAGATTCACTGTTAGACCTCTCACAACACTTAGTCCACCACTACCTGAGGATAGAGTTAGAGAAGCACAGATTTTTGAAATAACTGTCGTGGACCTATGCGGACCACTTTTTCTAAGAGATCGGACAAAATCCTGGATTGTGCTGTTCACTTGTGCAGTTTTTCGCGCAGTACATATGGAACTCGTTACCTCTTTGTCTACCGAGAGCTTCATACTCGCTCTCAGAAGATTTATTTCACGTAGAGGTCGTCCTTTCATTATTTATTCAGATAATGGAAAGAATTTGGTTGGAACATCTAATGAACTTAAGAACATTGATTGGAAGAAAGTGAAAGATTATGGGAGTTTAAAGAAGATTAATTGGAAATTGAACCCACCTTCCTCACCTTGGTGGGGGGTTCTGGGAACGGCTTATAGGAATGCTAAAAATAATTCTCAGAAGAGTCCTAGGAAAAGCTTGCCTAATTTACGAAGAACTTTATACTGTAGTATGCGACTCTGAAAGTGTGATCAATTCTAGACCATTGACTTATTTGTCAGAAGATCAGGAGGGCCTTGTTGCTCTCACACCAGCAATGTTCTTACAAGAAATAAAAGAGAATGGAGTCCCGGATTTAGATCTTATCAATTCGCAGAGAATGAATCGTAGATTTCTTTATCGTCAGAGGATAAGACAAGAATTTAGGAAACGCTTTCGTCTGGAATATCTAGGCCAGTTGAAGAGTTTTTCTAAATCTCGGAAGGAGGACGTTATCAAGGAAGGAGATATTGTACTAATAGGAGATACTAACTCTAAAAGAATTTACTGGCCTCTTGCTAAAGTGATTAAACTTATCCCAGGGAGAGACGGAAGAGTTAGAGTAGTAGAAGTGTCAACAAGTAGTGGATCCTTCTTACGACCAATTCAGAGACTATATCCTCTGGAAGTCAGTGGAACTGATATATCTGATTTGCCAGAGCAAATAAAAGAGACACTGAAGGACCGAGTTTGAGTTCCAGTACCAGTTAAGGGAACTCAAAGGTGGGAGTGTGTCGCGAATCCTCGTTCCGAGCCTTCGCAATTTGTCTGAAATTATTATTTTGTAGTGATTAGTTGCAGTTGTGTGGCAACGCAGTTTGTCTCGCGAGAAGCCACGAGAAATGCCGTTTTTTAGTGAGTTAGTAAATAAAGCTTCTATCTATCAACTACGGTCGGCTCGCTCGTTACTTTAAGTGTGGTTTTACTTCTTGGAATTTTTATCTGAACTTGTTACTTTTTTGAATTCTAGGAACATCTCACGACTGCTCTCTGCCCGATGTGAATTGAGGTAAGCTTGACTATTTTCTTAATCGAAGTTAAGCCTAAGAATTAATTATTGACACTATCCAATCAAAACTACTATTACATAATAATCACGCGAATGCCACTGCCAGTATAAAAGCAAAAATCTTGTGTAATCACTCTTTTTGTCTTTGTGTTGTGTCCTTCAAGATGTCTCCACTGCTTGTCTCTTGTCCGCTTTGCTTCATAATTGTCGTAAGTTTGTCTCGTCAACGTGAAAATGTACCGCAATTTTATCGAAAGCTTTTAATGTGTGCTTCACAATAAAAAAGATGAACGTCCACTGAAGATGTTGTTTTAATGAAAACCTATTAACACTCGACAAATACCACACTCGGCCAATACACTACTGAAAGTTGACAAGGATACTTTCCTGCCACGAACATATGCAATAAAAAGATGAAAAATTATAAAAAAATAACTTGTTCAAGTTCTTTCGCGTTCCCAGCGACAACAAGAGAAAAACCTTTTATTACTCCGTTTACTAAAGCTGCTGATGTGCTCAACTGCTTCGTTAAGAAGGAGGAAATTCAATTTTGTGCGCGACGCCTTCGTTTTCATCAAATTCATCCAAAAAGTGTTGTGAATAATCGTATAACAATTTCGTGTTTCGTCGAAAAGTGCAACCGTCAACAGAAATAAAAGTGAAAATAAGTATCAAATGGGCGTTACTAAATTAAAAAGGTGAATGCTGAGCTCAGCGGAGTTTTTGTTTTGTTCCTCAAGGGTGGTGGATCTTGTGGTTTTTTGGTGATTTATTTTAAAATATAATTTATAAATTATGAAATTTTATTTTCAAAATCATTTATATTGAAAATTTTATACGTATGAGTTTTTTTTAAAAAAGTGATTCTGATCTTTGATATTCTTATGCTTAACATTTCATGAAAAATTATTTCACATATTTTTAATAGTGTTGCAATACATGTTTTTAATTATGGTAAAACAATATATATATAAATAAGAAATTTAAATACTTTAATGTTTGATATTTTAATTTTAACAATTAATAGCTGCAAATGTATTGATTTTTGTTGAAATTTCAATTTTATATTTTGGAATTTTTATTTTTTGTACTTCAAATTTTTAAGTTAAATTAAAATTTTTAATTTCTCTATGATTCTCAGATTTGTTTTTAAAATGGCGAATAATGAGCAAATCAATTTGGCTGTAATTAGTACTACCAATCAAATCCCTAATGAGCCATTTATAGTCTCTTTTGATTCTGAAAATGGAATGAGGATAGAAGCTTGGTTAGATTATTTTAATAATGCATGTACACTTAATAATAAAGATAATTGGAAAATTTTAAACATATAAAAATATCTAAAAGTGTCTGCATTAACCCATTTCATTAACTCTTGCCTTAATATTTCAAATTTTGGAGAACTTTGTTCTATTTTTATTGAAAATTTCTTAAAACCTAATGTTGTAAGTTTATCGAATTTCTCCCAACTCCAATTAAAAAATAATTTAGAGCAATGTTTTAATCAAAAACTAAATCATGGTAGACAATTAGGTCTATCTCCTCAACTCATTTTGGAAGGACTTGCTGATGGAATGCCCGCCAATATTAAGCAATTAATGACATTAAATCCTCCTACCTCATCTACAGAATGGCTCATGGTAGCTGCACGCTTAGTGAAAACACAAGCCCCTAGGCCAGAACAAAATACTTTTAGACAAAATGTTCCCATTCGACCAAGACAATATACTTTTGTACCTCATAATCACCATTCTTTTCGACCCTATTTCCAAAATTTTAACAGAACGCGTCCACAACATCTCCCAGATTAGCATGCTCACAACTTTAACAATCGAGGATTTAGACCTAACCACCACACACATTTTCAGCATGGAATGCCACCATATCCATGCAGTATTTGTACTGAACAAGGAATTCCCAATGCCTATAATTGGAAACAACAATGTCCTCTTAATCAACATCAATTGAGACAAACCCCATTTACTTGTGACTCATCTTTGGCTACTAACACTGTTTCTCAGAACTCGGAAAATTCTGTTAGCAGTCAACAAATCCCAAATCAAAGACAACACCCTCTACCAAGGCCTCTGGCCCAGCATATTGACAATTACAAGTATCTCATCATTGCCAAGCTTAGTTAACTTGGACAATTTACCTAAACAGAACAATATAAATATTGTTATTGATACTAGATCCACTCTATCTTTAATTTCTGCAGATATTGCAAGTAAACTTAGATTACCAAAACGAACAACTAGGCCTATACATATTAACCAAACCCATCGCAATTTTCAACTAAACAAACTATACAAAGCTTTCTTAACAATTGGACAGATAGAAAGAAACATAAATTTGTATATAATTAAAAGTAGTCTACCTTATACAGTACATGTACACTACCTGTATTAATCTAGGACTACCAGAATGTAGCCAATATAAATTTGTTATCGATTGTGAACATAACCAATTATTGCAGAATGGACAAATCATTGTAAATAATCAGATTAAACTCACTAAACAAATTTCATTACACATACAGGAAAAGTTAGTAAATACCTCAGAGAAAGTTTTCTCACCTCTGACTGTTAAAGAACTATTTCCTAACTTGATACAAATTCTTTCAGAATACTCTCATATTTTTTCTAAAAATGAATACGATGTAGATTAAAATAAGAATGGAACCCCCTGGAGTTAATTTAACATCGGGCCTCCCAATTTCTCAGTGAGCTTTTAGAACTTCAGCCACTTCAGAAGCTGAGATTAATAAACAAATACAAAATTTATTAGCTGAAGATTTAATTAAAGAATCCAATAGGTTGTTATTTTTCCCCTGTAACTTTGGCTTAAAAGAGAGATGAAGAACAAAAAACTAGATTATGTATTGACTATAGAAAACTTAATGCAATTTGTAAAACAGATGCAGAACCAATACCTCGAATAGACTCCCTCCTAGATAAATTAAATAGTGCTAAATTTTTCTCTATGCTCGATCTGGCAAGTGGTTACTGGCACATTCCTTTAAATGATGAAAATAAAGAGAAAAACTAGCTTTTATTACAACTAAAGGTTTACATGAATTTCAAGTTCTTCCTTTTAGTTTTCGAAATACCCCAGCAATTTTTAATCGTACCATTCGTAAAATTTTAACTAAACATAAATGTTCAAATTGTTCTTGTTACTATTTTGGTGATATAGTTATTTTTTCAAATTCTTTGGAGGAACATTATGCTCCTTTAAGAAAAATATTCCAAATTTGTGAGAAAGAAAACATTAAATTAAAATTTTCAAAATGTGTTTTTGCAAAAAATAAGATAAACTTTTTATGCTATGAAAGAAGGATGCATTACCCCTGATAATCAAAATATTGAAACCATTAAAAAATTACAACCTCCCAAAAATGTTAAACAACTTCAAAGTTTCCTCGGTTCTGTAAATGCTTACAACAAACTCACTGATTCCTATGCCAAAATTAGAGAACCTTTGAATCAACTACCAAAGAAACATAAACAACGGGCTGAATGTCAAAAAACATTTGAATTGTTAAAAACAAATCAGTAACTAAACTTGTATTACAATTATATGATCCCAAATTACCTCTTCATGTTTTTTCTGATGCCTCGCTGAATGCTATTGGAGCTGTTTTGAAACTACGTGAGAATTCTGGCACTCTTCATCTAGTATCTTATTGTTCTAGAACTTAACGTGATTATGAAAAAAATTATTGTATCACAGAATTGGAATGTTTGGCCATAGTAGATGCCCTTGATAAGTTTTATTATTATTTTCATTGTAAAAAATTCATAATCCACACTGATTATGCTGCTTTTGTTTGGCTTAAAAATGTGAAAAATTTAAGGGGTAGATTTTTTTCGTTGGTTTTTAATACTAAGCATGTTTGATTATGAAGTAAAATATTTAAAAGGGACTAATAATACTGAAGCTGACATGTTATCAAGACATCTTATTGCTCAATATATCCAACACTCTATACCAGTGCTTCTCAAACTTTCAATACTGGCGCCCTCCTTTTTGATCACAATTTTTATCGTGCCCCTCTTATACATTAATAATGTACTGAATGCAATAATAATGAACTTTGATGCTAATAGGCGATCTTAATTATAAACCATACAAATTAGTAACATAAGTATTAAATTTTGTATACCACTTTTAAGTAATAAATAAATAAATAAAATAATAGGATAATTATTATGTGTGTTATTTTTCCTTTCTCTAATTTTTAAATTGAACATATTGCAAAATGCGGTGGCTGCTTAGAAGACAAAATATAGATATCTGCTAAATATAGAAAAAGAACTCAGAGGGTCAATTTCTAATCATAAGCGTTCCTTATAAAAACTTTGCTTTGCAAGACAAGCCCATGGAAGTCGTTAATACTTATTAAACTTGTTCTTAATTTAGCATTAATTAATTAGTTATAAACTACTATGGAGCACTGATACATTTAAAATATGCCGTCTGAAGTACCCGCTTGCACGAGTTCATTTATAAGAAAATATTATTGAAAAAATCGCTGAATTTTGTAAAGAGAGTAAAGCCAAGTGCGCGAGAATGTTTACAAAAATATAAAATGATTTTTTAAATAATTGCTCAAAGTATAATTAGTTTAAAGCAAACTATAATTTCAAGCCTTACAGAATTATCATTTAGAATTGATGTTGAATAATGAACAATAATATAAAATTCAGATGAAGAATTATTGTACTATTTTTAATATTTAAAGCGAAAAGACTTCAACGTGTTTTAACCCTGGAGCAGGCGCGCACTCGATACCAATGGTCCAGCGGGGTTATTGAGTCACCCCAATTTTTTTTATAATTATTTTTATAGTACATAATAAAAATCGTAATTCCAGTGAATAATTTACTTATGAGAAAATATACTTACCTATTTTCAAGGACTTTTCAATTTTTCTTTGGTACCAAATAAACAGTTTTGCCAGAATTAATGATTTCGTAATCTGTGTGTCCCGCGTGACCACTTCCGGGTAAAAAGTGTATCCATTATGATAATATACATGCTACTAATAAAAAATTTTTAAAACGTTTTTCGTTGTGCTTTATATATTTTAGAATACTCTTAAATATATATATATATACTCCGTGGTTTTCCAAATATCATAAAACTCTTTTCATGGAAAAAAGCGCAACAGAGAAATACATTACTTAAAACTTCTCTAAATAAGAAACAAACACATAAGAGAGGGGTCATAACTAACTGTACCAATAACTTAGAAGGTCAAACAGATTACAGCTATAATGTGCAGTATTTCAAAAATAATGACAGTGATGAATTTTTTATGTTCCAAAATTTTTCGATTCTGGGTCCGGGATCTGTTTTTTTTCTCTGAATAGTAGTATGTTAGGATTAAAAAGGAAGCGTAATAAAAAAATCTCTCATCATGGGATTAAAGCAAATCAAATAAAAGTTTTTTTTGTTTGGTTATAGGATCAAAGATAGCTAATTAGGTATTGAAGAAGTTTTTATTTTTGATGACTTAATATCGCGCTCGCGCCTATAAATTATATCAGAGTAAAAGTGCATTTTTTATTATGTCTGAAAGAATTTTGTTTTAATTCATTCCAGTAAATTAAATATTTTTAAATATTTTATTTTCGATGTGCTCGCGCCCCCAGGGGGGCGTGCCCCACAGTTTGAGAAACACTGCTCTATACATTTACTTGAATTAAATGAGATAAAAACCCATTATAATTTAGATCCTAAATATAAGAAAGTTGATGATGTCTTTATTCTTAAAAAGAAAAATCTGCTTAAAATTGTACCTTTTTCATTAAGAAAAATTTTGCAAAATGCTCATGAGCAAATTGGACACCCTGGTACTAAAAAATGATAAATTTAATTACTGCTAAATATTATTGGCCTCATATTAACTTAGATATTTCAAAATTTGTTAAACATTGTAACGTATGTCCATTAGACAAAAAGAAAAGGCAAAAAAGATAAAAAGATTTGGTCTTTTACAGATTGTACCCCCCAGATTAACCATTTGAGTATCTCTGTTGATACTCTCTCTCTCTCTCTCTGTTGGCGGATTCAATTATTATAATTCTACTAAAAAATTTCTCCACTTAATAATTCATTATGCAACTTGCTATGTTTGGCCTTTTGTTTCTAAAAGTGAAATAAGAGAAACCTATGCAAATTTTTTTAAACCACTTTTCCAAATTCAAATACCTATTAAGACGTCACAGTGGTGTTAATCTTGGATTTTTGTTCGAATTTTCGAAAAAAAATATATGTTGTTCCTCATTTTCTTTTGAACATTTTGATACCAACCACGTGATAGTACTACAAAAACTTCGAAAATTATTCGAAAAATTCCAAACAGCAATTTAGTAATAACAATGTTTAAATGGCCACATGCCACAGCCACTTATTCTTGATTTCCACATACGTTTTATTTTTCTGTTTTTAAAAAGCCTCATGAAATATTTTAAACACTTGGTTAAATGAAAAGGAAGCTTGCAACTCAACACACACTTTTTTAATGTGTTTTGATTCTGTTTTGGTAATGCTAGCACGTTGTTTGAAATAACTTATCGAAATTCAAAACAGCGCGTTGTTTAAAACCGTTTATCAAAATTGAAAACAAAATTCTCTCGATTGAAATGAAAAATACTCATCATAGACCTTCAGGTAAACGTCCTAAGAAAAGATTTAGAGGGAACCAATTCATGAAGGTATGTCCTCATACATATGTTGCAGAAAGGAGAGATACAAGTAAGTGTGCTTCCAGTAATAAAATGTCATGAATTCAGACTTCATTAAAGCCAAATCTTGTTAAGGTAAGTGAAAACTTCAAAGGTTATCGTATTTTTGATTTGATTTTAACTTTTAGCTCTATTTTATCAGTATCATGTTGTTTAAAATGTCATAAACCATTAACAATTAATGAAAAGTTCACTCGTGGTTTATATTCGAATTTTGAAATACGTTGTAAAAACTGTGGGAGTGTTTGTACTTTTTCAAGCTGTGAAAACACTGGGAATAAAAATAATGCTCCAGAAATTAACAGAAGATCTATTTTAGCAATGAGATGCATAGGCCAAGGTTTAGAGTCATTAAAAATCTTTTGTGCTGTAATGAGTCTTCCTAATCCTGTTGAACAAAAATCATATGATGTTATTAATAATTAACTTTCACGTGTTATGAAGGAAGTCGCTGAAGAAAGCATGAAAAGGGCAGCTGTCGAAGAAAATTCTTCGTCACCTGATAACCTTTTAACGGTAAGTGGTGATGGTTCCTGGAAGACGAGAGGACATTCATCGTTGATTGGAGTATGTACTGTAATAGGGGCCGAAACAGGTAAGGTTTTGGATAGGGAAGTGTTGTCCTCATTTTGCAAAGGATGCGACAGTTATAAAGGGGTAAAGTTTGGTATATCAAGTTACAATAAATGGCAAAGAGCGCATAAGATTTCATGTAGAAAAAATTATTCTGGCTTTGCTGGTAAGATGGAGGTTGACGGGATGTTGAGGATTTTTAATCGATCAGAAAAGCTTCACAACCTGAAATATTCGAACTACATAGGAAATGGCGACACAAAAACATTCAATGCCCTTTCTGAAAACAAGCCATACGGCGATGACCACCTTATTCGTAAAATAGAATGTGTAGGCCATGTGCAAAAGAGAATGGGTACAAGACTTAAGAAGCTTAAATTAGTATATAGTAAAAAGAAATTATCTGATGGTAAAACTATTGGCGGTAAAGGTAGGTTAACTGATAGTTTATATATATAATTGATAAACTTGCGCATTACTATGGTAATGGTATTCCATGCAATTCTACTAGTGTAAAGGAAATGCGGAAGGCCATTTGGGCTGTTTGGGGTCATTCTTGCAGCATTGATGATGAACCGATGCACTGGTTTTGTCCTACAAATCCAAATACATGGTGTAAGTATAATGCCGCAATTAATAATAATTTACAAAATTATAAACACAAACCCTCAGTTGCTAAAGCTGTTCGAGATATAATTAAGCCTGTATTTGCAGACTTATCTCATCCGGCACTCCTGAAGAAATGTTTAGGAGGTAAGACACAGAATCCTAATGAAAGTTTAAATTCATTAATTTGGAAGTTTTGTCCTAAGACGATTGGTTCTAGTCTTCAGATTGCACAGATTGCTGCAAATCTAGCAACCAGTCTTTTTAATGATGGAAATCAAATATTACTTTTTTAGAGAAATTTGGCTTAAAAATTAACAGAAATGTTTGTGTGTCCCTGGCTGAACGTGACAATCGTTGAATCTTTACGTCAAGGCAGAGGCGCTTAGAATCATCTTTTGAAGCTCGCAGAGCCAAGAAAATTAAAAAGAGTAAAGAAATTGAGCTGTTTCAGGAACAGGAAGGTATATCTTATGATCTTGGAGCATTTTAGCATGTAAGTTTTAAGATTTATTTTCTCAAATTCAATTTTAAAACTTTAAAGCCCTTTTTCTCAGTTTGTGTTTTTTTTCAATTACGCGCATTGCGTTTCAAAAACTATCATACTTTGATGCATAAAACTTTACAGAATTATAAATTCTATCATAATCTTCAAATCCTAGCTATTTATAGTATTATAAATTTTTAATTTTTTTGAAATATTTCAACAAAAATTGAATTTTTTAAAAAATATTTTAAAAAATGTACTTTTTATTTTTAAAAATATTATTTTTTATTCTATTTATATAAGATAGGCCAGCATGTAATAAGGATATATTTGACTTTATAAATCAACTTATTGCTAGTAATTAGAATTATTATTGCAGAAAATATCATGCGCGTCGTAAAACTTACTATTTGTTTCTTACAAAAAATTTTCTTATTTTTATGTGCTTATTATTTTTAAAATTACGATTATATTTTAGATATTTTATACTTTTTTGAAACTTTATTCCTTTATAAGAAATGTCTAAAAGAATCAAATTATTTCATTTTAATCTCAAAGAATTATTTCTAGTCGAAAATTGTTTGTATTTTGAGCTCTCGAAACATTTTTAACACCCATGTGACCCCTTAAACTGTTAACGGATAGAATTGGTGCTTTTACCTGATCTCGATTCAAACGCTTTTTAAGAAATTATAATTTTAAACAGTTATTAATCACTTCTTATCATCCCCAGACAAATGGAAAATGTGAACGTGTAAATCAGTCTATTGTAACTAAATTGAGATGTAAAGTAATTTTTTCTCCTACCAAAATTCGTTGGTTGATTGATTGAATATTAACGTAGCACTGTTCAGCTACACGAGGGCTTTTGGCGATGGACCACGTAATTTCCAAAATTTGTTGAACCAAACTTCTAGAACAAGTAATTAATGAGTAACTTAACACCTCATTCAGTCACAAAATTCCCTCCTGCATATTTGTTACTTGGCACTTTACCATGTACACCTCCATTAGCTCAAAATCAAGCTTACCTTCCAGTTGAAGCCAGAAGATATATAAGCAAAAGAGAACACCATAAAATACCATGAGGAAAACAAAATTAAATATGATGCACGTTTCATTGATTCTCCTTTTGAAACGGGTGACATTGTAATTTATGAAGAATTCAATCATCCAAATCGAAGAAAATAAACCCTAATTTTTTCAGGCCCCTACGAAATTGTACAAAAACTGTCAGATGTGAATTATGAAATAACCAAGCCTAACGCGTTAACTAAAAAACCTACCGAAGTTATCCACGTTTCAAAATTGAGAACTTATTATCCTCCTGAAGAATTGAAATTAAGTCATGGATAATAATAAAAACTAAAATTTAAAAAATAAAAAAACGCACACACACACCTACACAAAACCCAAATCATTGTCCTTTTATCCCTCTTCGGTGGACCCCCTTTTCACTCTTGAGATATACCGCCCCCCTTTTTACAGTTGTTGTGAGATTATCACAATAAGAAATGATTACAGATCTTATAAATGTGCGAAACATGGGTCCATCTTCCAATCCATTTCGGATTTTTTCCTGTTTTCATCTCGGTATACTGTTTCAGTTTTGGAGAAGTGTATGCTCTCGGATGGAAACAGAGAAGAGTCTGAATTAAATCCCCCTTCCTTAATGGTGTTAACTCTGATTATTAAATATACTTTTATACGAAGAAGTCTACTATTCTTATATTTGAAACAAACTTAAATGTTTGTCAATGATGATATTTTGATATTTTAGGCTACAATTATTTTGAATATTAGTTTTACTTTCATTCCATTTCAAGTGCTAATTGTATTTATATTGTATATTTTTATGATATAACGTTTATTGGTGTGAACATTATTGCATTAGCTACTCAAGAAAATGTGAATATTTTTGAACAATACTTTTTGATTTTTACTACATTTTGAATCTTAATATGTTTTGAATGTTATTCATGGGCACCCATATTTTACAGTTTAAGTGTACTTTTGTTTTTATACTTTTCTATTATCTAATTTCTGTGTTGGAGATTATGCTATGTATGTTATTACCGGCAAGTGTGAAGTAAGTTTTTAAATTACTAACAATTTTATTCAAAATTTTAAATTTAATATCTCTGTAAGATACGGGTAACACTGTAACCTTTTTCGTAATCGGCTAGTCAGAAATCCCTGTATGTGTTCCACCCATTCTATCAAATCTGAACTACTATTACATAATAATCACGCGCTTGCCACTGCCAGTATAAAAGCAAAAAGCTTGTGTAATCACTCTTTTTGTCTTTGTGTTGTGTCCTTCAAGATGTCGTTGCTGCTTGTCTTTTGTCCACTTTGCTTCATAATCATCGCAAGTTTGTCTCGTCAACGTGAAAACGTACCGCAATTTTATCGAAAGCTTTTGATGTGTGCTTCACAATAAAAAAGATGAACGTCTACTGAAGATGTTGTTTTAATAAAAAAAAAACCTATTAACACTCTACAAATACCACACTCCACCAATACACTACACACACACACACACACACACACACACACACACACACACACACACACACACACACACACACACACACACACACACACACACACACACACACACACACACACACACACACACACACACACACACACACACACACACACACACACACACACACACACACACACACACACACACACACACACACACACACACACACACACACACACACACACACACACACACACACACACACACACACACACACACACACACACACACACACACACACACACACACACACACACACACACACACACACACACACACACACACACACACACACACACACACACACACACACACACACACACACACACACACACACACACACACACACACACACACACACACACACACACACACACACACACACACACACACACACACACACACACACACACACACACACACACACACACACACACACACACACACACACACACACACACACACACACACACACACACACACACACACACACATACACACACACACACACACACACACACACACACACTTATATATATATATATTAATAATTGTTTAATTTGCAAGTTTGTTTCTTCTAGCTCAGAGGTGGCGAACCTTTATGTATCAACAAGCCATTTTTTTCAAAGAAGTGTCTAATGACGTATAGACGAGCCATCAAATAATTTTGACTAGTGGTTATTGGGGAAATAATAAAACTAAATACGAATATCATAAAACTCTATTTACTACGAAAAAATACTTTTTTGCGCTGCGTAGTTACGAATGTTTGTTATTCATGTAATTAAAATTAAAGTAACATTAGTGTGACTTTTGTTGTTGCAGATGATAAATAACTTATTTTAGAATTGTAAGATGTTTCTTTTTGTAGAATACGTGCTGCATTTGAGTCATCCGCCAAACGGTTTCTTAGCAATTAATTATTTTTGTTGCGGTTCACTCTTTTTGACAAAAAAGTTTGTGATTTGTTTCAAAATACCGTTTTACAGACGATGTTCTGCATACCATTATTCCAGAACATAAAACACATACCGCTTTGTCGCCTTTACTAATATAATGCCATATTTCTCGGTCCGCCAAATTTGAAATTCTCTGTTACACTTATTAACTTGCACTCATTGTTCGTTTGACGAACTAGCCATATTAAACAACAGTTAAAAATCGTAAATATAACACAGCTAAACTTTAAAATATAGTCATGTTAAGGTTGTTTTCACCATGTATACGACAATGCGGACTTACCGCGGAGCACAATTTCAGACAGAAAAAATGCCTAACTTTTTATAAAAAATTGTGACGTTGTAACTTATACATTTATTCATAATAGAGTGTTTTTTAAATTTCGAAGTATTTCATAAATAATCAGTTTTTCCTTTTAACATGTAAAGGGATAGCTCATTTAGCATTAAGGTATAGGAAAAAAATGAGAAACACATTTTATAAAATAAAAAATGATTCAACTCAGATAAAAATGAATAGTATGATAAAATAAGGGATTCTCTCTACAGGATAGTGAAGCTAGAATATATGAGATTAATGTTTGAGTACTTTTATATCTGAAAAAATATTCTAAAATTGGGCCCTATTCTTTAACATTAGCCGAAGACAGCCTTAATGAAATTGACTGTGCTATGCGTAGACAAACTACATCATAAGCAATTGTATACTACACTGTAGACTTTACAACGTAATTAAGTCAAGACAATACCAAACGAGTGTGCTCCCCGATCATTCGCGTTTGCTTGTAATGCTTTTTAGTGACCTTTGAAAAATAAAATGCAAACCATTTTGATCACTAACGCGCCAAATGTATAGTGTCACGTGCCATCAGTGGCATACGTGCCACTGGTTCGCCATCCCTGTTCTAGCTTCTCCGTTTTTTTCCATGTAATATTCCAAATTCTTTGTCTTCCACAAGCGAGGACGCATGCCTGGTCATGATAGCCAATGTAGGAATCGATTTGCATGTTTGTGTCCTTCCTATATTCCCCGTTGACTTAATGCCAAGAGAGCGCGATCTAGTTAACAAGGTAGTTCGAAGATAACGCGGGAATTTTGTACCAATAGGATGATAGAGCGAGGAATGACAGGAAATGAGACGACAGCGCGGAAAAAGAGACAGAAGAATGACGAAACGTTGCTGACCAGATGGACGCCTAGTGAATTCCAATGAGTTATTTTTAACGATGCTTTCACTACTTTTTACTAACCTTTAGCCCTCTCTTGTAAATAATTGCCCTTAATACATGTTTAAAGCTATTCTGGCCGTTGTCACACTCTATATCAGGGACGGCAAACCAGTGGCACGCGTGCTATCAATGGCACGCGACGTAATATTTTAGGCTCCCCAGTGATCAAAATGGTTTGCATTTTATTTCAGAGAATAACAAAATTCACTGTTAAATATCACGAACAAACGCGAATGATTGGTCGCGGGGAGCAAACTCGATTATTATTGTCTTGCCTTAGTTACGTCGTGGACTACAGTTGCTTGTGATGCAAAATATGTCTGCGCATAGAATAGTCAATTTTGTTGATACAATTGTATTTTAAAACTTATTTGTAAAATATTTAAGACTTTTAACTGTTATTTAACATGGCTATATTAGCAAAAGAACAAAATGTGCAAGATAGTAAATGAAACAGAGAATTTCAAACTTGGTGAATCTAGAAATATTGCATTATTAGTAAAAGCGAGAGAGCAATGTTTGTTTTATGTTCTGGAACACTGATATTCAAACATCGTTTGTAAAACGGCATTTTGAAACAAATCACAAATCCTCTTGTCAAAAAAGAGAACCACAGAAAAATAATTAAATGCTTAGAAACCATCTGGCAAATGAGTCTAATTCAGCATGCATTCTACAAAAACTAACATCTCACAATTATAATATGTTATTTTGACATCCAATCTGTAACAACAGAAGTAACACTAATGTTACTTTAATTTGAATTACACGTATAACTAAAACATTTACAAATATACAGTACAAAAAGTACTTTTTCGTAGTAAATAAAGAGTTTTGAATAGTTCGTATTTAGTTTTATTATTTTCTCAAGAATCACAAGTAAAAATTATTTGACGGCACGTCTCTACCTCATTAAAAATTCCTTTAGAAAAAATGGCACTTTGATCCATAAGGTTTCGCCATCCCTGCTCTATATCATATTTTTTACTTTATAAAATTTTCAATATAATATATTTAATAACACATATATAATATTTTTTTCGAGAATATCTTTTAAAATTTCCAAATATATCCTTTGAAATATAATGAAAGAGTATACCTTCTATTAAAAATGTTACCCCATAAATATAATTATATTAAAAGTATCCTCTCTCTCTCTTAAAAGGTATTCGAACCAAAAGTAAATATTGATCTCCTAGAAAAAATAACTAATATAAGAGCTAATATTAGGACTTAAGAAAAAGGGCATGATTTGTCTGCATTGATGTAACAATGCACACCTGGTTTGGCTGAAAAATTGGTTTTCGACGCCAACTTTTGTCTTTGTTACATTAATGCAACAAAAGAGACCAATCTAAGTTGTCGTCAAAAAACGGTAATTAATTAATTAATATTTGAAAAAACTGTATTAATTAACATCAAGTGATATCCACTACAAGTTTAAAAAAAAAATTTTGAACTACATTGGATGGATAGAAAGTATTTTATTTACAATTGAAAAATTGAATGATAAATGTATAAATAAATATATATATATAGAGAGAGTGAGCTAATAGTAGGAATTGAAAGAAAATCAAAAAGTAAAGAAACCAATACTCATTTAATTAAATTTAAAATTTATTTAAAAATTACATCAAAAGTAACAAAAATTCATAAAAAAGATAATTGAAAATTTCCCAAATATATTAGGAACATGAAGTAAAAGTATTCTTCAGCACTCTAATGAATAGAGCATCATTAAGTGTAAACTTTATTATTTCACACTGAATGATGTTATTACGTAGAGTGCTGAAGATATTTCTAGCCCAATGTTTATGTTCATGAATATTTCTATATTTTTCAATGACAAAATGAAAACATTTCACAGACAATTTTTTGCTACTTTTTTATGCATATGTTTTTTTACGATCACATGAGAAAACTTTCCAGGAAATATCATAGATATATCGCTTCTGATTTTGTACTTAGATGTTTAATTCAATCATGACAAAAAGGAATGTCTTTCTTACAAATTTTACACAAAAGGCCTCTTTTTGCTATGAATTTACAAATATTTTCTTAAATTACCACTAACTTAGGCTTTACTAATAATCTCGCAATTATATAACTATATTCCTTCATATAAATTCTCAAAAGAATTTGCAAACTACTTATTACATATAAAGGAATTCAAATTACACAAACACAAGGCGTATCCCTAGCTTCAATTTGAAAGTGCTCCGTGAAGTAATAATTATAAGAAAAGTCCCTGCAAAGTTTCACAAGCATATGACTTTTCATTGGTGTAAGTTCACTAATGATATCACAAATTACTGATGTTTGCAAGAAAGCTTTCTCTGACTTCACAAACATATGACTTCCCCTAGCAATGATATCGAAAAGGTCTTAAAAAATTTCCAAACGTGAGGTTTCTCAATTTCTAATGTGCCGATCCTATGAACTCGCAAATGCCATTTCAAAGTGCTACTATCCAAAAACTCTTGCACGTGAATTTTCTAAATGTATGGTTTTTCCATGATACAAATTTACAAACGCTTTTTCAAATTATTAGAGAAAGAAAATGCCTTCCTGCAAATTTCACAATATGGCTTCTTAGTATGAATTCGTAAATGTTGCAGTAAGTTACCAAAAAAAGGTGGAGAAGGCCTTCTTGCAAAATTCACACATTCATGAGGTTTCTTTCCGGAATGACTTCGCGAATGCTTTTTTAACCCACTACTAGTACCGAAAGCACTGTTGAAAAGTTGACTAATATATCGCTTTTCTTTGGTATGAATTCGTAAATGCTTACTCAAATCACTACCGGCAGTGAAAGACTTCTTGCATATTTCGCATTCATGAGGTTTCTCTCCAGAGAGAAATAGCAAATGCATTTTTAAGGTATAAAATCTAGAAAATGCCTTTGTACAAATTTCAAAAACATATAGTTTTTCTTTGATATGAATTTGCAAATGCTGTTTCAAGTGCTCATTTCGAGAAAATGACTTCCTACAAACTTCACAAATATATGTCTTCTCTTTAGTATGAATTAGTAAATGCCTTTTTAAATTACTCCTGAATGAAAAAGCCTTCCAGCAAATTTCACAAATATATGGCTTCTCTTTGTTATGAGTCCGCAAATGCCTTTTTAAATCATTACTCGAAGAGAAGGCCTTCTTGCAAATTTCACAAACATACGGTTTTTCTTTGATATGAAATCGTAAATGCTGTTTTAAACGGCTATTGACTGAAAAAGACTTGTCGCAAATTTCACAAACATATGGCTTTTCCATGGTATCATTACGAGAAATGTCAATTTCGCAAATTTAACAAGTATATGGCAGCCCTTTGGTATAAATAACAAGATATCATCTTAACATAAAATAGGTGGGGAAAATGTTGAAAATTTCACAAACATATTTTTTTCAAATAAATTCCATTAAGTTGTTACAAATTATCGTTTCCAGTGGTATTGCAGCAATTTTTTTCTTCGGACTTGTACATATGTAATGCATGATGAGTGTACAATAAGAAAGGTGCTTTTGCATTAATCACAGGAAAGTGTCTGAAAAAAACACCGTGAACGTGCACACAGCTTGCATCTATAAAAGAAAGATTTTTAATGGAACACAGTACTTTGAAACACATTTTAAAAGAGATAAACAATAAATAACCTATTACCTTCATTCTTTTTTAAAAAGGCGAAAAAAAAAAGGATCTAACAACAGTAATCCCTCTTGTCAAATTGAAATAACTCTTTTTAGATAAATTGTTTCACTCTGCTTCTATTCTCTTTTATGATGATTTTAGGCACAAAATTCTAAGACCTGGAAACAGTTCTATTGGAATTTAAATCACACCGCAGCTAAGTTCATTTGATGATTGGGATCAGTATTAAGATACGCTTTATTAAGTTTAAATCTCTACACTGATCAATAATGAGAACACTAAACAACCCAAAAATCGTGTATCAAAAATCCAAACAGTTTGGGAGGAACAAGAAAGGCTTTCTTGGACTGTATTACTTCAAAATTCTGAAAAAATTGATATTACCAAAGGAATATCTCGTTTTAGAGCCATATCCTTTCAATTTTGCTAGTATTGTTAAAGTATTGAATAATTGGTACAGATAAAAATGTAACACGCTCTTTGAAAAATTGCTCCAGTGAGCTATTCGCTATTTTCAACCTTTCATACCATATTAAAAATGTTTACATTAAATTGATGCTTTCTGTGTGTGTGATATTGTTTATAGGAACCATCTTTAATTTATCTCCTGCAAACAAAAATGATAAAAGAGAAATATTAAAATACGAATAAGTGTTTCACTGCAGACTAAACCTAATATTTAGTCTATTTCTTTACAATTCGCAAGGAAATTTGATAACTAGGTTGCTACATTTCTAGTAGAATATGGTAAGTCTGTCATAATCTCCCATAGTTATTTCTAGATTTGAAAATTTATTTCTGTTTCCCTGTACAAATTTTTGGTATCGAAGTCTATTATATAATGGAAATAAAAATAAACAACACAATCCTCACTCTAATACTATCAAAAAGTTTATGGCTTCATACACTACTTTTCCACTTCGTACTATTACTATGCTCTGGCAAGATTTTAAATAGAAGGAAACTGGAGAACACATTTTTACCTGCTCGGCCTATTTTCTCCTTCATTCAAAACTCATTTATCAGTGAAAGAACAGGGACTGCGAAACATTTTCCAGAAAAGTGTAATGAGGCAATTCGGTTTCTTTCCTTTTAAAAAAAATCATTTATTCAATACTGAAGAGTACAAATAGCATAATTACATCAGCATCTAAAGAACTATTTTTGTATTCACGATTTGAACCTACGCGTATTTTATGCAAAAGAGAATGCACTTAAAACATAACCATACATTTAATTTATTTTAAAAGAAAAATACAATTTGGACAACGTTTAGTGCAACTTGAGGAATTGTTAAATTGTTAGAAGAATCGCACATATGCTTTTTTAGCATGAATTTTGAATAACACAAATGGTTTACGAAACACATTACAACCGCCATACGAATAATCGCATAACACGACTATCAATTCAAACTAAATGGACATCAGACATCAGTTTAGTAGAAAAACAGTTAAAAGTGATGACAAAACTTTGACTTATATCTGAATAAATTAAACACATACAGTAACATACTGAATTAGACAATGACGTAAAATATTAATCAAGACAATAATGTAGTTTATGTATATACAACATTTGAACACACATAAAGAGTGTTTCCGAATTCGACCAACAAATTCAGTGGAGATGATAGTAGGCAGCATGGAGACGACAAATCTTCATAGAACATGGGGGCGCAAACCACATTCAGTCGGAGTGAATCGTGAAAAAGTTATAAAGGGTGTAAGGTCCAGTGGAATAAATAGGGGAAATAAAAGGTAATAAATACGTTTAATACACGCAAAGCATGTTTACAATACAAACAATTTCTCATAGTTCGATGTCAAAAATGCAACGACAAGGCCACAGGAATTGTTCGAAGTTGCGGCTGCGTAGGTCACAGCACAAACGACACCAACATAAGGATTTTTGGCTCTTACAAAACCAATCCTGTGTGCTGGCGATGTCAGCTGAAGCAGCGACGATACGTTTCTTGTGATCCTTCACTGAAACCACCGGGGTCTCATACACAAGCGATTTCATGTGGCTCAAAAGAGGTCCGCCAGGATCAATGCACCTCCCGGGATGCGTAGCATGTAGGTGGTTACACACCGCAATCTAAAAATGTGTTGGCGTACCATCGTGCATGAATCACACATTCTGGTTCACAATGGCCACTACTCCCTGTAGGAATTCTGGGAGAAGTGGGAGGTTTGCATACCTGCATGTTTCTTTAACCCTCCCATGGCATGCCAAAGTATCGCGTTCATTTGACCACTCTCCTTCTTGGCAGCAACCCAAGGCTGGGTTGGTCAAGATTGGAAACTTTTTTAGCAGTTTGCAGAGTGCGGAGAAGAGTCGCTTAAGGTCTTCAGTCCCCAGGATGGCCGTGAGAGCTGGAATCCTCGACAGTGGTGTTAACTTGTCGATCAACCGACGCTTCTTTATGTCAACTAGAACACCAGAATGCTGAAGAAAGTCAGTTCCCAGGATGGGTTCCTTCACATCAGCCAGGAAGGACCAAGAGAATAATCGGCGCAAGCAAAAATCTAGAGTGAATTCTTTGCTCCCGAAGGTTGGAATTCGAGTTTCGTTAGCTGTGAAAGGAGAGAAATTAGGATCAGGAGCTTTACAGGGGGAATTCTTGTAAGGCAACACACTTAAATTCGTTCCAGACCCATTAGAAATTTGGATCTGAATCTTCTATCACGGATAAATAGGCAAGTGACCTTCTGCTCACCCCCGATCCTTCATAGTCGATGCGTTTAGTTTCTCAGAAAGGAGCCGGGTTGGACGCACTTGTCAGTTTTAACACTGAAACGTGTGTGATACCAACACATTCCATGAAACCAGAAAATTGATCATTTTCTACTTGGCCCATTTGAGGTGGAGCGTCTAAGTCTGCTGTAACTGCTACATTCTTGCCTGCAAGTCAGCTGTTGCTTCAGCTTTCTCAAGTGCTGCGATTTGGCAAGTGAACAGGCAAACGTTGAATCCATAGGGATTTAAGAACTTGAACAGTTACTCAAGAACCAGCCAAAGTTCTCATCTCCTGAAGCAGCCATGAGGGACGTCTATATTTTAAGCTAGTGATTCTCAGCCTTTTTTTGTTGCGGTACACTTTAACAAGTTCAAAATTTGGCGGCACATTAACTATAAAATAAGTTAAAACGAAATTTACTTATCTGTAAATACATAACGTAAAATAGTTTATGACAATGATTTTTGATAATTTCGTTTATGTTTGGTCGTAAAAATGATAATGCCACAAGTCTCGGTCCCCCCCCCAATTCCTACTATTAGTTCAATCTCTCCCAAAATATGTTTATTTATTTATTTTGTTAAAATTTTCTCAATCGTGTTAGTAAAATATTTCTTATTCATTCACTCATGTTAAAATAAAAAATTTTAAAACTTTCAGTGGAGGACACTTGATGTTATACATTTTTTAAAAATACTAATGCATTAATTAATTTTAACTAATATTAGTTTTACATGGGAGAAAAATTAAATTTGTTCAGAATGAAGGCAGTAGATGACGATCATATACATTAATTATCCAGCTACCAAGTTTGAAAAACTCAATTTGTTTTTCAAGTAGGGGAATTGATTTTTTTCAAAACTTTTATATTACTTGTTTATTTTTATATCTAATTGTGAAAATTCAAATTCGCGCAAAATGCAGAAAATTGTAAAAATATTTTTAATATTTTTTGAGATGATAGTTTCTAATTTTAATCCAAAATGAATTAATTGAGCCTTCCGAAAATGTTTTGAAATTAAATCTTGATTATTTCAAAAAGAATTTGTTTTTCCTCTTCATTTAAAGATAATTCCTATATAGATGCATCCGTAATCACAAATGGATTACGAGAACACATTCAATTTTTTTTATATCCATTAATCCACAAAAGGATAAGTTAAATATACTACGAGTTTATATATACTAGAGTTTATTTCTATAAAATGGCCGTATGATTCTAGATTTTATTTTTTTTCTCAGAGTATAATTAATAATTTTTTAAAAAAATTTGGCGGCAAACAAAAGTGCCGCAAAGTGCATTTCACTCCCGGCGACTTAGAAATTAGGAAATTAATTACACCATAAAACTGAATAAGAGCGCTTCGTAATAACTCACAGTTTAGACAAATTCTATTGTTACTTTTACGGATCTCATTTCCCAGTTTATACCAATAATAATATACCAGTTTGGCTTAAAAATCCAACAGGTCGACTTTTTAAATGGTCCTTAAAAGTTTCTATGTATGTTTTTCATCAGTGCCGATTTAAGCTGATTTCGGGTCATGGGCGCAGATCTACAGGCACTCAAGGATCGAAATTTATAACCAGAAAACCTGGTTAAGGCCAGATTATCTGGGCTCTGGGCGCAGACCTCAAGCACCCAAAGAAAAAACCGGGACTGATTTTGATATAAAATATAAAAAAGGAAGTTACAATACTTAAACTGATATGCTGACAAGAAATGCTATTACTTACCATTTAATTAATACAACCCCAGAACCTTTAATAGATATCAATGAAATAATTCCTTTTCAAAATTTAGAAAATATATCAAACCCTAAATGTTTAAAAACAGATGGTGTTTTGGTTGTAAAACGATAAATTATCTAAAATAATTGTAGTTAAAGTTCTAAAAGTGAAATTAATGAGAAAAATCCATAAAAAATTTGGTCTAGTTACTATATTAAGAATAATATCACCTCAATATTATTAGATAAAAATTCTTACCGACATTAGAAATGTTAAACACTGAAAAATTGTCAGATAAACAAGAAGTCACATCAGAAAAAATATGAACGGATGCTACTTCCCCTGAGTGAAAAATCCATTGAACTTTTGTCAATAGATAGTGTGTAGGTGGTTTAAATTATATTAAAACCCTGTTAAGAAATATTTTTACACATTACTATTGACCATACTACCAGATACATTTGAATTTCCCCATCAAAAATTGCAACAACACATATTTATATTAGTGTTTAAAACAAATTTTTCAAAATCATATACCAGAAAAAATTTTGATAGAAATACTACATTCACCTCTTCTCAATTTAAACATTTCTTTATACATATGTCACTCAGTTAACTACTTTTCACAGACCACAAACAAATTGAAAGGTTGAGCGAGTAAATCAAACCATTATTACCTGCTTAAAATGGGAAATTAGTAATAACTCTAACAAAGTCTCGATGACAAAAATTTTAGAAAAAGTTACCCAACGATCTCATAATCAATCTTTAATCGAACTCATTTAATGTATGGTAATTTACCTTATGAAATTTCAATGAAAGACAACGAGATATATTCTTCTGTAGAAGAATCAAGAAAATTAGCTAAAGATGGAACTGAGTAATATTATCAAATACACATAAAATATGACAACACATTTCAGAGAGCTGATTTTATGGTTGGTGACTTTGTCATGTATGAAATGTAGGAATTTTAATATCCCAATACAAGAAAGTTATGTCCCCTTTATTCAAGACTTTATACAGTACAGAGAAAATGTTCAGATGTATTGTTTGAAATCGATATACAGACCCAATGCACTCAGTAAAACTCTGACAGAATTCGTTCATTCAGTCAGTTTAAAGCATTTTCACATATCTGAAAATTTTCAATTAAGTTATCTACAAAGAAAAAAAAGGGCGAGGGGAATAAAGGAAAGAAAACTATTATGAAATATAGAAATCACCGAGTTTTGATTAAAATGACAGTTTGGTCAAGCACAGTTTTATATGATCTTTGAAGTATATAGTATATTTTGTGATAAATGATGATGAAACTGAAAATTAGAATTATATTATGTTTTTGTGAACATTTTAATGCAATCGATTATTTTATTTTCATATGTTAAATGAATTAGCATTTTTGATAATAGTTATTTGTGTTTTTAGGTTGAAAGATGTAATTTTAGTTATAAGGGAATTGATTCTAATGCATTAATACAAATAGTATAGCTTTTTGTAAGAAAGAAGTTATATTGCATTTTTTTATCCACAGAATTTTATTATTTTTGAGCTAATTATTTTGTTCATCAGTTACTTAATTTTAATCTTATTTCATTTTGAAATGGTGGGTATAGATATGATGGCCACATATCACAATACTCTGTTTCTCAAAGTTTATCTTGATTAAATTTAAATTAATTTTCCAACTTAAAGTTTATTTTTTGAACTTACTACAGTGGCTAGAAAGAAATTCAATTATTCTGATTTTCATAGATTTCTTGAATCATTAAGAGGACAAAATTGTTTAGTTTGATTTATACACACCTCTTATGTAATTTTTTTCATATTAGCATTCCTGAACATGTGTGATCTAAGCATGCAGATTTCTCAGAGATGTGGTTGAAAAGAAGTAGTAGGGTGCAAATTATATCAGGGAATGTAAGATTTAAAACAGAATGTTTTCTACCAAACGAATACAATTAAAAAGTTCCATAGAGATTCAAAATATTTTTATGGGCTATTTTTAAGTAAATGTGATTTTTTTTATTATATTTTGTTTTCATTGTCATTGAAAAGTAAATACTAGAAATGACGAGGTCAGAAAAGTTTCTGGAAATGTGTTTGAGAAGTGGACTCTAGTACTATTTATTGGAGTACCAATAAAAATTGTAAAATAGAATATTGTTTGGAATATTGAATATTGCACAAGTTGATATAAACCTTTTTAATATTAGGAATCATTTTATTTTATTAGTGTCTTCACAGTGTATTTCATCTATGTTATACCTTTTATGTAACAATATTTGATTTCACTATTATAGCACCAGAGTAGATTTTAATACACATTTATTCTCTTAGTATTTGTATGACACCATGTATTTTAATTTCAATTTTGTTATTGTTTGATATGATGAGATATTTTGCAATATATGCAAAAAATAAATCATATATATATATATATATATATATATATATATATATATATATATATATATACTAGCAATAGTACAAATCTCTAATATTATGAAATTACAGGAAGAAACATGTAGCTCCTGTCCAGAAAGCCAGTTAGATTTAAAAGCACAAATGTATGTTGTGTGTATGTGGTAATTCATTTATATCAATTAATATTCTAGAAGTATTATTTTTGTTATAATTTTGTTTATTTTCTGTATTTGGTTTTTATATATTATTTCTATTATTTGAATGTTATATACTGTGTGTGATATGTTTTTCTATGATGTTATGTATACTGTTTTTTAAACATTGAAAATTGATGAAAGTTTTGAGCTAACCCACACCTGTGACTCTTTCTTAAAATAGGGTAGGAGGGGATGTAAAGATAATAAATTTATAGAAACAACAAAAAAAACTCAATTTCTTGTCTAACATTTATTTTCCCATCCTAAATAATCAAGTCTTGAAATAAACACCTAATCATTTCTCAGAAATAATAGTCCAAACATAAGATTGCAATTACCATTCATTCATTTTTACGTTCCTCAGATGTACTCTCCCAAGCTTTATTCTGCAATCAAAACCTAAGCTAAAAAATGACGATTTACCTGTTCTAGAAATAAATATACAATCCAATTAAAAATCGGGAGTTTGTCTCCCTGTTAAAATGTGTTCTATGGCTATCTAAAATGAAGAACTGTTTTTCCCCAAAAGATACTGATGCTTACTTTGAATTGTTACATAAATATATACACATATTACCACTTATTTAATATGAAAAGTACTCAAATCTATTAAGTTGTATGAAAAGTATTTTTTAAGAATATTTTAAATATAAATATTAAATTAACCAAAAATTATGAAAAAAAATGGATAATTTGTAACAAAAAGGCTTTAATATAGTAATTTATAATAAATGGAAGTGTGATGAACATAAATATGCAAATTTGTAATTTAAAAATAATGAAATAATTCAATCATTATATTCAAAAAGTGAATCATCTGAAGAAATTGGTAAATTGTATTTAAAAAATTATTTGTAAAGTTAGAAAATGTTACATCAAAAATGAAAACCATACTTGTGAATTAGGAGAACAATATAAATATTTGCATAAAAAATAGCCACAAAAGAAGTGCTTATTACATCAAGCATTCACACACACACACAATTTGAAAGAATATCTCAAAAATGCTTCGAATTAAATGGAAGCAAAAGAAAAAAACAACTCTAATGTTCCAAAAAAGATGAATTAAATAAATAATTAATAGATTTATATTAGATTTGGATACATCAAAACATTTAAGGGCAAGTGAAGAAAATAGAATAAAAAATAAAAAAAGGTAACAAAATTTCCCCAACTGTTTAAAAAATAAGATAAATCTAAAAAGTTATATCAAAGTAAGCTAACTAAAGAATTGCAGCAAGAATTCATTAAACAACCAAAAATTACAAGTACATTAAAAAAATATTGGATCATTGTGGGTTTAAATATGAAGATAGAAAATTAATTGAAAAGAGCAGAAAAGAAAGTTAATATTGAATCTAGTATTGAACATCTACCTAAAAGACTTATTAGGGGAAAGTGCTAAATTACCCCTACAATTTAAAACCCAGAAAAAGCATAGAAAAACTAGAAATACAAAATAAACCCAAATAATATAATACTTTAAGGGATTTATTGAGAAAAAATATAGGATAAAACAGATATTAGTGCATAAATCCTAAAATAGATCAATTCTTTATTGAAATAATGATCTTTCACGAAGAATATGAGACTTTTTTTGTACGTTTCAACACATAAAATAGAATTGAGAGATATATTGAAAATAAAATGTTGGTATGTATCAGATTAAAAACTAAAGGTATGTTAGGCTATAGTAACAGCCATAATTATGTAGTTAAATCACTGTCACCGAATTTGCACCACACAAATTGCATTAAGATACGTAACACGCATGTAGGAAACGCACCATAGAAAGGTCACCAGACTAAGAAAGTAAAAGAAAGGTTCTTTAATACAAATGTTAATCAAAAAAATTTATTGATAACAAAACACGATTCAATGCTGTATCTGTTGAAATAATGCGGGGCAGCACAAAATGGAAAATAAAAAACACAGAGGAACAGCATGACTTCATTTGGAATTGTAAACAGGTAAATCCATATGGTAAAAGCATTGGGATAAAGAAAAAGTAAGACAGTTTCAACTCTAGTTTCCTTCAATACTTACCCCTTTTTCAAAAGGAATTTTGAAGTTGAAAATCGTTTCTTTAAATAAAGCATGAGAATAAGAATCCTCTATTATTGTTCTCTTTTACCCATAGTGCAATTCAAGTGGAGTAAATTTGGTTGCAGTGATGTTAATAAGCAAATACAATAGCGGTTTTAAATACTGAACATAAAAAACAGATTATCATGCATAATACTAAATAAAAATTCAATTAAAGGTCTACTATTCCTTGAATAATTAATAATTTAAAAGAGTGAAATATTTAAAGAATTTTTTGGTATTCAAATTATAATAATTTATAAAGAAATTTTAATGAAACGCTAGATTGAATAAAATTGAAAAAGACATGTATTTACATATACAACAATAGCAAACCTTACATAAATAACAGAATTCTTAACAAAAAAAATTATTGCAATGTTTATCAAGCATATTTCAAAAGAAACTAATGACCATAAATGGAAACATTACATATAGTTCAAAATAGAAAGAAATTATGATTGTGAAAAAATCAAATGTGATACATGTTTCAAAACATTTGAAGGTGAAAAATGTCTAAAAAATAATTGTATAAAATCTCCTGTTCATGGAAACCTATGAAAATATTTAAATTGTAATAGTTATATAAACAAAAATTAAAAGTAAACCAGAGAAGATAAATAAAGGTAATAAAAGGCAATGTAAACATTGCCAAAAATAGGTTTGAAAATACCTCAAATGCTATGAAATAGATTCAAACAGAGCATATGATCGGAATAGGCCCTAACGAAGATCTTAAGAGGGACTTGAATTTTCAAAAAATTATCAATTTTCACTTTTTTCATATTTTTTAAAAGTTCAAGTATTTCTGTTTAAAATGATATATGATCTGAGGAAATATGATTATTAGAAGTATTTTTATTTATTTTTTAAATAAAGCTACTCCTTGATGTACATCAAATGAGCTCTGCAAGGAGCACCTGTGTTTCCCATTGCATAAGTTTCTGATGAGCGCGAATCCATAAGATGTTCGTGGAAAAATTTGACTGCATTGGACTTATCCAAAAGTGCATGGGTACACATCTTTTGGATCTTAAAGCGAAACAGTAAGAAAAAAGCTAAGTGATGGAATATGCCTAAGTGGTCGTAACCGACATTTTAATATAAGAAATTCATAGATATTACAGTATAGCTCTATTAGAAATATTAATATTGATCTACACATCATGAAAACTTCCTGTTTGTATCTTTTGTTTTCAAATGAGAGCTCTTGACATGGACCAAGTTCAGCGGGTATAAATGCCTAGTGCAAGTTTCAAAAGACAGAAGCTGAATGTAAGGAAAGGCATTATGATCATAAACACATACCATAATGAAATAAAAGAAGTAAATTTTTAGAGATCTAGGTGAGATCCCCTATGCTATTAAGAAAATGTTTACATGGAAACACTCAGAACCTAAATGAGTCAGTTAATAACACCATATGGTCATTGATTCCAAGATCTATATTGGAAACTAAAACTCTAAAAATTATGGGAAAATATGGCTATATTGCACAGTTCAATATGAGTCGTGTAGCAAATTAATGATCTTAAAATATTGTGATTTTGAACTAAGTTATATATATATAAATATGTGTCATGCGCTTCAAAAAACTACATAGACGAAGGATTCGTGTAGCCTCACCAAAAGCATCTTGAGATCCCTAAAAGAGGCAAAATTGTTAAAAATAATGAAAAAAAGAAGATATAAGAAGACAGTCTTTAGTACAAGTAGAGATTTTAAAAAAATGCTTCCGGAAGATATAAAAATAAGTAAATGCTCAAAAAATTACAAATTGTCACTTTAAAGCCTGTGTTCCCTGAAAATATGATATTTTTCCCATTATGTACCTTTTTCTCAAAAACTACTTACCATATAATCCTCAAATTTTCCTCTATTTAACATGTTTACACATTTTAATGGAGAGAATCAGAAATATTCAGCGAACTTTTTTAGATATGTCTTTTTTAATCTAAATTTTAGGGGGAAAAATTGGACAATTTTTAAAAAATTCATAATTAATTTAATTTTGAACAAAAAGACAAAACCCTTCGTTAAAGTGCTATGGATGGTACACATAACCTACTGTAAAAAATTGTATCCATGAGAAGAATGTAGTTTCTGAGAAAAGGGTACATAAACTTACGTAATTTAACATGGGCTCCTATGGACTTGCCGGACCCCCTTAAAGTAGTTTAGAAACAAATGTTGGCAATTTTGGTTTTAAAAAGGTATATCTGTGGTTGGCAATCTTTGAAAGAAAAAAAAAGACCATACACTACAACTCAAACAGATTTAGAGATAAACTTAACAAGATTTCTGCAAAATGTTGAAAATTTGTTATTGAAGCACCAGATTCATCCCCCCTCATTCATATATTAATTAGATTTTAATTTAATTAATAAACATTTGTGTGTATTTCTTAAGTTCTATAAGTATCGTACTTCTCAACAGTTAGAAATTAACATTTTGTTAAGTTAGTAGTCTTACACCACTGTCAAAAAAATATTCAAGCAAAATTCAATATTAGGTAATCAGGGGTCTACCCAAAACCGAAAATCTGGCAAGGGGTCTATGAGAAAAAAAAGTTGGGGAAGAAGGAAGGAAAGGAAGCCGAGATGCTGATCACTGTGAGCCGATGGTAAGGATCCAAACATAGAAGCGTTATTTTAGAATGTGCGATAGATATTCAAATAAAGTAAGGTGTATTGAGATTCATAGGAAAATTATACTTAGATGGTTAGAATTCCAGGTGCTTATTCACATAAGGTTTAGCATCACAATATATCACTCTGAAGAGTTTCTCTCTTTAGTAAGATTGTCTTGGATCAATATAAATAGATAATAATAAATTGGTTTTCTTATGAGTAGCTTGGATGATCAATCATTTCCTCCCACAAATCTAGGTCTCGTAGATGAAGTGATGGTACCTCCAGGTAAAGGATTATCACACATATTCCAATTTTTTGCACCCTAGGCACGTACTTAACCCTTTATTTACTGACGGTATTTATAAGTACCACTCACTTAAAAAATTACATAGAAAAACCATTTGTACAAATAATCTGATGATATTTCGCAAGAATATTCTTTTAAATCTCCTCTTCCAAGATATAAAGCTACACAGGTTCTATGATGAGTATTTTAGCAGGGTAGGCAAATAGTTTTATAGCAGAAATTGCGTTTTCAGCTGACAGAGTTTTCAACGTATTGCGAAGATTGTCCTTTTTGTTTCGAAAAATAGTTAATGTCAAAAGGTGAGTGTTTTATTTTTTTTGTATGTTAATGAAGACCTTAGAAAATTATTTGACTATTTATTTTAAGTGAACAGTGTGTATAATTAATTTATCAGTTGAATAGCTTTAATTAATTAATTAGCTCTAAATAATTAAATTTCCCAGATTTGAGTATTTTATTTATGTACATCTCTTAATTTTCAATGTAATGATTCAAAAAAAATATTGCACGTACAAAAAATTGCAGTAAATCATAAGTTAGATAAAGGGTTAAAGAATCCATCAAATGACCTTTAGACACGTTCATGATAAGAATGTTTAGAGGACTTTGAAAAGCCCCTGGTCTTTTATTCCACAATAAATTAGCCCTTTTTGGTACTAATTTTCTGTTAAGAATTAAATATGGAAGAAATGTATGGCCGTAACCACAACATTACAGTGATAAGTTGTTCTTCAAACCCTGTAATCAATATTTTGCCTATCTTTTGAATTAACAATACAATTCCATGGCATATCAAAGAATGTGGGAAAGGGGGATTCGTTTGCATTTCCAATGTTCATGAATTCATAAGCACATCTTGTTCATAAGCCAATGCCGTGGCTTTGAAATTGCACGAGTTAATCTTCGAAATATGCAGGAAGTTTATGGCAGATTGAATTTCCCCATCTCAAAGAAAATCCTTCCCTTCTCATACATTTTTCACACCAGCCTCTAGATGCTTTAGAATTCTCGATACTAAATTGATGAACAGCCCCTTTTTTGCCTTGCAATGAAGCATTTGTATAGTAACTGACAATGCTTTAGATCAATGATTACCAAAGTGGTGGATGATGACTTGCAAAGGGTCCACGCGTGAAAAAGTAATTTAGGGGCCCATGAAGTGTAAATGGAGGTCTATGAGGTTAATTTGAAGTTGTAAGATGACGTAAGTTTTATTAAAACAAGGAATATTTTAGTGTTTCTTTTCAGAATTCAGCTAAAGCAGTATAACATTAGAGATTGCGAATTTTCTCAATTTGTCACAGACATTTTATACAGGACATTTTAATGTACATTCAGCATTAAAAGGCCCTTGATTCAGCTTTGGAAACTAGGTTTGAGAATGTTTTGACTATATGATTAGTATTATCATAGTCACAATCAATTCATATCCAGTCACATTGAAATTCATGATACAATAGGAACTGATTGGAACAGGCACTAATGAATATCTTGCAATTTAGAAACGAATATATGCAATTTTGATTTTAAAAGGACATACCCATTATAGAATATCGTGAGAAAGTTTTTAATTGCTTTTCCTAGTGAGGAGTTTCAGTACGGTTGCCAATCACCAAAACAAAAAAAGAAAGGAAGAAAAAAAAACAAAAAAAAAAGGTCATTACTAACACAGGAGACTTAGGGGATCGTGAGAGAAAATATTGACATCAAATGTTGAAAATTTGTTATTAAAGCACCATATTCATCTCTCCCATTAAAAGCATTTGTTTGTTGTTCAGTTTCTTTATGTATTAATTAAATTTAAATCTCTAATTAACTTGTGCTTCTTTAGTTTAAAACACTATACTTCAAGACTGAGAAAAATTTAATTCATTTAATGTAAGAGAGTAGCTCTATGTTAGCTGTCAAGAACTATTTCTATTGATAAATTTGTAAAACTTCAATATTAGGGGAGCAGGGGTCTACTCCTAACCACAAAACATGGCAAGGGGGTCTATGAGGTAAAAATGATTGGGAACCTCTGCTTTACTTCGAACGTCACATGCAAATTGAACCCCACTATCATTTACTTCAGGATATCTTTCTTTTTTGATGGGACTGTGAAAGATTTTGTTGAAGATTTACAGGCGAAAATCCTTTCCCCTATTTTATGGCATCAGCGTATATTTGTTTTATCCAATCAAATTTTCTGGCCACTGCTCTGTTTCCGCATTCTTCTGCATATAAAATCGCCTTCCTATTCATAATTGCGTCATCGTGCACTCATTTTGATTCCATTACCTATTATTGTGTTTAGGTGATTAAAAGAAAGCATATATATATAAAAAAAATTACTAAATATGAGCAGATAGCGAAATTCAGGACAGACTGAACACTGAAGAGAAACTGCGGAACGTGATGAGTCATTGAAGCAAGTGGCGAGAATGGATGGTTAAAGTTTTCCTTTTGAAATGGATGGAAACTCAATTTCCCCATCAAATGCATTAGTTTGAATTCGATTCTAAGCAGTACCCGATTTTCAGTAGGAATAACACTGGAAAAATAGTACAACTTAAATTCGAATAAATATGGTATTTTATCTTATTTTTGATTTTCTGACAAATATATATATATGTTCTAATAATTGTTTTATTAGCAAGATTGTTTATTCTAGCTTTACTTTTTTATTTCATTCAATATTCAAATACATTGTCTTCCACAAGCGAGGACGCATGCCTGGTCATGATGGCAGATGTAGGAATTGATATACATGTCCGTATCCACCCTATATTCGCCGCACACGTAATTCCAATAGAACGCGACCTAGCTGATAATGCAGAACGAGAATAACATGGGAATAATGCACCAATAAGACAATAGAGTAGGAAAAAGACAGGAAATGAGACAATTGCGCGGAAAAAAAGACAAAATGATGTGAAGATGCTGACCAGATAAACACCTAGAGGGATGCAATGAGTTATTTTTGATAATGCTTTCACTTCTTTTTACTAATTTTTAGACCTCCCTTGTAAATAATTATCCTTAATAAACGTTTTAAGTTAATCCGGACGTTGTCAAACTCTATATCAGGGATGGGGAAGCAGCGGCACGCGACACAATATTTTAAGCATGCCAGTGATCATAATGGTTTGTTTTTTGTTTCAAACTACCAAAGTTCACGGTAAAATATAATTAATAAACACAGGGCCGCGTGGAGCACACTTGTTTGTTATTGTCTTGCTTTAGTTACGTCATAGACTACAAATACTTAAGATGCAAAATTTGTCTATGAATATCATAGTCAATTTTGTAGACACAACTGTATTTTAAAGCTTATTTGCGTTACATTTAAGACTTTTAAATGCTATTGAACATGGCTAGTTCAGCAAAAGAACAAAATGTGCAAGACAGTAAGAGAAACAGAGAATTTCACAATTGGTGAATATAGAAATATGGCAGTAATAGTAAGTAGTACTATTAGTAGTAGTTTGCATACGTCTGTAAAACGGCATTTTGAAACAAATCACAAGTCAAATCTTGTCAAAAAATTGTACCCCCCAAATAATTAAATGCTTAAAAAACATTTGGCAGAAGACTAATTCAGCATGAATTCTACTAAATGTAACATCTTACAATCCTAATATAAGTTATATTGATATCCAATCTGCAACAGCAGAAGTCACACTAATGTTACTTTAATTTGAATAACACGCATAACTAAAACGTTTACAATTATGCAGTACAAATGGTATTTTTTCGTAGTAAATAGTTTTGAGTTGATCATATTTTTTTTTATTATTTTCTGAATAATCAGAAATCAAAACTATTTGACTGCACATCTATACCTAATTACAAACTCCTTTAGAAAAAATAGCCCTTTGATCCAAAAAGGTTCCCCATCCTTGCTCTATATCATGTTTTGCGGGGAAATATCTTTTAAAATTTCAAAATATTTCCTTTGAAATATAATGAAAAAATGTATACCTTCTGCATATTTTTAGTTTGTTGATTTTGTTTTATCGACGGACCAGCCACGCTTATTTCTTTTTTACCTTTTTTATTTAACCACACAACATATATCACACAACATATATATGCTATTTACAAGTGCAGCAAAATTTTAAGTAATTTTTATTGTGAGCTTCGAGTATTAGAGTCCTATATTAATGCAAACGTCTGAGCATTAAAGAGAAATTTTCTCGTCTATCTCGTTCCACAGAAAGTTCTCAACTGCCGGCACAGCGCGGCAAGGAAGAATATTTGCATTTGTGCGCATGCGCCAACATCCCGCCCGGCCTTGCCATGTTCACATGCAAGAACTTACAAATATTATAATTAGCCCAATACATATAAATTTAGCACATAATTAAATACAATAATTATAACAATTTAAATGTAATAATAAAGTTAAATCAACAATTTTACACAAATGAAATATAATATAGCAATACATATACACACAATTTACTTAGTATGAATTGGGAGAACAGCTATTTTACTAATAGCTCTTTTAAATTCTCCTGATTGAGTTTTAACCTTGACAACTCTCTCTTTTCCATCTGACACATGATATACTTCTAAGATTCGACCCAAAGGCCAAGTATTTAGAGGTAAGAAATCCTCTTTGATTAAAACCATTTGACCAATCATTAGATCATTTTTTTCAGTTATCCATTTCGATCTAGCTTGCAGTGTATTCAAATGATCAGATTTCCATTTTTTCCATGTGCGTTGCGCAACCTTGATAATCTTTTCCCATCGACTGAGACGATTTTCACTTACATCTATTAAATTTGGCTTATGTATTGATGTTATAGGTCTCCTTATCAAAAAGTGACCAGGGGTCAAAACATCGAAGTTATCTGCGTCACTACTGAGGGGAGTCAGTGGACGCGAATTTAATATTCCCTCTACCTGAGAGAATCATAATAGTTTCAAATTCTTCAAAGGCAAAGTGAAGATTTCCTATCGCTCTTTTAAGATGATGCTTCACGGATTTTACACCTGCCTCCCAAAGACCTCCAAAGTGAGGGGATTTGGGAGGTATAAATTTCCAATCAATATTTTCTGACACAAAATATTTAGCTAAATTTTCATCCGGAAAATTAATTAAGTTATGAAATATCTTTAATATGGAGTTTGCTCCCACGAAATTAATAGCGTTATCTGTGTAAATTTTGGAGCATTTACCCCGTCTACTAGTAAAACGTTTAAGCGTTGCTATCAAAGCATCGGAAGTGAGATCCGATAATAACTCGAAATGGATAGCCTTCGTAGAAAAACATATGCAAACACAAATGTACACTTTATTTAGAGAGTTCCCTTTCTCTGATTTTTATATTTTACTAAAAAGGGACCGCATAAATCAAGTCCAGCAATAGTAAATGGGCTCGATATGTTTACTCTTTCACTGGGCAAATTACCCATAATTTGTGAAGAGAGAATGGGTCTGCTTTTGAAGCATGTCACACATTGATGAACAAATTTACGAGCGATGCTACTACCGTGCAAAAGCCAAAATTTTTGTCGTACAGCATTTAACAATCCCTGTGGGCCAACGTGAAAGAGTCTTGTATGCAAGCTGTTAAAATAAAGTTTACTTAATTTTGAACCTTTTGGTAAATTCGCAGGATGCTTATGAAGATATGGCACAGAAGCATTTTCTAATCTTCCACCTACGCGAACTATTCCTTAACCCATCTACAAATGGAAATAAATTAGAAATACAACTTGGAATTTCTTTTTTATCAAACAAGGATCTTTGAGCATGCTTAATCAATTTAATTTCTGACTCCTTGAATTCGGCTACAGTTAGAGATCCAACCTTTTTGGACTTATTCCTACAGTTGTAGTTGAATCTGAAAATATAAGACAAAATATTAATAACTTTGAAATAATTATTAGAAAGTTCTAAAAGTTCATCAAGGATGCTAGAGGAATCACTATTCAGCAAGACAGTCTCTTCACTTCTGTCAGCTTCAGGCAATTTTTTCCTTTCTTGAACTACAGTCTCTTTCTCATGTTCAGTGAGGTAGTCTAACTCAGGAACCACTTGCTGAAAGTTTTTAGGAAATTCAGAATCGGACAAAAATTCTACACCTGTCCACCACCTGGAATTCGACACCAGACAGTCAGCGCTCAGTCCACGAGAGAGGAAGTCTGCTGGGTTTTCCTTACCAGCACAATGGTACCATGAGTGGGGATCTGTTAGGCTGGTTATTTTGTTGACTCGGTTAGCAACAAATTGCTTCCATCGGATCTTGTTACCCTTTATCCAAAACAGAACTATTTTGTAATCAGTCCAGTGATGTTGTAAACAGGATCTTTTAAGATTCACGATCTTTTTCCCCTTAGATGCCAGACGAGCAGCGACTAGAGCTCCAAGTAATTCTAGTCTGGTCAGGGTTACACAGTTTAATGGTGCTACACGGCTTTTTGAAGTCACAAGTTTAACAGAAATTCCATTCCTTGACTTTGTTCTCAAATATATGGCAGCGCCATAAGCCTTTTTGCTGACGTCTCAAAAGCTATGAAACTCTACATCATCTTCCAGCAAAGTAGAATCTAGAACTAGTCGAAGTATTTTTAGATTTCGTAAGTGGGGTAGCTCCTCACACCATTTTTTCCACTCCTTTTCAATATGTGTTGGCAAAGGGTCGTCCCATTGAATTTCTTCTTTCCAGAGTTCTTGAAGGAGGCATTTCATTCTAACGGTGAAAGGAGAAATTAACCCTAATGGGTCAAAGATCTTTCCAACTGCTTGCAGTATGAAGCGTTTCGTATTTTTATCTAAGGAAACAAATTCCAATAGACTTTTAGTATCTGTAGTCAAGGAATCTTCATTAGTGTTCCATGATAGTCCTAGGACCTTTGTTCCATTGGCTCCTAAACTTACAGTTTCATTTACAGGATGTACATTAAAATTTTCTTTCTTCCATTGATCCATTAAAGTAGCATCATTAGTAATCCATTTTCTGATGTCCATTCCAGCAGCTTCCCTAATAGTTTTTGCTCTTCGTGAAGTTTGAAGAGCTTCTTCAAATTCGTTACCATCGGAAATAAGATCGTCAACGTAGAAATTTCTATCTAAAAGTTCTACAGTGTCAGGGAATTTATGTTTATATTTCTCAATATGATGCCTAATCGTGGCTGCCAGAAGAAATGGACTTGAACTAACACCAAAATTTACTCGATTAAAACGGTATACCTGTAGTTTAGGCCTTTTATGAACACACGGTTCGTCATCACTCCAGAGAAATCGAACGGCATTTTTGTGTTCGTCAGCAAGACAAATTTGTAAGAAAGCTTGTTTAATATCAGAACAAAAGGGTATTGCACTCAATCTAAAATTAATTCATATATCTAAGAGATTGGGATTCAAATTAATACCTGGCCATAAACAATCATTTAATGAGAGTTCATTATTTTGATGACTTTCAGCGTCAAATACAATTCTTGTTTTGAATAATATACAGGTCTTTTTGATTTGTTATCTGTAATTTCGGTTTTAACTTCTTCTATAATACCCTGTTCTGTGTAATCGCGAATGATTTCACGGTATTACTGATGTAATTCCGATTCATGTCCAAATCTTCTCCATAAATTTTGGAAACGTTGTTTAGCTAGGGGATAATTATCGGACAATTCATTATAAGATTTTCTAAAGGGAAGTTACACGATATAACGGCCTTTTTCGAATTCAACAGTTTCTTTAAAAAATTCTATAGCTTGATCCCTTTCATGAAGAACTGGATCATCTCGTATCCCCAAACCCTCTAAATCAAAAAATAATTTTAAAGTATCTTGAATAGAGTCATTGTTTACTAAAAAACACTGTCCTTGTTTATTAATTTGTCTTTCTTCAAGTTTACCACACGCAATCCACCCAAATTCGCATTCTTTGAAAAACAACTCTTCATTTACTTTATACGTATTCTGTTTTAAAACTTTAAAAAATATATCAGCGCTAATCAAACCGTGAACTTAGTTTGCTTCATAAAACGATTTGTCAGCTAACGTTAAAAACTTCGGAATTTCCACACTGGAAATATCTAAACTTGAAGAGAGTGAAAATTCAGTTATTTTGTCTACAATCAAGAAATCTACTGGTTCAGCAAAACTGCTATCTTCGTTTGAAATAATTGTTTTTAATTTCCATTTTATGTTCTGTGATAATCCATTTAAACCGGATACTAGTGTCTTTATTTTTCCTTTTTTATTCCTAAACAATTACTCATTCTTTCAGTGAGTACACAAATATTGCTCGCGGAATCGAGTATAGCTCTTAATTTTATTTTTTGATTATTTGCTCTGCGAACATATATTTCTGCTGTTGAAAACAGAACATTTTTTTTATTTATTTGATAGGGCCATGTGTTATTACTCAACACTGATGCTGGATTATTCGGATTAGAATTCCTGTTAACTGTTTCGCAATATTCTTTTTCATTTCCGTTATCTAAAGGATTTTTTTATTTTCGATTTATTAGAATTTTGAGTACAAATCAAATAACTGTGTTAATCACCGCATTTGCATCGATATTTGGAAAGGCAATTAATTTGAATATGGTTAGATTTTAAACACAAATTACAAAGTTTGTGTTTGCGAATGAATTTTAGTCTTTCGTCAATACTGAATTTTAAAAAAGTAGGACATTTATATATTGGATGTTGTGACTTACACACTATACAATTCTTGTTTTTATTTTCGTTAACTATAAAAGCTTTTGGCTTAGAATTCTTGGCATACATTTTATTTGGGTTCACTTTAGCATTTCTATCAACAGACACTGACAATAAAACGGATTCCCTTTGTTCTAAGAATTCAATAAATTCTTGAAATGTAGGGACGTTTTGGATTTATGTGATAATTCAAAATTTTTTTCAATTCTCTATTAAGTTTTTCAACTAGAATATTAATAAGTAAAACATTGGATAATTTATTTTGCTCATATTTAAGTACCTTTAATGCTCGTAATTTTTTTTAATGCAATCAATCATATTTCTAATTTCTGTGGAATTTTCATTTTGTATTTTTTCAAGCTTCAAAATATTATGAATATGAATATTGATTATTAATCATTCATTTTCGTATCTATTTTCTAAAAATTCATATAAAGAATCAAAATTATCAAAATTACTACATAAATAATTAACTTCATGAGTTAAACAAGATCTGAGGTAGCATAGCTTCTGAGATTCACTCAATAGTATGTTATTTGTGATCAGATCGTCAAATTGGATTTTAAATGAACTAAATTCTTCTTACTTTCCCGAGAACTCGAGTAAAACTAAAGGAGGTATCTTAGTTTTTATTTCGAAATTATCATTTGTTTTCATTACTGCCCCAGAACTTGATTTCTTAGAGGAATTAAGAATAGTTTCAATTCTTACCTCTAATGACTCAAGGCGGACTTCAAGAAGATGAAGATCTTCGTCGACGGCAGTTAATTCTGCATCTTTCACATTCGGAGTTGCATAATAGTTGTTGCGAAGTTCCTCCACGTTTTTTCAGTTGAATCAGACTTCTCAGCTTTACTTTTATTTCAACCGAATCGGTTTCTTGGTTCGCACTTTCAATGAACGATTCAGTTCTGCTTATTTTACCTTCCAAGGTACTTTTTAATCTGTTTTACATATCCATCGTCCATTGATCGCTCCTGGCACGAGCGGAACCAGAATGTTTATTTTTAATTTGTTGTTTTTGTTTCATCCACGGACCAGCCAGGCTTATTTCTTTTTTACCTTTTTTATTTAACCACACAACATATATCACACAACATATATATGCTATTTACAAGTGCAGCAAAATTTTAAGTAATTTTTATTGTGAGCTTCGAGTATTAGAGTCCTATATTAATGCAAACTTCTGAGCATTAAAGAGAAATTTTCTCGTCTATCTCGTTCCACAGAAAGTTCTCAACTGCCGGCACAGCGTGGCAAGGAAGAATATTTGCATTTGTGCGCATGACGTTGGCACGCATGTGCCAACACCTTCTATTAGAAAAATATACCATAAATATAATCATATGAAAGGTACCATCTCTTAAAAGGTATGCGATCAAAAAATAAATATTGATCTCATAGAACAATATTATAAAAGAAAAATAAAAACCACGAAATCAGTATTTATTTAATTAAATTTAAAATTTATTTAAACATTACACCAAAAGTAACAAAAACTTGCAAAAAAGATAATTGCTCAAATATTAGGAACTTGAAGTAAAAATATTCCTCAGCACTCTTAACGAATAACATTATTCAGTGTAAACTTTATTATTTCACACTTAACCCTCCAAGCGAATAGCACGGAAAATTCCGTCAGTGTAAACATGCTTCGAAAATGCACTGCACGGAGTTTTTTTTTGCCTTCAAGTAACATTTACAAAAGCGGTTGAGCCGTACATTTCTGAAATCCTTTCCCACTTTTAAAGGTTTAACATCTTGAAAAATAATTAGGGAGGGTGGAAGCAACACAACAAGACACTGATAGGAAGCTTTATGGCTCGTAGGGAACCCCGTGTTTTCACCCTTGAGCAATCGTAAAAAATCGAGGGAAAATTTCTTTAGAACCCAGGAAGTGTTTGTTTGTCAGCTTGTATTTTAAAAGTTTTGAAAAGTCCCAACTCATAAATATAATACGTTATAATTCCCTTTTGGTTTCATATAAACCCTCTAAGTGGATACCTTCCTCCTGAAAAGTTATTCTGAAAGCGTTAACACTTATTTTGAAGTTTCCTTTAAAAATGCAACAGACTTCTTTCCTTTCCCCCTTTTAGAACATGGGGGGTCGAACTGGGACAATTTTAAGGCCTAGTTCGGTTCCTTTGTCAAGTAAGAACCAAGAGATCAATCGTTTACAGCTAGCTGTTAAGTTGCCTTCGGCAATCTTGTATGAAGGCTGTAGTGGAAGACCATGTTTCTTTCTCCTATATGTACAGTCACAGTAAAATTAAAACAAAATGCAGAGTAAAAAAAGGAAAAAAAATAAATAGTATGTTAGAAGTTGAAAAGAAATTATATTTTCTCCAAACAAAATTCATTTTTCTGTCATTTTTTAAAAGTTAAAAAAATATATATATATTTTTGGTATTGCGATTTGACCCAGAAAAAAGCATCCTGTATTCATTTTTTAAATATGACAGTAAGAAAACGCGCTCACTTTCCTGTTTTTTAAAAAAGTAATGAGGTAAAAAGAGCAAAGGCCCTATCTCATTTTTAAACAATAACACAATAAATGGTGCATACGATGATATACATACGATGATTATAACAATGAAATAAAACCGATCTTTCTCTATTCAGTTATATTTTTTAATTTAAAATAGCATAAAAAAGGATTTCAATACTTTTAATTTATATTAATTAAAATCATATAAAAGATATTTTTATGTTAACTGTTATGTATTATTTTTCAGAGAAAATTTAAATTTTCCTTCCATGTGTTCTCCTTTTCGAACTTCTTGTATTAAATAAAAATTCCTTTTCTACATTGGCATTTGTGATGGACATAACACACATTCAGTCAATAATTTTTAATTTTAATGGGGAATATACTTCTTCAAATGCGCATGACAGTACTTTTAACCATTGTCTACTCAAGTTAAATTTCTTATCTTTCTGTTTCTTTTATTACAAGGAAAAATGTCACACATCGATAACTACATTCTCACACAATTCAGTCATTACAAATTCTATTGTGAGAAAAGTTCTCCCTAATTAATTTTGTCTTTCAAAACAGTACACTTAAAACAATTTTGTTCAGTGAAGTTAACCGACAGTTCCATAATGTATTCAAACCAAATTTTAAAAACAAATTTAACACTTGGAAATGTATCCTGTATTAAATTTTTCAGTATACACAAATATTTCCTGCTGTAATGAAGACATAGTATGAGATGTGGTGTGCGGTTGTGAAAGAATGTTTTCGTACGTGAAGACTATTTTTGAAAATTTAATTATCACTGAAGCTAATCATATAACTGCAAATGATCCTTATTTTAATGTGTGCCTGTATCAAAGTAAACACTTTACAATATTAAACAGCCTATGGGTTTATACTCAATATGAAACTATTCGCAAAATGTCTTACAACTTCTATTCAAATTGTAAAGAAACTGAAATATAAATATATCTTATTGCAGTAAAAATATTCATAATATGTAAGTATCCTATTCCTCCACTTATTTCAGTACATTTTAAAAACTGTAGCTGAATGCAAATTTTTATATTTATAAACGAGTCATAAAAGCTCACACAGTCGTAAAAATGACTTTATCATTTTTAAATATACTACTATAAAACGTATATGGATTGTAAGATCAGTTCTAAAATCCTAAAAGCTTTTAGACGAGCAAAAAACATGTAATTTTGGATTGATCAAATTTTTAATATAATACACAAATATACATGTTATTAAGCAAATACATTTGAAAAATCAAACTTCCTTCTGAAATAAACGTAATTGAAAGAAAAATGTTTAATTGGAAATGAGTGGAAATACATGTTTATCTAAGGGGTATCCCCATAGTGAGGTAATCCTCAAACTTAAGACTTAAACTCAGTGGCACAACAATCCATGAGGGCCAGGAACTACTATGCCCATCCTAATATACGTGACTATTGGGCGCTGAGGTGCATGAACAGATGTCCCGATTTGGTGGTCTGTCTGATGAGAGACCTTCAGTGTTTAAGACCCGAAGCAAGCTTAGTACTCATTTATCAACTCAATGTAGCGGGGATGATTGGCAGAAAAGTTCTTGCCCAGCCCGTTTATAGAACCGCAGACCTGTGATGTGGAAACACTAGACACTAACACTCGATTCTATTCGGTGAAAAATAAAATTTAATGTTAGAATCTTATATAAATCCCTAATGAATGAGGGAGTCTAAACTTTTTTTTCATGTAAACTGTTTAGACGGAAATGGTTAATTATGAACATTTCACAAGTTGCATAAATTAAAATTAACCGTTAGAGTTTACATAAATTTTTAAGGGTACAAAAGGTGTATTTCTGCTGCACGAAATCATTTTAAAAGGAATACGATTACGAAAAAGTAGTACAAATCCATCTAAAGTAGGGTTGGTTACCTTACATATTGTCAAACACAAGAATGAATTGGATGCCAATTCCACAATTCGTTGATATAAAAATGTATGGAAAATTACAAGATTTATTTTTGCATTTGCAATTTATATATATATAATTTTTCCTGGGAACTTTAAAAGCTAGAGCGGCATGCATCAAAACCGCGGTTCTCTCTCTGTTTTTCCAGATCTTTCCTGACTAAGCCGGCTCTGCCATAGTAAGTGAAAATGCCGGATTTTTTTTTGTTTGTCAAGATCATTTTATAGCAGACTGCATTTTTCATGTATTTTAGATGGTCGTTTTATATTTTCTACATCAATATCTTAATGTCTGAACTTAAATTACATAAAATTCTTGACATTCGCATCAATGACCATGATAATTTTTATTAGTATATGAATGTGTCATCAAACGATTACATGACTAATATTAACATATTATTTTAACCATTTAATTAATATTAAGTATAACATAACGCACACAAATTTTCTGAACTTTAAAATAAATATTTCGAAAACTACTTCAGATATACTCAAAATTTCTCATTCCTACGCTTTAGCTTCTCAGTTTTGCTTCTATGTAAGACTTTTTATTGTAATTGTATATTCATCAATTTTTTTAGTATATTTTTCGCTCTTAGCATGCATTTCTCAACTGAATTGAATGAAATCTTCGAAATATATTAAAAGATACAAAAGAAGCTATATAATAAAATTTGAAATTTTTATTATACTCAAACAATTGCTAAAACTTATGGTAAATAATTTTTAACTGCGCGATGCATTTTTTTTTTCGAAATTTCAAATGGAATTTCTAACATAAAATTTCTACCTTTATGCGGTCGAGATTTCAAAAAATATCCAGATTTTAATTACTTATTCAATTAGCTTTTAAAAAAGAAAAATGTTGAGGTATTTTGTATAAATAGATATTTTTGAACAATAATTCAAATGTTTTTGAATAGCTCGAATTTAAAATTGATTTTTATGTTTATTTATATGCATAAATGTCTACTGTAAATGTTTCAGTATATTTCTGATTACCATTTATTCAAACATTCAAGTTATAAAGGAAATGTGTGAAAATTTTCATTCATGTTGTCTTTGATGTAAACTGAAGTTCAAGCACTTAAAATTCAAATATAATTCGGTGTATTTTAACAATATGTAACTAGGCACTTCTTTGAACACTTGGGCTTTGAAATAAAAAAAAAACTAATAAAACTTAATTAGTTTTTTTTTTTGTTTTTATTTTTATCAAAGTGTAAGAAAATGTTTCAAATGTTTTGATGAAGTTTAAATTTATTCATTTTTAGTGGTTGGAAAATTGAAAAGGTTCCAAATTTTAAAGAGTTTGGTGTTTTATTAATTTTTTCGGTATCTTATAATAAAATAATCAAGTTTCAAAAACTGAAAGCTTTGATTAAAATAAGAAAAATGAAGCGAAAAAATATACTTCAAAAAAGATAATTTGTCTGACTATATAAAATAGCAGATTGCACTGACACGCCCCAACTTGTTACAGTTTCAAATTATTATGAAACCAAAAGGGAATTGTAACATATTTTACTTATGCGTTGGGACTTTTCAAAACTTTTAAAATAGGAGGTAACAAGTAAACACTTCCTGGGGTCTAAAGAAATTTCTCCTTGATTTTTTACGATTGCCCCAGGGTCAAAACACGGAGTTTCCTGTCAGCCATAAAACTTCCTATAAGTGTCCTGCTGTGTTGCTTCCACCGTCCCCAATTATCTTTCAAGATGTTAAACCTTTAAAATGAGGAAAGGATTTCAGAAAAGTACGGCTAATCTGCTTTTGAAAACGTTAATTGAAGGCAGAAAAATCCGTGCAGTGCATTTTCGAAGCATCTTTACACTGACGAAATTTCCCGTGCTCTCCGCTTAGAGGAATAATTTGAAACTTTAACAAGTTGGGGCGTGTCAGGGCAATCTGCTATTTTATATAATTAGACAAATTATCTTTTTTAATATATTCTTTCGCTTCATTTTTCTTATCTTAATCAATGCTTTCAGTTTTTGAAGCATGATTATTTCATTATAAGATGCAAAAAAATTAATAAAACACCTAAATTTTTAAAATTCGAAACCTTTTCAACTTTCCAACCACTCATCAAATAATTTTAAAAAATTTTCTTACACTTTAATAAAATAATAACGAAAAAAACTAATTAAGATCTATTAGTTTTTTTAGGTTTCAAAGCCCAAGTGTTCAGGGAAGTTTACGTACAGTGCTTAGTTATATATAGTTAAAATACACCGAATTATATTTGAATTTTAAGTGCTTGAACTTCAATTTACATCAAAGACAACATGAATGAAGATATTCCCACATTTTTTTTATAACTTGAATGTTTCAATAAATTGTAATCAAAAAGATACGGAAACATTTACATTAGACATTTCTGCATATAAATAAACCTAAAAATCAATTTTAAATTCGAGCTATTCAAAAACATTCGAATTATTGTTCAAAAATATCTATTTATGCAAAATACCTCAACAGTTATCTTTTTTTAAAGGCTAACTGAATAAGTAATTAAAATCTAGATATTTTTTTATATCTCGACCGTATAAAGCTAGAAATTTTATTTTAGAAATTCCATTTGAAATTTTCAAAAAAAAAATTTTCGCGCAGTTAAAAATTATTTACCATAAGTTTAAGCAATTGTTTGAGTATAATAAAAATTTCGAATTTTATTATATAGCTTCTTTGTTATTTTTTAATATATTCCGAAGATTTCATACAATTCAGTTGAAAACTGCATGCTAAGAGCGAAAAATATACTAAAAAAATTGATGAATGTACAATTACAATAAAAATTCTTACATAGAAGCAAAACTGAGAAGCTAAAGCGTAGGAATGAGAAATTTTGAGTATATCTGAAGTAGTTTTCGAAATATTTATTTTAACGTTCAGAATATTTATCTGCGTTATGTTATACTTGATATCAATTAAATGGTTAAAATAATATGTTAATATTAGTCATGTAATCGTTTGATGACACATTCATATACTAATAAAAATTATAATGGTTATTGATGCGAATGTCAAGAATTTTATGTAATTTTAAATTCAGACATTAAGATATTGATGTAGAAAATATAAAACGACCATCTAAAATACATGAAAAATGCAGTCTGCTATAAAATGATCTTGACAAACAAAAAATACGGCATTTTTACTTACTATGGCAGAGCCGGCTTAGTCAGGTGTGATCTGGAAACGGTTTTGATGGATTCCGCTCTAGCTTTTAAAGTTCTCAGGAAAAAAATATATATAAAAATTAGAAATGAAAAATAATTCTTGTAATTTTCCATACATTTTTATAACAACGAATTGTGGGAATTGGCTTCCAATACATTGAACTGTTTGACAATATCTAAGGTAGCCAACCCTACTTTAGATAGATTTGTACTACTTTTTTCGTAACCATATTCATTTTAAAATTAATTCCTGCAGCCAAAATACTTCTTTTGCACTCTTAAAAATTTATGTAAATTATAACGGCTAATTGTAATTTTCTGCAACTTGCGAAATGTTCATAATTAACCATTTCCGTCTAAACAGTTTACATGAAAAAAAAGTTTGGACTCCCTCATTCATTAGGGAATTATATAAGTTTCTAACATTAAATTTTATTTTTCACCGAATAGAATCGAGTGTTAGTGTCTAGTGTTTCCACATCACAGGTCTGGGGTTCTATTAACGGGCTGGTCAAGATCTTTTCTACCAATCATCCCCGCTACATTGGGTCGATAAATGAGTACCAAGCTTGCTTCGGGTCTTAAACACTGAAGGTCTCTCTTCAGACAGTCCACAAAATCGGGACATCTGTTCATGCACCTCAGCGCCCAATAGTCACGTATATTAGGATGGGCATAGTAGTTCCTGGCCCTCATGGATTGTTGTGCCACTGAGTTTAAGTTTTAAGTTTGAGGATTACCTCACTATGGGGATACCCCTTAGATAAACATGTATTTCCACTCATTTCCAATTAAACATTTTTCTTTCAATTACGTTTATTTCAGAAGGAAGTTTGATTTTTCAAATGTATTTGCTTAATAACATGTATATTTGTGTATTATATTAAAAATTTGATCAATCCAAAATTACATGTTTTTTGCTCGTCTAAAAGCTTTTAAGATTTTAGAACTCATCTTACAATCCATATACGTTTTATAGTAGTATATTTAAAAATGATACAGACATTTTCACGACTGTATGAGTTTTATGCCTCGTTTATAAATATAAAAAATCGCATTGAGCTACAGTTTTTAAAATGTACTGAAATAAGTGGAGGAATAGGATACTTATATTATGAATATTTTTGACTGCAGTAAGATATATTTATATTTCAGTTTCTTTACAATTTGAATAGAAGTTGTAAGCCATTTTGCGAATAGTTTGATATTGAGTATAAACCCATAGGCTGTTTAATATTGTAAAGTGTTTTACTTTGATACCAGCACACATTAAAATAAGGCTCATTTGCAGTTATATGATCAGCTTCAGTGATATTTAAATTTTCAAAAATAGTCTACACGTACGAAAACATTCTTTCACAACCACATACCACATCTCATACTATATCTTCCCTACAGCAGGAAATATTTGTGTATACTGAAAAATTTAATACAGGATACATTTCCAAGTGTTAAATTTGTTTTAAAAATTTGGTATGAATACATTGTGGAACTGTGGGTTAACTTCACTGAACAAAATTGTTTTAAGTGTACTGTTTTTTGAAAGACACACAAAATTAATTAGGGATAACTTTTCTCACGATACAATTTATAAAGACTGAATTGTGTGAAAAAAAATGTAGTTATCGATGTGTGACATTTTTTGTTGTAAAAAAAGAAACAGAAAGATAAGAAATTTAACTTGAGTAGAAAATGGTTAGAAGTACTGTCATGCGCATTTGAAGAAGTATATCCCCCATTAAAATTAAAAAGTATTGACTGAATGTGTGTTATGTCCATCACAAATGCCGATGTAGAAAAGGAATTTTTATTTAATACTAGAAGTTCGAAAAGGAGAACACTAGGAAGGAAAATTTAAATTTTTTCCGAAAAATATTCAGTTAACATAAAAATATCTTTTATATGATTTTAATTAAAATAAATTAAAAGTATTGAAATACTTTTTTATGCTATTTTAAATTAAAAATATAACTGAATAGAGAAAGATCGGTTTTATTTCATTGTTATAATCATCGTATGTATATCACCGTACGCACCATTTATTGTGTTATTGTTTAAAAAATGAGATAGGGCCTTTGCTCTTTTTACCTCATTACTTTTTTAAAAAATAGGAAAGTGAGCGCGTTTTCTTACTCTCAAATTCAACAATGAATACAGGATGCTTTTTTCTGGTTCAAATCGCAATACCAAAAATAAATATATATATTTTTTTAATTTTTAAAAAATGACAGAAAAATAAATTTTGTTTTAAGAAAATATAATTTTTTTCAACTTCTAACTTACTATTTATTTAATTTTTTCCATTTTTTTTACCCTTCAATTTGTTTTAAATTTACTGTGGCTGAACATATAGGGGAAACGACCGACATACAAGATTGCCCAAGGCAATTTAACAGCTAGCTGTAAACGATTGATCTCTTGGTTCTTACTTTACAAAGGAACCGAACTATGTCATAAAATTGTCCCCCTTCGACCTCAAAAGTTTTAAAGGGGGAAAGGGAAGAAGACTGTTGCATTTTTAAAGCGAACGGCAAATTAACAGTAAACGCTTTCAGGATAACTTTTCAGGAGGAAGCTAACCACCCAGAGGGTTAATGATGTTATTAGATTGCTGCAGACATTTAGTCCTAATTTTATGTCCATAAATATTTCTATACTTTTTAACAACAAAATTAAAACATCATTCCAAATGTCATTTACATTTTTTGCTACTTTTTTATGTATATGTTTCTTTATGATCGTATGAGAAAACTTTCCAGGAAATATCACAGATACATCTTTTCTGTTTTTGTTCTTAGATGCTTAACTCAACCAATGCAAAAGAAATGCCTTTCTTACAAATTTTACACAGAAGGCCTCTTTTTGCTTTCAATTTATAAATCTCTTCTTAAATTATGACTAACTTAGGCTTCACTGCACATTTCACAATTATACAACTTTTCCTTCGTATAAGTTCTCAAAAGGAATTTCAAACTACTACCTAAAGACACAGAAATGCACTTTTCACAAGCATGTGGTATATCCCTAGTTTCAATTTGAAAGTACTCTGTGAATTAATCATTATAAGAAAACCCCCTACAAAGTTTCACAAGCATATGACTTTTCATTGGTGTAAGTTCACTAATTATATCACAAATTACTGAGGTTTGCAAGAAAGCTTTCTCTGACTTCATGAACATATAGCTTCCCCTAGCAATGAAATCGAAAAGGTCTTGCAAATTTCCAAACCTGAGGTTTCTCAATTTCTAATGTGTTGATCCTATGAACTCGCAAATGTCACTACAAAATACTACTGTCCAAAAATTCTTGAACATGAATTTCTTAAACATATGGTTTTTCCATGGTACAAATTTTAGATGGTTTTTTCAAATTGTTACAGAAAGAAAATACATTACTGCAATGCTCACAAACATATGGCTTCTCTTTAGTATGAATTCACAAATGTCCATTTAAATGACCACTTATAGAAAATGCCTTCTTGCAAATTTCACAAACTTATGGCTTTACCTTGGTATGTGTATTCTCAAATGCTTCTTAAAATTATAACTGGCAGAAAAAGCCTTATTGCAATGCTCACAAACATGCAATTTTTCATTAGTATGAATTTGTAAATGTTCCAATAAATTACCAAAGGTTGAGAAGGCTTTCTTACAAATTTCACATTCATGAAGTTGTTTCCCTGAGGTGTGAACTCGCGAATGTTTTTTTAACCTACTACAAGTATAGAAATCAAGGTTGCAAATTTCACAAATATATAGCTTTTCTTTAGCATTTATTTGTAAATGCCTTTTCAAAGCACTACTGGCAGTTAAAGCCTTCTTGCAAATTTCACATATATATGGCTTTTCTTTAGTATGAATTCGTAAATGCTTTTTCAAAACACTACTGGCAGAGAAAGCCTTCTTGCAAATTTCCTATTCATGAGGTTTTTCTCCGGTGAACTCGCAAATGATTTTTTAACTTACTGTTAGTATAGAAAGCATGGTTGCAAATTTTACAAACATATGGCTTTTCTTTGGTATGAATTCGTAAATGCTTACTCAAATCACTACCGGCAGTGAAAGACTTCTTGCATATTTCGCATTCATGAGGTTTCTCTCCAGAGTGAAATAGCAAATGCATTTTTAAGGCATAAAATCTAGAAAATGAGGATCTACAAATTTCACAAACATATGGCTTTTCTTTGGTATGAATTTCCAAATGCTGTTTTAAATACTCAATTCGAGAAAATGCCTCCCAACAAAACTTCACAAACATATGTCTTCTCTTTATTATGAATTCGTATATATGTTTTTAAATCATTACTGAAAGAGAAAGCATTCTCACATATTTCACAAACATATGGCTTTTTCATAGTAACCTTACAAGAAAAGTCAATTTCGCAACTTCAACAAATATATGGCAGCCCTTTGGTGTAAATAAGAAAATGTCATCTTAGCATAAAACTAGTGGGGAATGCCATGATGGAAATTTCACAAACATGTTTCATTTTTGTATAAATTACACTAAGTTGTAAGAAATTACCAGTTCCGGAAGTATTCTATCATACTTCCTTTCTTCAGACTCATTCAAGTCTAATGATGAGTTCTAGATGAGAAAGGCGCTTTTGCAATACTAATAGGAGAATGAAGAGATATCGAGTTTTAGAGCTTACAAAATATTGCTGCTTAAGGGGACACGGTACCCTGTACACAATTTTTTTTACTTAGATAGTTATAAGAATAAAATTACATGCACTGTATTCGAACACATCTGTAATAAACATTTCATAAGCAAAATACTATTTTTAAACAAAAAATAATTTTAAATTTTTAAATTTTTAAAATTATTTAAAGTTATTAAAATTCCTACTACTTTTACAAATTTGAGTATTTTTGATCCATTTTTTCCTGATGTTCCTGGAAGTATTTCCCACAATTCTGTGTATGGGATTTGTATTACAAGTGATACTTTTATTTTTAGAATTTTTTTCTCTTAGACACTATAAAAAACAGTAAAAAAACAGCTATATCTAACTTTATAGATTTCTAAAAAAATAACTGTTCCTCTAAATATTTATTCCATGCACAGAATTATCAAACATATTATTTAAAACAACCAGAAAAAGTTTCAAAATTTTATAGTGAATATAAAAAAAAGCCTTAGCATTTCAAACACATGATCCTCATGAAAAATAAGAAGCTGAGAAAAAGCAGTTTAAAGTTTTTGAAATAAAAAAAATAATTGAAAGAGCTAAAATATAGTATCCATTCTAATATATATTAAAATTCAAGTTGTACTAAGAATTTGTAATGCAAAATTCATGCTGAATTAGCACATATTAAAAAGGAAATAAATTAAGATTAAATGGAATGAAGTGATACAAACCAGTAAAAAAACATATATCTAATTTTATGGATCTTTTAAAAAATAGCTCTTCATATAAATCCTTAAGCTATGCATAGGATTATCAAACATTTTATGCAAAACAACCAGGAAATGTTTCAAAAATTTATAATGAATACAAAAAAAGCCTTAGCATTTATATATATGATCACGATGAAAAATATAAAGTCGTGAAAAACGTTTAAACTTTTGAAAGTCAATAAAATACATGAAAGAACTAAACCTTGGCCTTCATTCTTACATATATTGCAATTTAGATCATAGTCAATAGTTTAAGACAGTAATATATTCTAAGTTATTACATATTATTAAATAAATATATTAAAATTAAATGTATTAAAATATTACAATATATATCAAATGCACTAATCAATTGTTTTGAAATTATAAAACATTCATTTTATGTTCATATGATAATTGTAAATAAATATTATTACAAACCACCCCGTTCATATGTGATTCCTTCTTTTTTTAATGATTGAAGCATTTCGCCGCTTTTTTGCTAACGCAATTTTTTTCCGAGCAATTGCGTACACCGCCAATCTTTTTCTTTTCCTCTGATAAACTCTACGGTAGTCTCGCCAAACAGCCAACATTTTTGACTGTTTATTTGAAGCAAGCCCATTTTCCTTTTGCAAATTTCTAATTATTTTTTGTACCAAAATTGAATTCACAAACTGCATCACAAACAGCAATAGTTACTCGACGCAGTGTCGCTGACGTTTCTTTTGAACATTTACCCCATATGATGCTGTGAAGGCTCTCGTTTGCATTTTGTGTCACACATCTTATGTATCTTTGAAGGAGTTCCTTCGAAGCTAATCTTTGATATATTGGCATAATTTTGGCTAAATGAGTTTCCTTCAAGGGTGTCTTCACATGCTTCACGTGAGGACCCGGTACTTCACCACGAGCAAGAGCAGCCTGGAAAAAGCATCAAGAATCTTTTCCAGTCGGACATTTAAAATGTTGAGGTTTTTGGTCCGTTGATATACTATGAAACAATGTTGCATAAATTGCAGTTCTCATTGCTTCTACGTCACCTTTGTTCGAGCGAATCGCATTTTGATAGTAACGTGACAATTTTTTAATTGTCTCTTCCTTTAAACTATCACGGGATTTCCCTCCCAAGGAAACACCTCTTGCCTGCCATTCTTTAACAGCTTTTCGTAAAGATGTACCTAGCCTCTTGCTAACATGGTTTATGCACTCTTCTTTCTTTATTTTTATCTCAGGACCATAAACTTCCTTAGTATTTAAATATTGATATGTTTTTGCATCACCATCTGACAATAGTGTCGTGTATCGAAAACCACTATCTTCAGATCTTTGCCATAATTTAAGAGCAGCCTCTTGTTCCATGGCACAAGATGATCCTACGTGATTGATAGCACATGAAGATATATGTCCTTCATACCACACATGAAATTCTGCTGAATTTTCTCCCAAACCAGATTTTGCGTGTTCACATTCAATGCAGCGTTTCGACATCATTTCAAAATCCATGACAAATCCAGTAAGAAGGTCAATCACGCAACCTACACCTATTTGAGATGAATGTCCCCGAGTCAACCAAGTACCATCAAAAGTAACATCTATATCAGTAATGGCACTATTACTTTGATAAGCACTTTTCACCTGACTTCGAACATCATTCAAAATTTTTACTGTAGATCTAACCAAAGATTTACATAACTTTTTTTTATATATATTGAATGTTCTGCTTGAGGGTAAATACATATTCATTAACATACAAAATTTTTCCATAACTAAATAGCCTTTCCCAAAACTTAAAAATGATTGCACCATGCGCATGTTTATGTCGAATGATTGGTTTTCAGTACCTTCACTGTCAGAAATTCGTCTGGATGTAAAGTTACTTGATTTAATTATATCACAAGAAGTGCAAAATACAGAGATTTTTCCGGAAAATCCAAGCTTTCCACCAATGTCAATTTTTAGTGAATACGATTTGCAAACATCACACAATAAGTTTTTTAAAAGTCATTTTAAAAACTGTACATCCATTATCACATAATGAGGGGCTTCAGAATTTTCACAACAATTTAAATCATTCAAGCAGCTGTCTTCTAAAGTTTGGCATCCCATATTTCTTTCTGGTAATGCTGAGGAAATAGAAGTTTCATCTTTTCTGAAAACATCAGTTTCATGACTGTAGTGTTCACTGCACCATCTCTTGTTAGCTTTTTGTTTACTAACAAGACTCGATCGCTTTTGTCTAGGCATGATGAATTAAAGTGTACTTATTAATAAAAAGATATTCAAACGAATATTTAAAATTATAAAGAAATAAATTGATTATATAATTGACTTTGAGAAAAAAGCCTTTAGCTTTGATACTAATGGTTTTAGAATAAGAAAAAGGATGCAAATCGCAAAATGGAATAACGTTTCTCTCTTGCATAAAAACCAACGAATTAATCCACTTCTCTTCTAATTAAAGTATAAAGCTTTAGAATCGTGTGTAAAAGTAAATCAATCGAAATTGTTTAGGCTAGGAGGAGAGCGTCTGCATAAGAAGCAGACGGCATGTCTTTTAGTTTCGGTTTCACTTCAACATACTGTCAAAAAAATTTAAATAACTCGCAAAATAATGCAGCTACAGCTACCAAATTTTATAAACATATTTAAAAAAGTCACACAAATAAAATAAGGCAATAAAAAAAATTCGTTAAAATCGTCATTTTTAGGGTAATGTGTCCCCTTAATATAGCTGACAGCAAAGCACCCATTAAATGCAATCTTGGGAGCGTCAAAGGTTTCAAAGGAGCTATTCTGTTCTTAGAAACAACAAATGATGTTAGAATTTCTTTATTAGATGATGTCACACGGAGATGAGCTACTGTTCCATGTGCCTTTGTGCTGGCATCAGAAAAAAGGTGAAGTTCGAGTGTTTTAAAATTATTCACTAAAGGGTCAGAAAAGTAACAGCGTGGTATTGAGAAGTCAGTTAATTGGGGAACCTCTTCACAACAATCAGCTCAAAGGAAAATTATGTCATCAGGAAGACTTTCATCCCACTCTACGCCAAGAAACTATATTTTCTGCATCAAATGCTTTACCCTGAGAGTAAAAAGTCCTAAACATCCAATGGGTTCGAAGCTTCTGCCTAAAACTTACAAGATAGATATCTTTTTATCAATTCTTTTAGAGACAAAGTCTATTAAGTCTTTATTATCAAAGTATAGAAAATCTTCTCTACTATTCCAAGCTATACCCGAAACTTTGTAGGACAAATTATCTTTTTCAAAAGTTTCAAAATGAGGATTTTCATCCAAAATTACTCCTTTATTTTCCCAATCCTTGTGCAAGGATTTCGAATTAGTTAGCTATTTGTATAGAGATATACTCGCATCTTCGAAAATTTTAGTCGCTTCTAAAGTAATTGTTAAAGCTCGATTTACAAACGGTTGGCTTTCTATAATATTGTCTACATAAATATTTTCATTCAAAAAGGTAACTGTGTCTATACTTTTCCGAATATTTCTTCAAATGATGTTTTATAGTTGCACTCAACAAAAAAGGACTACTACTAACACCGAATAAAACTCGGGTCAACCGATATACGGAAGGAAGCTGAGACTCACACACATCGGAGGGGGTCATTCGAAAACAAGAATTTTGTTACCTCCTTATCCTTCTCATTTAGCATTATTTGTAAAAATGCTTGCTTCATGTCGGCAGTGAAAGTGATTGTATTTAGTCTAAATCTCAGAAAGATATCAAAAATTTCAGGATAAAGGTTTGGTCCAATATGTAGACAACTATTCAGAGAAGAGGAATTTGCATCATGAAGAAAATCATAAACATTACGTAGTTGGATGGAAAGGCGATCTTTTTGAATCACTTCTCTGTGAGGAAGATATAAAGGAATTTTGTTTGAGTCACTATTAGAATCTGGGACTAACTCTATAACACTCTGTTTCAAGTAATTCTGTAATATCTCTCGATATTCAAGGAACAAATGAGGATTTTTCTGGAATCGCTTTCTAAAAGACGCGTAAATCTCTTCTCAGCAATTTCCCTATTTTATTCAATTCACATGCTTATAAACTTCCACGGTAACCCTATTTTATACCTTTTAGCTTTTTCATCGTATTTAATATTTGATTCGAAGTTCTTCATTAATTGATTTTAAGATACATCAGATTCATTTTTAGAGTCGATTAAACCGAAGATTTCCCAAAATTTCCCAAAAGATCCCAAAATTTCTTTAGTTGATCCAAAATCAAATTTTTTTAAACTATTACACTCAGAGCAAGCGATGATTGATTTTCAATATTTCGACTTTGAAGACACCAGCCGAAGATGGTTTCAATCGCTACTAACTTCTTACTCGGATGTTTAATTTTTCCAGTAACTACATAGTAGTAATAGTTTGCACCGATTAGTATTGTAATGGGCTCTTGACAATCTGGTGAGTCTGTGAGGACTAAATTTTCTAATTGAACTGCTTGTGGAATATGGTCTAATTCAGGAGCGGGGATATTTGCCGCTTTAATTTGATCAGTAACCAAAGCCTCTATGTCTATTTTCAAATTTGGCGAATCCTTATTTTTAAGAGTTAGTTTAATTACACCATAGTCTTTTTCTATGGAAGTTATATTCCCGAAAGTATATACTGTATTTCCGTTTTTAATGGCAGGGAGTCCTAAACAGTTAGACAATTTTTTTGTTATATAGCTTCTCATTGATCCACAATCACATAACAAACGCGAAAATATTTCTTTGGAATTTTGCTCTAATTTTACGGTACATGTTTGCAAGAAAATTCTTTTTGTTAATTGTAAGAAATTGTTCAGAAGACTGTATCTTCAGAATCTATTCCATTCCCTTCAAATTCAGTATGCTTATTTTCATTAATTAATTTAGATTTGAAACAAATAGTTTCGTTATGTCTACTATTGCAAATTCTGCAAGTCTTATTCGATAAACAATTTTTTATACAATGTTTTGGTCGAAGACACAAAAAACATTTCCCCTGTTTCTTCAAAAAATTTTTTTTCTTTCCTATGCTAATTTTATTACACTTTTCTTCCAGATGATCAAGATTACAAAAAAAGCAAAGTTGCAGATCTCTTTTATTTACCGATGTCATAAATTTACATGTAGATGTGCGACCTTGAGTTTTGTTCTGTCTATTGCGCGAAATGTTTTGATTATATCGCCATTCCCGGTTTACATGTTTTTAGGGTTATGAGTATTAATGCGATGCTATTTTAAACTTATTTAATTTCTAAAACTTTGAACCCAGATTCCTAATTTCACATCGCATCATGACAATTAATTAAGTTAACTAATTCTAAAATTAAAACACTCATCTCACAATAAATCATACACTGATCGTATAGTTTTAAAACATTATTAAATTTATTTTAAGCACAATTATCTAGAAATTTACTTCACTACAAGATCAAAAATTAACTTAGCTTGAGAGAGGGAAAGTGCAAGGGAATGGACATGGTTGATGCTCGGAGTCTCCGGAGTTTTCGTGATTGTCTGTAGCTCTGGGATCGGCTCTCTCCGCGTAAATTCGGGGTGCGTCCTGTTTTTATTTGGCGACATTTCACACCGAAATCCTAGGGCGGACTCTTTTTCTTGTCCAGTGTAATTTTCTCTGATTGGTCCAGAGGCCAGCGCAGTTTTACACCACCTCACAATTTATGGGTTTCGGGAACTTTCTTAATTTTCGCGCGCCCCACAGTTTGAGAAACACTGGACTAGCACGAAAAGCGGGCGAAATATTATGATAGACGGAGGCAAGACGTTCAGATTAAGGTTGATGATTGGGTCCTGGTAAAAACGAATACTTTAAGTTCGGCAGCACAAAAAGTGGTTGCTAAGTTTAAACAAAAATTTGAAGGTCCTTATAGAGTGTTAGAGGTAAAGCGTAATAATTTAGTGGTTTGGAGAGCGGGTAAAATATTAACAGTTAATGTAGATCAAGTCAGACGATATCATCATAGAAAAAGTGACGAGAAGTGGATAAGAACCAGTAGTTTTGATAACAATAGTTCAAGGTATAAATAGAGTAATATTGGAGGTGTGCAGCCTAGATCAAATAAGGTGCAGTATAGTAGCAAGAATGGGTCAGGCGAAAGGCGTGAGTTACAGGAAAAAGGAACAGGTCTTAGGAAGGATCAGGATGAGAGGCATACGATTATTGCCAGTAATGGCAGACCACTTGTCAGATCATCACCCGGCTCTTTGTCAGAACCAAATAGAAGAACAAAAAGTGTAGAAAGGAAACACTCGCATACAAAAGATCATTACAAGCTGATTCTGGAGGGTCAGAGAGGAAGTATAGAAAAGATCCGAGACAACAGGGGGCTAAAGGAAAATTAATTTCGGTAAATAGTAAGGATTTACCCTATCTTAGAAAAAGATGTAGGAGAGATGAAACCGTGATGCCAAGTACCAGCCGCTACAACCTAAGACCTAGAAGAGGTGCAAAAGTGGAGTTCCGACCATCCAGTGAGAAGAGGAGGACAATAAGGAGGACCAGTTCAATCCAGAGGAAACAGAGAACAACAGTACAGCCCCTACGCTGAGGAGCAAAGAAGGTCAGGTGGCCGGAGTATTAGAAGCAGAGAGGTGTCATCAACAACATTGCCAGGAGAAGACAGGAGGAGTGAACAGTCGAAGATCTCAGTCTCTTGAAGTGCTAGTAGGAGACGTCAACTACAAGACATAAAAATCAGGTTGTTTGGTTATATATTTTTTCTGACAGGCAGTCAGGAGAATTACTGCAAGACGCAAGTCATTTTTTTATTTAAAGCTTTTTAGTAAGGCAAAAGTTGACAGTGAAATGGGGTGTATTTTTCTAGAAGATTGAAAAATGAACTTTTGTACTTGTAAAATTTTTCAAAATTTTGGTGGAGAAAACAACTGTATATGTACATTTGTTTACTGTTATGCATGACTTCGCTGAGATGCGAGAATTACTTGGGTTGCTTGTTTTAGGTGATTATTGAAAAAATGATTGTAATTGTATAATATATGTGAAGTAGAAGGCACTATTGCAAGCCCCCGTAGCATCCCCCAGCAGATAGTTTCGAAAGGAAACGAGAGGGCAATGTCCCCGACGGGGAAAGGAGCAGCGAGAGAAGGAACATGAGAACCCCAGAGAATACGTTTAGACCGCAAGGGAAGCAGACGCATATCGACAGAGCTGTTATATTTCTTTAAAAATAATAAAAGCCAATTAGGCAACGACGTTTAAATGTTCATTTAATTAATTAATTGTTATTCTACATTTTTATTTATTCTTATTTTAAAATTAAACAGATTATTCTGTCAAAGGAATTTACGAATTAATCCCAGTATCAACATAACATTTGGGAGCTCGGCCTCAAATTAAATTAAATTAATTAAAAACCCCTAGAAAATACGACGAGTCAAGACTGGTGGACCACGCACGCTTCAACGACGGAACCATCAACGCAAACCACAACGACGAAATCATCAACGGTGAGTCCATTCCAATTTACTTTTTTATTGTTCTGAAGATATTTATTTACGATGGTCTGTCTAGAGGAAATTGCTGCCATTGCGAACATATTAAAGACGGCCCCTGCTTCAACGGTGCAACTTCAGCACAAAATTGTAAATGACGAACCCTACAGTAAATCTTCTAGAAAAGAGTTAAAAAAATTCGCGGGTTTCCCACAGAATTACGACCTTTGAAGCACGAAAGGATAAAATTTTAAAGGACTTTACGAAAACTGAACTTATTACCGTATGCACTATATTAGGACTGAATTGCGCGGGAAGTGCCAAAGAATTAAGCGAGCATATATTTAAAAATTTATCAGACACACATTGCATCTTTAAAAAATAATTTTACCGAACAATTGACGGATGACGAAGACGAAGACTCTGCGCCCTTTTCGCTAGAATCTACGAACGACGCGAATAAACAACCCCTCACCCCGCCAATTTTTCACTCTCCTTCTCCACAGGATGTTTTTGTTTCTCTCCTTCAAACACAACGAAATCAAAGCCAAAGAGGAAATGAGGAGAATGCATTTTTGTTAAAGGACCTTTTTACAACTATGAGGTCGTTTACGAGAAATGATAATTACAGCATTAAAGCTTTTTTTCGCGACGTGGAAGAAAACTTTATTTTTATCCCACACATATCTGATTTGCTAAAAATTATTTCTTATAAACGTTTGCTTCAAGGTCCTGCAAAGACTTTTATCCCAATTCTCCATAACATATTAATGTATAGTTCTCTTAAAGCTGCATTAATCGAAGAATTTGAAGATTTATTTTGTTACGACGTACACAAGGAAATGCAAAAACGGAAATTACGCCCTACGGAAACTTTATTTGAATATTTTTGGCCATGCGCGAAATTGCTTCAAAAGCACACTTTCGTTTAGACGACCAAAGCCTAATTATGTATTGTATAAGTGGTATACCTGATTCAAACCATAATAAATTAACATTATATGCATGTAAAAGTATTTCAGAATGTAAAGAAAAGTTAAAGATATATGAAAATGTTTTTATGCAAAATAATTCTTATTGTATTGATAATGAAAATAAGCGTACAAATTTTAAACCGTATGATTTTCCTACACCTAATAAAAATATGTGTTCTGATAATAAATTTCATAATAAAGATCAATTTTATGATTTTAAGGTTAATAAGAGAGATGAAGGTATACATTGTTATAATTGTGGATTATTTAATCATACTTCTAATGAATGTTCCCATAAAAATAAAGGTTTAAAATGTTTTAATTGTAACCAATTTGGTCATAAAAGCTCTCAGTGTGTATTTAAAAAAACCTGATGTTAAAAATGAAGTTGTTAATGAGGTTGTTAGTGAAGTTGTTAATGAAATCAATTCCTCAACAGAAATGCGTAAAACTGTTAAAATAAATGCATATATATTTGGTGCTCTTATTGATACGGGTAGTACTATTACTTTAATACGCGAAAGTGCTCATCAAATTCTTGGAAGACCAACGTTAAATCCTACGAAAATAAATTTAACTTCTTTCAATAAGAGTGAAATGAAAACCTTTGGATCTTTTAAATCCACTATTGATATTGAAGATAACAAATTTATGACGGACATTTATGTTATTAACAATTCGCATTTAACTATTGATGTAATTATTGGAACTAATGTTTTAAAACAAACTGATTTTAAAATTAGTGCAAATGGTATAGAATTAATACCTAAGAAAAAGGATCACTTTATTAATTTATATAATGTATCTAATGCACATATCCAATCGGAATTAACCCTCCAACTGGACAGCACGGATTTTTCCGCCCTACTAGAGAGGCTTCGAAAACGGACCACACTAAATTTTTCCTAAGGCTGGGGACTCACCAAAAATGAACCAAACAGATTTTTCCCCTTCAAGTAATGTGTTCAAAACCGGTAAGGTGGTATTTTTCCGAATTCTTTTCCCCCTTTAAAGGTTTACGATCTTGAAAGATTGCCATTGCATTGCCAACCAGCCGCTCTCTCCCTCTAAGAGTTAAAACACTCACACACTTCTTATATTTTTTTCTCCTTCCCCTCTGAAAAACTAACATGAGCCGAGTTTAAATAGTCACTCGATTTGCATTACAGTTGCTGCCAACCACAAATCATCACGAAACTTGCAAAAAGATCGGGTTCGAATCGGTGTGTTTACTTTCATTGAGATCATGGAACGGGATTGGAAAAACAACACAAGGAGATCATAAAAATTTGGATCCGAAAAATATTTCGAATGGTTTTACATTTTAAATGTCTAACAATCGGCCCCCTTTTTCCAATTTCGTACCATTATCTCTTACAAATCAGTAAATTAATTTTAATCTATAATCACATGTTACACAATTTCACACAAAAAATACATTTTATTCACAATCTTTATTGTAATAAACAAACTAATATTTTAATCTTAAAGAAACAAAGTCTTATTCTCTAAAAAAAAAATATTTTCTACAAAATTCCAACAATTTTTCCTTTACCATGGGTTTGGTAAAAATGTCCGCCAAATTATTTTTGGTACCTATATATTTAATTTGGAAAACCTTGTCGTATATCAAATGCCTTAGAAAATGATAACGTACATCGATATGTTTTGTTCTATAATTTTCTACCGGTGACTTTGAAAAACTTATAGCAGCTTGATTATCACAAAACATAACATTTTCACTTAATTCCAAATTTAAACTTTTATTATTAATTACATTCTTTAGTCAAATGAACTCCTTACATGCTTCTGTTAAACTAACATACTCAGCTTCCATGGTCGACAGATTAACGGATTTTTGCTTGAAAGTTCGCCATGAAATTGGAGTTTCGTCTATAAAAGTTATGAACCCTCCCATCGACACTCGATCATCCCTATTTGTAGCAAAATCTGAGTCTGAATAACATCTTAGTTTTAATGATTTAACTTTTGAAAGTTTTAATTTATTTTCTTGAGTGTATTTTAAAAATAACCTAATAATCTCAATAAGCAATTCCAATGTTTTATTCCCGGGTTTGCTTGGAATTGAGATAATACATTTACTGCATACATAATATCGGGTCTTGTGCGTATAGCAATAAATGACAAAGATCCTATTAAATTTCTATTAGGAACTGTTAAAATTTCTTTGCTAGTTTTGGGTGAATCTAATTTGGAAAGAACTTGACCTTTTGATATAGGTAATGAGAACTTACGGGATATTTATATTTTTCGTAAATTTCACATAACCTTCGAATGTAAGATCTCTGATGTATAAACAGACTATTACCTATTTCTTCAAATTCTATTCCTAATAATTTCTTTGTTTTACCCATAATTTTTATAAATCAAAATTTTTCTGCAATAATTGTAATACAAAATTTACGTTTTCCATTTCTTTTCCAAATATAATCATGTCATCTACATAAAATAATAAAATTACATTATCTTCAAACATAAATACACAATTAACCCACTCTAACTTCTTAAATTTTAATTTAATTAATTTATTTTCTAATTCCAATAACCACTGGCGTCCACTCTGGTGGAGTCCATATATTGCTTTACGTAACTTACACACTTTGTTATTATCAATTTCATATCCAGTTGGTTGCTTCATGTAGATTACAGTATCTAAGTTAGCATATAAATAAGCATTAGTGATATCTACTTGAATATGCGTCCATTTCCACAAACATACACAGATAGTGAAAAATAATCTTACAATAGTAAAGTTAATAACTGGACTAAATACCTCGTCAAATGACTCGCCTCGTAATTGTGTGTTACCTCGCGCAACTAAGCGGGCCTTGTATCTAACAATTTTATTATTTTCATCCTATTTAATGGTATAAACCCAACGGTTTTCTAAAATTTTTATATTATCCGGATGATCAACTAAATCCCAAACTTTACGTTCCTTCATTACGTTAATTTCTTTATCCATTGCATCATGCCATTTAGATGCGTCTCTGGATCTTACCGCCTGTTTGTAACAGTCAGGAATAGTTACTTCAACCATAAGAGCTTCTTGTTGCTCTGACAAGTCTGAAAATCCCTGGGATTCGGTATTATCTTTTCTAAAATTAAATAAACTAGGATCATACTCAATATTATGCCTCTTACAGTATCTCTCTATTTCGTTAAAAGATTTCAATCGGGTTGCTTCCCCTTCTATACTATAATATACGTTAGATCCAGTTACTTTCCTCTACCTATATTTCGAATCCACTTAACCTCTGTACATGGGATCAAGTTATGATTATCGGAAGATACACCTGGCTTTTCAGATGTTGAGGGCGTTTCCGTACTTGTTTTTGAAACTAAACGACTCGTTAATGAATCTTTTACTCTATCAAAATCATCCTCATCATCATAATAATCAGGAAGGTTTAAATTATATCCAAGGTTACTATTAACTTTTTGTCTAAAATTAATTCCCCTCTTATTTTCATCGAATTAATAGTGTCGACTAATTTATTTTCATCTATCAACCATATTCTATAACCCTTAGTACGTTGTGCGTATCCCATCATAATTCCCATTTTCGCATGCATATTGAATTTTTTTTAAATTTGTTTTGGCACACCTGCATATGCCAAACATCCAAAAGGTATTAGATGCAATACCGATGGTTTTCTACCTGAATATTTTTCGAAAGGCGTTTTGTTACTGTCTTTGTGACAAATTCGATTCCACGCATAAGTGAAACAAAGTAATGCTTCTCCCCAAAACTTATGGGGAACTTCATTAGACTTAAGCAATGTGTGTGTTTTGATGCCATCTAGAGCGGTTAAATTGAATCTCTCCGCGACCCCATTCATTTCTGGCGTATATGAATTTGTTACCTCATGCTTTATACCCAGCTCTGTCAAGAAATTATCCATATCCTTATTTCAAAATTCTAGTCCGCCATCAGTTCTAACTGCTATTACCTTTTTACTTAGAAAACGTTCTGCTCGTTTCTGAAATCTTATAAACGTATGAAATACGTCAGATTTATTTCGGATGGGAAATACAGTCACCTTTCTTGAATAATCGTCAATTATACTCAAGAAATATTTATTACCGCCTTGGTTTTCAGTCGGCATTGGACCACAGAGGTCCATATGCAACAATTCCAATGGACGTTTTGATCTTACGGCCCCCGTCTTTTTGAATGAAACTCTCTTGGACTTTGCTAATTTACACGGTATACAATGAGTCTTACCATTATCAGTTAAGCGTGGGAGACCTTTTACACTGTCATTTTTACTAGTTTTTACCAAGTAATCGTTATTAACATGACAAAAGCGTTGATGTCATATTCCTATTGATCCGTTTTTCGTTTTAGCGGTTACATCACTAAAAAAACTAATTTCTTTACTCTTTGGTATAATATAATGATCCGACTTAAAAAAATACAAATTTTCATGGCGTGTCGCCGAGAACAATTTTATCCAGTCTTTATTAAAAACATTAATTTTACCTTTAGTACCCACAAAATGCGCACCTTTACTTTCTAATCTGGAACCGGATAACAAATTTCTCCTCAACTTAGGATTAAATAAAACATCAGACAAAGTTATTTCATGAAAACTCCCCTTATATTTTACCCGAAATCTAAGTGTACCGATTCCTTCTACGGGACAACTTTTATCCTCCGTTTCTAACGACATTTTCATGTTAGTTATCGGTTTAAGATCTAAAAATAAACTCTTGTCATTACAAAAATGACTCGTGGCAGCAGTATCTATTACCCAAACACCTTTATCACCTTTATCAAACTCTGTGTTAAAAGGGAAGTCGGTAGGGCCTATACCGACAATGTTAAATTGAGCCATTTTAGGTTCAAGTTTCTCAGAAACTGTTAAATATATAAACTTCAAATTTTGTCTGTATATTAAATAGGCTTTTTTATTTAAATACTGGTAAATATATTTAAAATATATTGTTTACTTTTTTCAAAAAAATTCATCGTAAAAGTATCACTTTGAAATTTTTGAAAACTGTCAAATTTTTTACGATAACTGCTTTTCAGCAAAATATTTCAGGAAAATCTCCAAAAAAATAAGCTTAGTATATAGAGTTACATATTATTTATGTGCAGTAAAAATTGCATGAGCACTCATTCTGTAGATTCTGAGAAAACTGTACCCGCAGTTTGAAAACAACCATTTTGAGATAATTGCATTTTTAGTGTAAAAAAGCACTTGATCACAAAAATAATGAATTACAACAAGTATTTGCACTATTTTATTAAATATTAGCTTATTCTCTATTACTTTTAAGGCTTTTTAGTTTTTTCTTATACTTAGATTTCTCAGAAAATACATTTATAGCATTTTTCACTTTTAAGCTATCGAGGTATTTTTTAGCGTTTAATTATTTTACTCAAATTCTGTATCAATTTTTGAGAAATTTTCAGTTCTGTTACATTATATTCATCAAATTTTGTCTATAAAGCATCATAAATACCATGTGAAAATGTGTCAATACATGAAAATATGGCTTTGGTAATACATGATTATACACTATTTCGAAAAGTTTCATTAGTGTTTTATATATTCACCTGTTAACACAATGTTTTACAGCAGCAGAATTAAAAAAATTTTTTAAATATTTGGTAAATGGTATTCAAAACAACAAAAAAACATAAAAACAGATTTCTTGAACATGAAATTTATGTATTTTTATATATGTAACAAGCTATGTGCAATGAAAAAAGGTATTGCATTTTTAGATATTTATAAACCTTTTACTAAAAAACTATTGAACACCAAAGCTTAAAAATTTGTATAAATACACAATACATATGAAATATATAGTAAAAATTTCCAGTTCATGCATACAGTAGAAGTATAGAAAAAGGAATACACAATTTATTAAAAATTGTCATTTTCTGTGTCACGACATATGTTCATTAGTGAAAAATGTCTGAGAAATATTTTTAAAATTTTTTACATAAAGAATAAAAACATACAATACATATGAAATATATAGTAAAAATTTCCAGTTCATGCATATGGTAGATTTATAGCAAAAAAGAATGCACAATTTAATAAAAATCGTCATTTTCTGTGTTACGACATGTGTTCATTAGTGAAAAATGTCAAAGAAATATTTAAAAAATTTTTGCATAAAGAATAAAAACACACAATACATATGAAAAATATAGTAAAATTTCCAGTTCATGCATACGGTAGATTTATAGAAAAAAGAATACACAATTTAATAAAAATAGTCATTTTCTGTGTTACGACATGTGTTCATTAGTGAAAAATGTCAAAGAAATATTTAAAAAATTTTGCATAAAGAATAAGAACACACAACAATATATATGAAATATATATGAAATATATAGTAAACGTCTCCAATTCATGCATACAGTAGATTTAAAGAAAAAAGAGCAGATTACTTGAAAAATATATTAATTAGAAAACACAGTAGCTTTTGTATAAATTTTTACCTCATCAAAAAGATCCTGCACTGTAGCCGGTTTTTACCTTATTTTTCTTAATATTATCTTCTTCTTTTATCTTTTCTAATTTTCTTCGAGCGTCCAGAAAAAGCATAAATTGCTTTCATTAGTCTTTCCCTATCGAGAAGTTTCATGGCACTTACTGAAAATTCCCCTGGTTCTACGCCCATTTTTTGAAGCATTTTTAATTTCGATACATTACCATCATTAAAGGAACAAACAGCATCATAAACACCAAGTGAAAGTGTTTCAATCTGTACAAATGTTGCTTTGGGAACACGTGACCAAACGACATTATGAAAACTTTCATTCGGGTTTTGTGTTTTTTCATGCAAACATTTTTTCAACAGATCAGGATGGGAAAGATCTATATATATAGGACGCATTGCTTCAACAACAGCGACCGGAAGACTGTTTTTATGTTTGTAAGACTTACCTGATGCTTCAGCCTTTTTAAATCCACACCATGAATCTTCCCCGATGGGACAAAAACCATGTTGAGGATATTCATCAGTTGATAACTTATGCAGAAAAATGGTCCAGATAGCTTGCCGCATATTCTGAACACTGCTGTGATTTCTCCGAATAGCTGATCCATAGTATGACTGCAAGTTTTCAATTTCATGTTCAGTCAAACAATTTTTCCCACTTAAACACTTACCGTCTGACAAGATTTGCCCTTTCAATTGAGCTTTTAATCGGCGTAATCTTGTTCCCATGCGTTTCATTACATGGCCAATACACTCCAATTTTTCAATTGGATATTCATTTCCATAAATGTTTTTCTTTTTTACCGCATCAAATGCTTTGCAATCCCCATCTCCTAAGTACGTAATATATCGGGCATTATGTAAAGATAATGACCGTGTGTTGAAAAATTTTAGACGCACCTTGGATTTCCATCTCTCCACTAGATCCAACGTAGTTCCTTTTACAATCCTTTTCATGAAAAGGCAAGTTTTCACAAGCGCAATATTTCGAAAGAATATCAACATCTATCACCTTACCTGTATCAATGCTGGTCACAGTAACTACACCATTCAAGGATGTGTAACCACGCTTCTGCCATGTCCCATCTACAGCTACTGCTATATTTTTGTTACCTTCATTTTCACAAATAGCTTCCTTCGCAGCATTTTGAATTGAATCCTCATAAACAAGTTTAGCAGCATTTAAAATTCGCTTACCGTAAGGAGAAAACCTTGTAGGTGGTTGCGGAAGATTCATTACGCCGCAGAACATTCTCCCTGCTTCTGCACCTTTTCCAATTGAACGCATAGCGTACACAAACCTGGTATTTATTGTAGCAATTTGTGTTCCTTCATGAAAATTTGAAGAAGAGAATTCTACACGATATGGACAAGCAAAACATTTCAGGACAAACGTAATAGCCAGTCCAGACTTACCTTTTAAAACTTGCATGTCTAAACCACTGTTGCACATTTTACAGTGAACTTCATTCTTGAAAACAAAAGCAAGAATATTCAAATTCATGATTGCATTTAAAATACCTACGCTATCACCAAAAGAAGAAAAACTCTCATTTAAATCGGGAATTTTCTTTTCTTTTGCACATGACTGCTTTGAATCATGTGCATGTTCAGCTTGAGCATTTAATTTACAATCAGTGGTACTTACTTTGCTATTAATAGTATTCTTACGTGGATAATACTTACCTTTGCGTTTCTTAAAAACTTTTTGCAATCTTGGCATTTCAAAATTTCAGAAATTTTTAAGTATCGATAAACGACAAGTGCTCAAACACAACGTGTTCAAAAGCGCCAAAAATATAGGTAAACAACCTTAACAGTTACACTTGCAGTTATTCTACAGTTAATTTCGTGGGAATAAATAAAACAGATAATGGCTTTGCAAGAGCATCCCAGTTTTAAAAGGCCAATGTTTACATTTCTATCTGTCAAAGTAGGCGTGGCAAATCAGTTGATTATTTTTTAAAAAACATTTTAAAATACTTCTAATTCAAAAATTGACTAGTATGTTATATCATTGGAAAGGGCTTAATTTGGAGATTTGAGAAATATCAAAATCTCAAAATCGATTTCTGGAAGGTGTTTACCATACCGACTGACCTTAAAAGTTTCATTTACAGTTGAAGGAGATTTTTGTAGAGGCTTTTTCTCTTTACAGTTTAAATTAAGATGCCCGTACTTATTACATACATAACACGGACCTATAGTCTTAATAGATTGTTTAACATTTTTAATAGTTTTACAGTTAAATACCTTACCACCTTTCTTTTGGTAATCATTCTTGCCATTTGGATCTCCATGAGCTGCAGCCGTAGCACCAGGTAACGTCTTCGACTTCTTCGAAGTGAAATTGCTCAAGTAAGCATTCTCCGCTTTCTCTAAATCTTGTTTCATCAACTGAAGATGATTGGCTTCTAATATCATCTCTGCTTCAATTTTGACAACTCTGAAGTCCTCTTCTTTCCATCTGTAGATTTGTTGCACGGTAGACTGGAATTCCTGAGGAAGCCACATAATTAATTGAAATCCTATGTACAGGTCGTCCAATTTATGACCCGCTTCTTGTAGTCTGGTTGCCGCTGTCTTTACACGAGATATGAAGATTCCAACATCTTCCCCTGATTGGTATTTTGTTCCAAAAAATGATCTAAAAGCTGGATTATTCTTGCTTTTGTGACTGGTTCGAAGTGATCTTTTAATATCTTCCATGCCGCTACTCCGTCAGTTGTTTCCGTTATCAGATTTTTCAAATCTGAACTGATGTTAGTATAGATCAACGTATAACATCTATCCTTACGAAGTTGTAGATCTAATTTTTCCTTGTATGTTGCCTCTTCATCAGGTTGCTCTGGCTTGGTCTGTATTATAAACTTCCAGCAACCATAATGCATTAAGAGTACTTGCTTATCATGCTTCCATGTGTTCCAGTTATGTTGAGTCAACACTGATATCTGGTTGTTAAATTCCATATATGTTACTCGATTTAGCGTACTAGCAACAGAGTTCATAAAAAATAGTTCTAGACTGGAACAGTATTTAAATAGACAAAGTTCATGGCCTGGTTCAACTGCTTAGCCTGTCTCGACACAGTACATGGACGGGGCCCATAACCAAATTTGTTACACTTATTGGTAAACTAACCCAAATTTTGGCAAAGCAAGCAGTGGAATTTTTGTGTCGAGGAGGCATGAAGACGAAAGCAGTTTCTTAAAATTGGCTTTTGATAATCAATGATAAAGTCAATGTGCTCGTTACTGGAGCGATAAAAAAACAATAAGTTCAAAAATCAACATTACCAGACATCCGATTCGAACCGTCTTCTTACAGTCTAATATTGTAAAATGAATTTATAATCTGAAAATGATGATGCAACATACAGTTGCATTGCCAACCAGCCGCTCTCTCCCTCTAAGAGTTAAAACACTCACAAACTTCTTATATTTCTTTTCTCCTTCCCCTCTGAAAAACTAACATGAGCCGAGTTTAAATAGTCGCTCGATTTGCATATTGCAGTTGCTGCCAACCACAAATCACGAAACTTGCAAAAAGATCGGGTTCGAATCGATGTGTTTACTTTCATTGAGATCATGGAACGGGATTGAAAAAACAACACAAGGAGATCATAAAAATTTGGATCCGAAAAATATTTCGAATGGTTTTACTTTTTAAATGTAACAATTAGAGACGGTCGGGGAGACACAATGGGCATTGAGGGGAACTTTTATGGCTCACGGGGAGACCGGTTCCTTTAGCAATCGTAAAATCTCGGAAGAATTTCTTTAAACCCTAAAGTGTACGGAAATAAATTGCAAGTCAACGAGTTGAGAATTCTCAATTTTTTACTTTACCTTAAAACTCTCAAATGGAATTAAGTTTTTATAATGTATGTCTAAGTTTTTAAAAAATATCTGTAGTATTTAAATTCAAATTATATATTAAAACATAGAGGATAATTTACTGTTTCATTTTTCTTATTTTAATCAATACTTTCAGGGATTTTTTGTAAAAATGATTATTTTGTTATGTGTCAAAAAAATAAAAAAAATGTTCAAAATATAAAATCTTTTAAAATTTCGGACACTTCTAAACATGAATAATTTTTAAGCTTCTGTATTACATTATTTGCAAAAAATTTATATGTATTGTTAAAAAACCCTATATAAATCTTTTAGTTTTTCATAAATTTAAAGCCAGATATTCAGGGCATCTTACATAAAATCCCTATTTTTGTATTGTTCAGATAACAAATTATATTTGAATTTTGAATGTCTGAACATTAATTTCATTCAAAGAGAACTTTAACTTCAAGTTTATATTTTTTAACTTGAATCTTCAAATAAAGAGTATTTAAAAGCATCTGGACAAATTTACAGTTAACATTTGCACATATAAATAAATATAAAGATCCTTTTTAAATTCAAGTTAAAAAAATATATATTTATGCATAATCCCTCATCTTATTCATGTTCCATTAGTGGTTGACTGAAGAAAAGGTTATTAAAATTTGGACATTTTTATAATCTTAACCATGCAAAACTAGGAATTTGTATTAGCTCAAATAAATTCTGCATTGGAATTTCGAAAAAGATATTTATGCGTGTCTTACATACTCAGTTGAAAAACATATATTTACCATAAATACTAATAATTCTTTGGATATTTAAAATTATCATTAGATTAATTTTTTAATATATATATATATATATATATATATATATATATATATATATATATATATATATATATATATTCGACTTCTAATATTTTTTCAAGTATTCCTTAAATTTCATATAATTTAATTAAGTGAGGGGATATTAAAGTCGCACTCTCTCTCTTCTCTACTCAACTACTTGAGGGCTTTTGGCAACGGACCTGTGGCCGGGGTATTAGGTGGTCAAGGTATCGAATCATGGTTGGCATGTCTTGAGTTCGAGCCCAGTGCCACAAAAGACCCGCCGTGTAGGGCAGCGATGCACGTTAAATCTATCGAGAGCTGAAATGTCCTCTCGTTGGTGTGGTGTGGTAGTTAGGAGAGGGGGTGCCAGCTCAGGTGTCGCCCTCGTCATTTGAAAATTTTTCAAAATTACGAGGTCCATCACTAAAAGCCATCGTGTAGCTGAACAGTGCGACGTTAATATTCACTCACTTGGCGATGAACCTCATAATTTTAAACCATGGTCAAGTGACGAGGATGACGCTTGAGCATCGCTCCCTTACACGGCGGATCTTCAGTGGTGCTGGGGTCGAACTCATGACACGTCAGCTACGAGTCCGTTACTTTGACCATTAGGCTACCGCGGCCTCACAATGTGGTTGAAAACTGCATGTTATGAGTAAAAATATGCTGAAACATTTGATGAACTTATAATAGATTTTTGCATAGAAGATAGATGTGTGATATGCTAAAATGACAATATGTAAAAGTTATGAGAATATCGATGACAATTCTTGAAAAATTCAATTTAAGTTTCAATTTGAAACTTAATCATTTTTTTCGCATTTAATATTAAATAGTCGCGATAACAAATTAATAGTTTAACGCATTCATAGATTATAAAAAATAAAGGTATAAATGACATTGTTGGGAATAATATGTTTTTATAGTTCTGAATTCAGACTTCTTTGTAGGAGTGTAGGCTATTAAAAGGCTGATGTAGAAGTTAGAAAACTAATATTTAAAATATATGGAAAACAATATCTGCAATTCCATGATCTTGACGAGCAGAAGACGGCATTTTTACTTAGTAGGGCAGAGTAAGCATAAGGTAGGAGCTTGTGGAGTACACAACCAGGCTTCTGCAGTTTTGGCAGGTAATGAACTCCCATTTGTTGCTTTCAGTAAGGAATATAAAAATAACAAATACAAAAATAAGTCATGTAAAATTTTATATATTTTAATAACAATGAATTGTGAACTTAATTTCCAATTCATTGTCACGAGTTGGCAGTAACTACGGTACTCTATCGACCGTACTTCTATTATATCGACCGTACTTCTATATATATATATATATATATATATATATATATATATATATATATATATATATATATATATATATATATATATATATATATATACGGTTGATAGAGTACTAATATTTTTAACGCAATTTTATATTTCGTTCTCGTAATTTTTACTCCTTTTAAAACATGTATTGACAAAATACTCTCCTTTTGTATATTTAGAAAATTTTAAAAATATAATGGTTATCTTACCCAACATTTTAAATCAGGGGCGGCAACTGTGTAGCTAAGACATGCCAAACCAATCTGTCAGTATCATTCAGCGTGCCACATAGTAGGAAATTTTTGAAATCTTTCGATTCTTACGGTAATATTTGCAGATTTAAAGAATAGAGGTAAATAATTTAGATTTACAGTTTTATTTTATATTAATTATGGATCAATAAATACATTTATTAACATAAAAATAAACAATATAATATGTTACTATTTCTTCAACAAAGATAAAAAAAATTTAAAAAATGTATGTTTCCAACATATTTACTTAAATAAGAAATAGACAAAGTGAAATATAAATGATTCCCTTCATTACAGTTAAAGAAAAATTGTAATGCGAATTAACTCTATCTCTCACGACTTTTTTTTCATTTCGCAAAACCAGGGGTATAATGCATGACACGATTCTGAGCATTCAGTTGTTAAACAATTTCTTTGCGGAGTCGAAAAATTTTTCATATTAGGAAAGATTTTTTACTTTGATATGCCGAATCATAAGTGGAAAGCAGAGTTCAAGCAATTTTCTTTTTTCAACAATGAAATCCCTTAGCAATAACACTCAATTATTTACAAAATAGCTGTAAATTTATCCTTAGAATTATCTTTCAGATTATTTTGTAGTTCCATAAATGTCCATAACTCAGAAGATGTTTGTCAAATAAGGTCTACTATCAACTTCCATCCACTCAAGAATTGACAAATTTGTAGAGTAGTGCTGAGTGCCACTAAGAATTGTACCACGTGCCACAGGTCGATAGATTGCCGACACGTTTTAAATATTCTTATTAACTAACCATCTCCTATTCAAACACAACTTATATGATAAAAAAGGGTTTTCATTCATTTTGTAGGGAATTGTATTAGATTCAACCATAAGTAATTTTGTGTATCAAAAAAATTACGTTGTTTCGGGGATCCCCTTAGAGCAAAACGAAAGGAATTTGACATAATTGTAGTAAGTTTCTTTAAAAGGGGAAACGTTCACTTTCAAAATACACTGCGTAAAGTGGTTTTAGGTGTACGAAGTTATATTCACTATTATTCCTAAAATAAATTTTGATATTTTGGTTTTTCGTTAAGTTTTGAAGTTATTTCTTCAAATATACTTCTCCATTACATTTCTTTCAAACTTGCTATTTTCTTTTGCGGCCACGTTAGCCTGATGGTCATGAACTCGTGTCCAGTGTTCGAGCCCTGGTACCACAAAAGTTTAGCGTTGAAGAGGAGCTGATGCACGTTAAACACGTCGAGGTCAAAAGTCCTCACGTTGGTGTGATGTGGAAGTTGGGAAGGGGAGTTATCAGCTCAGATATCGTCCTCGTCACTTAACCGCGGTTCAAAAATACGTAGTCACTCGTCAGTAGCCACCGTGTTGACTTAGAATGCAATATAAACCCTTGACGTGTACACTTGAGTTAATTCGAGTACGCTAAACAGTTCCAAATATGCACTTTAGATATAATTCAAACGAGGTCGCATTTTATGCTGCTGTAATTTTCTCACTCAAATATCTGCGAGCGCCGTCTTCACTCGTGATATTTGACTGTTTTTTTATATATTTACGATTTAGTCGTTAAACATCAAAAACTCGTTCTCAATGTAAAGACTGTAATGTTGGACTGTGTGTGCAGTGCCATGTTTCGAAAAATATCACACTGTGACATTTCTGTAAACGACATGTATGTGTCTTTCTCATACTTCTTTGATATTTTTTGCTATTTATACCTGTTAAAATTATTTTTTATAAAAGTTTTTTTGTAACTAATTGTAAATTGAATAAAACCTTTTCTTACAATTATATGTATTTGAGGATGAAATCAGATTTACTTTATTCAGGAAATTTTTAGTAAATTTCACTTTCTTAGCCAACTTATTTCTTTTAAAACATGCACATTTGTGTATTATATAATTAAATTTCTAACTATCTAAAATTATGTCCGGCTTTTTTCTTCATTAAAATCTTTCAGGATTTTACAAATTATCTTGCCATTATTCATTATGTACTTAATAAGGAAAAATATATCTAAATATAAATAATTTCTGTCCTAATAAACATATAATTGTTTTTAGCTACAGTTTGAAAAATGCATTGAAATTTGTATCGGGACAGGATTTTAACATATTATGAATTTGTTTTTTACTGCCACTATGTTATATATTTATCTTTCATTCTTTTTACAATATGAGTAGAAGTCGTAAACAGTTTGTCACAGTAAAATTAATTTTTGTTTGATATTCAAATTGTACTATTATATTGATTCTGAAAATAATAGGTTAGTTTGACAAGCCATTAATTCACAATTTTAAAGCATTGAACAGTTTTGAAATTTTTGAAACTTTTCTAAAATGTTAAATTATTAAAAATATTTAATTATTTTAAGTGATTAATATTTCTTAGATTATTGGAAACAAAAAGTATAAAATTTAAAATATATCTCTTTGTTGAATTTTAATAATTATTTTTATGGCTAAACCTGGAAAAAACCCAACTTTTTTTAAATATTAACATTAAGATATTTTTAAAAAATAACTAGAGCTCTCAGACCTAAATCCATATGAACTTTTATAGAACATATGTAAGGGAACATTTACAAGATATTTCAAGACTCTATCTTGAACAGGAAAAACGCCTTAGGGATTAGAAAACACTCTCATCTTCAAAATTAAAAATCTGATAAAAACATATTTAAAATTTGTAAAGCCATAAAAAAAATTCCATTGCCTGTAAAGCTTTAATTTTTCAATCTGTTACTATCCAACTTATGCTTTACATGAAAATTCTACTTGAAATAAATATGACTGAAATATCTTTTTTAATTCAAAATATTCTAAGACAACATTGATAACAACTGTTAATTTGACCAATTATTCACTGTTATCAGAACCTTATATATTCACAAGAGTTTTAAATTCAAAATATTTATATAGAAATTAGTAGTTATACAAACGTAATCCAGAAATCACCAAGTTTGTAAACAATATCTATTTTTTTCTCAGTTCCCCATCGTGGCAGTTAAGCAAGTTTAAGTTTGTGTTGCATGACTTTAAAATACTACAGTGTAGTACTACAATAGATTTATTATAATGTAGTTTGTGGTACATCAGGGAAATATTTAGTTCATTCTGCAACATTTGTATTCTGTAGTCTAATTGTAATATTACCTGAAAAAGCTGCATTTTAGATTTAACATTTTCAGTCATATTCCATCCCTTTCAAGTATCCTTTATCACAGTAGCCTGCGTACATTTTGGTCATGGTATTTTTCAAAAGGAAAAAAAAATAATGAAAACAAAGTAAAGAGCTTTTAAATTATATAAACTATGTGTCAAAAAATATATAGTTTCGAAAGGAAACGAGAGGGCAATGTCCCCGACGGGGAAAGGAGCAGCGAGAGAAGTAACACGAGAACCCCAGAGAATACGTTTAGACCGCAAAGGAAGTAGACGCATATCGACACAGAGCCGTTATATTTTTTAAAAAATAATGAAAGCCAATTAGGCAACGACGTTTAAATGTTCATTTAATTAATTAATTGTTATTCTACATTTTTATTTATTCTTATTTTAAAAATAAACAGATTATTCTGTCAAATGAGTTTACGAATTAATCCCAGTGACAACATAACATATATGTACAGGTATATTATTGTATTGATCCATCTGATTTTGGGAACATGGCGTAGACACGTTATTAACAATAACACTAACAGTGTTGCGCGATTAGAGGGGAATTTTATTTAGAAAACCAGATGAAAGGTATATATAAAAAAATGGTGATTTAAAGATTGTATATAAAGTATAGAGAGAGAAGTTGTAAAATGTAATTGTATTGTGTGCAAAATTGTTGTTATAAGATATTTAAAGATTTTTTCTTTCAGGGTGGCTGACCCTGATTTTTGTAAAAGTACAGATTTTTTAGGTCTGAATTGTGAGCTCTGAATGCATTAATGGAAATAAATTGTACAGATTAAAATTGTAATAATGAAGTATATTTAAAAAATATTTAAGTTCGGTGTGTGTACGGCCCTGTTTTTTTTATATAGCCAGAAGCTCTCTGGCGTTTTCCCCCGTGTCTTTAACCCAAATGGGGTACATCTTATTAAATATGTAAAAGTGAATCTGTGGTGATTAAAGATATAACTGATAATTTTGGTACAGTTATTTGAGTAAAATTATTGTGGCTATTGAGAGTTAAAGCTTGAGACAAATATTGAGAGATAAATTTTAAGTTGAATATTGAAAATTAAAGTTAGGAGGAATATTGAAAGTTAAAATTTATAAGAGGAACGAATCTTGAGACGAACTTTGAAAGATAAAATTTATGCACTTAACTTCTTAAGAGCCATTAAGACCCTCGAATAAATCACGTTTTGCTTCTTCGAGGGGTTTGTGACGGGCTCATCACGCTTTCAATTAAAAACTGCTATTGGGTTCTTTGAGGCCGAAAAGGCAAATTCCTTCCAACCAAATCCAGAAGCGAAGCTTGATTATGCCAATTAAGAATCTTTTAAATAGCAGAAGTTTAGAGTAAGCAGGGTGGCTTTTGGGAAGCGATTATGCCAGTCTGTGGTTAGGAGTGCTAAAGTTAAAAATGAGAAGTTATCCGATATTCAAGAGTTCAGCTATTCGTGTCAGTGCATTCAAGTCAAGGTGGATATCATTCCACTCAAAATACAGAAAAGTCATTTAGGATTCGAGTGTGTTGCTGCTACCTAGGATAAAGAGGTAGGACGTTCTTTTAAATACAGGAACTGTGTACATATTGAGAAACTGTGTATATATTGAGATTAGGATAGGGTGTTTAAGTTAAATATAGTGGTCAGGGTCACGCTTACTCAATAGTACGTATTGTGTGTCCCTTCACCTCAGATCTACTAAGTTAGAATATTATTATCCTTATTTTATATTGTTTAAGTTAAGGCTACAGTGGACAGTAAATTTTTTTTTAATTTTTTACAAACATGCCCCAAATTTTTATTGGCTGTGTGTAACTTAGAACTAAAACCATATAAAAAATTTGGTGAGAAAAAAATGATTAGTTTTTAAGAAATTTAAAATTTAAAAAAAAAATTTAACGAAAATTTAAAAATTTCAAAACATTCCATGCGTTTTGATTTTTTTTTTTAAATTTTATATTTTCACCTGATTTAACTTCTTTAAGCAATTCTTTACAAATGTATGCATACAAAGTTATGTTTTATATGGTAATTTACAAAATATGGGTAAACGCAAATTTTTATATAAAAATTTCAAGAATTTTAATGATTTCCTACATAAAAAACTTTAATTTCTTCTTTCACCCCATTACTATTACTACAATGCATCCAAGAATTTATAAGTATACATTAGATTAATACTTTTGAAAAGTTTTGTTATAATTCGACAAAAATTGCAACGCATGGAAAATTCTGAGTTTTGGTTTCGAGGCAAATTTTCGATTCTGAGAAAAACAGCTTTTTTTATTTTAAAGGAAATTAACTTATTCTTTTTAAAAAAAATTAAAGAAATAAATATGAATTTGAAATTTAAAAACACTAATATTATACAAATATAAGATAAATGCAGAAGATATATACATAAGGTTCTGCAATATGTATTGTAACAGTCACATTGACACGTGGTGTATAGAGTGATAAAAATTGAAGTAAGCTAGAACTCTCTCTCTCTCTCTTTCTTATAATATCTGAAGTAAATTAGCACAATGTATTTTATTTTTTTATCTCAACCAGATAGTATATTATGTATTTCATTAATCATAATGAGTAAAAATAAAGTATTTCAAAGGGATTAAAATACAAAAATTCAATGTTTTCGAGGAAGCTTTCATTTTTAGAAAAACAGCTATTTTTATTATAAAGGAAAAAACTTAGTTTTTTTAAAAACAATTAAAGACATTCATATATATTTGAAAAACACTAATATCATAAAGATATGATAAACATAGAATATATGTATAAGATTCTACAATATTTATTGTAACAGTCACATTCACATGTAATATATATAGTGATAAAAATTGAAGTAAGCAAAAACACACATATTCCAATAAAATCTAAAGTAAATTAACAGAATGTATTTCATTATTATTTCATCAACCAGATAATATATTACATATTTCATTAATCACAATGAGTAAAAATAAGTATTTCAATACAATTAAATTACAAAAATTCAAAAAAAATAACAAATCTAATTACACATAACAAGAAAACTGTTTGCTAAGTCTGATAAAAAAAATTAAAAAGCACCGGCACTATAAGCTGCATTTGTATTCATGGCATTTCTTTTCCTTTTCTTTTGTTTCGTAGAAATATTCTGAGAAATGCGTCGTTTATCTTGTCTTTCAGCAATAGTCAAAGAAAAACTGTCATTTAGACATGAGTCTTCTTTCGCTTCAACAGATTTCACATAGCCCAAATTGTGCTTTTCGATGGTATCTGTTACAGCTATTTCCAGCCTCCTTTTGGAGACGAATACCTCTTTTGGGCATTTTTGCAGAATGCAGCTATGCAGACTTTCATTCCAATTTTGCGTCTTGCCTGCTACGCATCTTTCAAGAATGGTGTCTGAAGCTAAACGTTGATAAACAGGCATAATTTTCTCCACTACTTGTGGCGACAAGTAAGTTCTCATGGAACTGTGTGACCCTGGGGTTCATTTTTGGCTATAGCTCTTTTATAGAGACACCATGATGATTCCCCTTCAGGACACTTACCATGCATAGGCTTTTTGTCAGTTGACAAGCAATGCATCAGGCTGGCATATATAGCAGTTTTCATTTTATTGGTATCAGGGACATTATCTTTTATTGCCTTTCTATAGTAATTTTGCAACTTTGTGATGTTTTTATTTGTAAGGCTTCTCTGCTTACGCCCACCAAGAGTCACTTTTTTCACCTTCCATTCTTTCACTTTGTTACGTAACGATGTGCCTAGCCTCTTTGCAATATGATTCAGGCACTCTTCCTTTTCGATTTTTACATCAGAACCATATATTTTATTGTCCGACAAAAATTGAATAGTTTTTGAGTCACCTTTACTCAGCATGGAAACGAATCTCATTTGGCAATCACTAATTGATCGCCTCCATATAATTAGTGCAGCGTGCATCTCCATGGCACCAGAAGTTCCATCAAAATTTTTGTCACACTCATCCGCATGTCCTTTTTGCCATATGTGAAACTCCGCACTATCGAATCCCATATCTCGACCAATAACTACACAATTATGACAGTATTTCGACAATACTTCAAAAAGTCAAGGACAAGTCCACTAAGGATATCGATGATTATTCCTAATCCTAGGTTAGATGTATGTCCTCGCTTTTGCCAAGTACCGTCATATGACACACTCACATCAATTATTTCCTGATTTTTTAGAGAAGCATCAACTTTTACGCGAGCTTCTCTAGCAGCTTGACGTGACATTTCGAGCATTTGTTTCTTCACCTCTTTGTTTTTCACGGATAAGTTGTGCATGCATTTGGCAAAGGTTTTTCGGTTCATTGTTGGCATGTTGAGCCCAGATGAAAACGTTTCCCAAGCAGCATGCCCTCTGCCTATGAATAGGAAGGCACTCACCAGTTTGCTGTTTATATCATGTGAGTTTTTGGCCTCTTCTTGGAAACTTGAAAAACCACTTCCATAGCTTTCATGACATGATTCGCATAAAAGATCCATCTTTGTAGAATACCCCATGGAATGGTGTTGTTTTATAACAAGGGTACACACAGTTTGCACAATATTTACAAGGAACTTTCTGCAATAATTCAGAAAACACAGCCTTGTGAGTGAAAATATAGCTTGCCTCAGGTTGGGAAGATGTACTAGGTTCAGACAATGTATCTCTCTGCAATACCATACTATTACTGTTTTTTTCATCAACAGTTTTAAAAAATTTCTGCCATCGCTTCTTGCTATTTTCAGCCAACATCTTTCTCCTTTTGGTAGGACGATCTTTAGGATTTCTATATCTCGATGATATAAGATCAATTATAAAAATTTTAAATAACAAAGGCAATTTAAAATGAACTTTAGTTCCGAAAAGAACTTTTTTGTTTTGGTAAAATCAATATAAAGTTTGAATAAAATTGAACGAAAAATGCAAACGCAAGTTCGAACGAATTGTAAGCAAATAATGCCGATTAAGGTTTCAGATACAGTTAAAACAAATTGTTGCCATCCAGACCTTGATAAATAACATTTAAAAATAAAACTTAGAGAGGCTATGTCTGCAGTAAATAAAATTCGTACTGTCAAAATACATGACAGCCTTGTCAGCATGACATCAGAATGTAAACAAAGGGGCGTGGTCATGGATGACTGAATCGGAACTACCCCATAACCCAGTAAAAAATTCATGAAACCAAAATATTTTTTTGCGTTTGATAGAGAGGCTAATATTATATTAAAATAAAGTCAAAAATTTTTTTTCCATATTTTAGTACATTTTCCACATTTTAACTGTCCACTGTAGCCTTAAGATCTTAATAAAAAAAGACATTAAGATTATCACAGCGTCTGATTCTTCAGTCACTCCCAACACCTCTAGGACACGAGGAAAACGTAGGAGTAGGGCAACCCTCACGGGCCAATGCCTTACAAAATTAATTCATAGGAAAATCCAAAAAATTGCTTATTCCCATCTACTTATTTCAACCCTATTACGAACGACATTAACCCTCTAACCGGATAGCACGGAAAATTCCGTCAGTGTAAAGATGCTTCGAAAATGGACTGCACTGATTTTTCTGCCTTTAAGTAACGTTTTCAAAAGCGGATTAGCCGCACTTTTCTGAAATACTTTCCCCCTTTTAAAGGTTTAACATCTGGAAAGATAATTGGGGACGGTGGAAGCAACACAGCAGGACACTGAAAGGAAGAATTATGGCTCGCGCAGGAAACCCCGTGTTTTGACCCTGGGGCAATCGCAAAAAATCGGGGGGAAATTTCTTTAGACCCCAGGAAGTGTTTATTTGTTACCTCGTATTTTTAAAGTTTTGTAAAGTCCGAACGCATAAGTAAAATATGTTACAATTCCCTTTTGGTTTCATATTAATTTGAAACTGTAACAAGTTGGGGCGTGTCAGTGCAATCTGCTATTTTATATAGTTAGACAAATTATATTTTTTAAGTATATTCTTTCGCTTCATTTTTCTTATTTTAATCAAATCTTTCAGTTTTTGAAACATGATTATTTTATTATAAAATACCGAAAAAATTAATAAAACACCAAACGCTTTAAAACTTGAAATCTTTTCAATTTTCCAACCACTAAAAATGAATAAATTTAAACTTCATCAAATCATTTGAAACATTTTCTTACACTTTGATAAAAATAAAAAGGAAAAAAACTAATTAAGATTTATTAGTTTTTTTTTTCTTAGATTTTAATGCCCAAGTGTTCAGGGAAGTTTAAGTACAGTGCCTAGATAGATATTGTTAAAATACACCGAATTTTATTTGAATTTTAAGTGCTTGAACTTCAGTTTACATCAAAAACAACATGAATGAAGATTTTCACACATTTTTTTTTATAACTTGAATGTTTGAATAAATGGTAATCAAAAATATACGGAAATTTTTACAGTAGACAGTTATGCTTATAAATAAACATAAAAATCAATTTTAAATTCTAGCTATTCAAAAACATTCGAATTATTGTTCAAAAATATCTATTTATACAAAATACCTCAACATTTATCTTTTTTAACGGCTAACTGAATAAGTAATTAAAATCTGGATTTTTTTTTTGAAATCTCGACCATATAAAGCTGAAAATTTTATGTTAGAAATTCCATTAGAAATTTCGAAAAAAAGTGCATCGTGCAGTTAAAAATTATTATCCTTAAGTTTTAGCAATTGTTTGAGTATAATAAAAATTTCAAATTATATTATATGAGCTTCTTTGGTATCTTTTAATATATTTCAAAGATTTCATACAATTCAGTTGAAAACTGCATGCTAAGAGCAAAAAATATACTAAAAAAATTGATGAATATACAATTACAATAAATTCTTACATAGAAGCAAAACTGAGAAGCTAAAGCGTAGGAATACAAAATTTTGAGTATATCTGAAGTAGTTTTCGTAATATTTATTTTAAAGTTCAGAAAATTTGTCTGCGTTATGTTATACTTAATATTAATTAAATGGTTGAAATAATATGTTAATATTAGTCATGTAATCGTTTGATGACACATTCATATACTAATAAAAATTATCATGGTCATTGATGCGAATGTCAAGAATTTTATGTAATTTTAAATTCAGACATTAAGATATTGATGTAGAAAATATAAAACGACCATCTAAAATACATGAAAAATGCAGTCTGCTATAAAATGACCTTGACAAACAAAAAAAAATCCGGCATTTTCACTTACTATGGCAGAGCCGGTTTAGTCAGGGGCGATCTTGAAAAACAGAGAGAGAACCGCGGTTTTGATGTATGCCGCTCTAGCTTTTAAAGCTCCCAGGAAAAATTATGTATATATATAAATTACAAATGCAAAAATAAATCTTGTAATTTTCCATACATTTTTATAACAACGAATTGTGGAATTGGCTTCCAATGCATTGTTGTGTTTGACAATATGTAAGGTAACCAACCCTACTTTAGATAGATTTGTACTACTTTTTCGTAACCGTATTCCTTTTAAAATTAATTCCTGCAGCCAAAATAATTCTTTTGCACGCTTAAAAATTTATGTAAACTATAACAGTTAATTTTAATTTATGCAACTTGTGAAATGTTCATAATTAACCATTTCCGTCTAAACAGTTTACATGAAAAAAAAAGTTTGGACTCCCTCATTCATTAGGGAATTATATAAGATTCTAACATTAAGTTTTATTTTTCACCGAATAGGATCGATTGGTAGTGTAAAGTGCTTCCACGCCACAGGTCTGGGGTTCTATTAACGGGCTGCGCAAGGTCGACTCTGCCTTTCATCCCCGCTACATTGGGTCGATAAATGAGTACCAAGTTTGCTTTGGGTCTTAAACACTGAAGGTCTCTCTTCAGACAAACCACCAAAGCGGGACATTTGTTCATGCACCTCAGCGTCCAATGGTCACGTGTATTATGATGGGCACAGTAGTTCCTGGCCCTCATGGATTGTTGTGTCTTTGAGTTTAAGTCTTAAGTTTGAGGATTACCTCACTTTGGGGATACCCCTTAGATAAACATGTATTTTCACTCATTATTTGCAATTAAACATTTTTCTTTGAATTACCTTTTTTTCAGAAGGAAGTTTGATTTTTCAAATGTATTTGCTTAATAACATGTATATCTGTGCATTATATTAAAAATTTGATCAATCGAAAATTACATGTTTTTAGCTGCTCTAAAAGCTTTTAGGATTTTACAACTGATCTTACAATCCCTATACGTTTTATAGTAGTATATTTAAAAACGATAAAGACATTTTTACGAATGTGTGAGCTGTTATGCCTCGTTTATAAATATAAAAATTTTCATTCAGCTACAGTTTTTAAAATGTACAGAAATAAGTGGAGAAATAGGATACTTACATATTATGAATATTTTTGTCTGCAGTAAGATATATTTATATTTCAGTTTCTTTACAATTTGAATAGAAGTTGTAAGCCATTTTGCGAATAGTTTGATATTGAGTATAAACCCATTGGCTGTTTAATATTGTAAAGTGTTTTACTTTGATACCAGCACATATTAAAATAAGGCTCATTTGCAGTTATATGATCAGCTTCAGTGATATTTAAATTTTCAAAAATAGTCTACACGTACGAAAACATTCTTTCACAACCGCACACCACATCTCTCATACTATATCTTCCCTACAGCAGGAAATATTTGTGTATACTGAAAAATTTAATACAGGATACATTTCCAAGTGTTAAATTTGTTTTAAAAATTTGGTATGAATACATTGTGGAACTGTGGGTTAACTTCACTGAACAAAATTGTTTTAAGTGTACTGTTTTGAAAGACACACAAAATTAATTAGGGAGAACTTTTCTCATAATAGAATTTATAATGACTGAATTGTGTGAAAAAAAATGTAGTTGTCGATGTGTGACATTTTTCCTTGTAATAAAAGAAACAGAAAGATAAGAAATTTAACTTGAGTAGAAAATGTTTAGAAGTACTGTCATGCGCATTTGAAGAAGTATATCCCCCATTAAAATTAAAAATTATTGACTGAATGTCTGTTATGTCCATAACAAATACCGATGTAGAAAAGATATTTTTATTTAATACAAGGAGTTCGAAAAGGAGAGCACTAGGAATGAAAATTTAGATTTTTCCGAAAAATATTCAGTTAACATAAAAATATCATTTATATGATTTAAATTTAAATACATTAAAAGTATTGAAATCTTTTTTTATGTTATTTTAAATTAAAAACATAACTGAATAGAAAAAGATCTGTTTTATTTCATAAATATGCACCATTTATTGTCTTATTGTTTTAAAAAAAAAAAGATAGGGCCTTTACTCTTTTTACCTCATAACTTTTTTTAAAAACAGGAAAGTGAGCGCGTTTTCTTACTCTCATATTCAAAAATGAATACAGGATGCTTTTTTCTGGTTCAAATCGCAATACCAAAATATTTTTTTTTAATTTTTAAAAAATGACAGAAAAATAAATTTTGTGTTTGAAGAAAATATAACTATTTTTCAACTTTTAACACGCCATTTGTTTCATGTTTTTTACCCTACATTTTTACCTTACAACGACAGATTAGAACTACGGTTTTCATACAAGATTGCCCAATTGAACTTAACAGCTAGCTGTAACCGATTGCTATCCTGGTTTCCACGCCGAAAGTCAAAGATGCCGAACTAAGTCATAAAATTGTCCCTTTTCGACCTCTCAAGTTTTAAAAGGGGGAAAGAATTGAAGTCTGTTGCATTTTTGAAGGTAATCGCAAAATAAGAGTAAAACGCTTTCGGAATAACTTTTCAGGAGGAAGGTATCCACTTAGAGGGTTAAAAAAAAAAAAAACACACCTATAAATTCAAAGCTTTGCAAGCAACATTAATTAACAATTTTTTTTTACATTAAGAAGTTTAAACTCAGTTTTTTAAAATCGAGTCAAATTTTGGTCTTCGGTAAGCATGCTCACAACCATTATAAGGAGTTATTCACAACTCATGGTATTGTCTTCAATTACGTTAGTAATTGAGAAAAATTAGACACTTTAATTGAGAATATAATTAACATACCTCATTAGTTCATGAAATAAATTCCCTAAATCTACATTATGTACACAGAAAAAACATTCCTACGGCTCTAATTTGCCTTTGGTAAGTCTGACTTCAGACTCAACTCTACTCAACCATTTTAACACAAAGTCAATTTGCTTTACACAATTTTTCCAAATTTGCATCAGAATGTCTTTATCGACCATTCGTGATACATCAATCTGCTCTAACCATCTCAAAACCTGAGTCGTTGAATTACATCCATTCTTAAACCTCACTTTTTTAATAAGGCACATGCCAAATGGCATAGCGCATGCGGCATATTTTGCATAACTCATCATGAGAGAACGGCGAAAATACTACTTTGACAGATCCTATACAGTGACTCACGATGCCGTGTTGTTCTTTTCTGCAAAACCTTCCATTTTTAACAAAAGATAAATCTTGGCTAGGTTCACCTGGTTCAAATTCCTATACTTAATACATTTAATACGCGGGCACGGTAACGGTTCACTCTTCCTAACCAAACAACGGGCAGAGTACATTTGGACTGCCCTATTTCATTTACAACTAAATCTAAAAGATACTCTGTATCCTCTCGTAGCGGATTAATTAATATCTGGAATGTACAACAAGTTTTAATTCTAAATGGATTTCCCGTAATTAAATTAAAATCCCTCTGCCTTAAAAAATCGTCCCAGTATCTGGAGAAAACCCTTCTTTCTGTTTAGTGTTAACCATTCTTAAATAGTTACTGCGATCAGGCGCTTATTTAAAATAAAGTTGAATTTCCCTGAAGGGGTCATAGGACCCTTAACAGATATCCGTGCACTCGAAGAAAACATCCTTCTTCTAACCAATGTAACTTAGCAATAAAACAAAACAATATTTTGAAATTTTTACCACATTATAATCATATATATTTACATTATTTCTCAAATTTTCAGAAAATTTGAGAAAAAATTTAAAAACGTATTAAGAATAAAATTTGCTCAATTTTTCAAAAATACGAAAATTAGCATTTTACACCGCGCAGAAAACTGAAGAACAGAATTGATCAAAATTCACAAAATTAATTTTATTTGATATAAAAATGTTCCTTTTTGAACTTATACACACTTTTAAAGCATATAGAGAACAAAAATATTTTTAAAACACAATTATGAAGAAAATTTTAAAATTTTATGAAAAAATTCAATTAAAACACAAATAAAAAAATTATATAAAAATTTGTTTAAATTTTTTTTTGTATAACTTATAAAAAGCCTTATTTTGAACATGTGTATGAAATTTCATATTGATATGATAAATAGTTTTTGAAAAATTCTGAACGGAAGGCAAAAATTTTCATTTTGAGAAAAATGAAGTTAAAGATAAAAATAAACAGAAAAGAAAATTAAACATACCAGTAGACTTTAAAAAGTCCCAGCAGCATAAATATTGCACTCTGCAAGCTTGCATTACTCAATTTGTTTGAGTATTTTAAGTTTTTTAACTTTATGAGCTTAACCCTCTAAGTGGATACCTTCCTCCTGAAAAGTTATTCCGAAAGCGTTAACTCTTATTTTGAAGTTCGCTTTAAAAATGCAACAAACTTCTTTCCTTTCCCCCTTTTAGAACTTGGGAGGTGAAACGGGGACAATTTTATGACCTAGTTCGGTTCCTTTGTCAAGTAAGAACCAAGAGATCAATCGTTTACACATAGCTGTTAAGTTGCCTTGGGCAATCTTGTATGAAAGCTGTAGTGAAATTCGGCGTTTCTTTCTCCTATATGTTCAGTCACAGTAAAATTAAAACAAAATGCAGGGTAAAAAAAAGGAAAAAATGAAAGAAAAAGTATGGTAGAAGTTGAAAAATAATTATATTTTCTTCAAACAAAATTTATTTTTCTGTCATTTTTTAAAAATTAAATATATATATATATATATATATATATAATCCAATATAAGAATTTTTTTAATATATAATCATATACATATACATACACATATATATAAATTTATACACACATATACATATACATATAAACAAAAATATAAAAATAATCATATAGTTATAAACCTAAGATAACTAAAAGTAGGAAGTAGGCACACAGTAAAGACAAATTCCTGGCCTTAGGAACCAGGATTGCAGGTTTAAACAAGTTTTGCGGCGCCAACCTTCACCTGTAATTTGTCATACTATGTACAAAGAGGAAAGGAAAGAGTTCTATACGTAAAATTTAAATATTAAGTCATTAAACAAGAATATATGAACATAAACATAACCTACTAAAACGGATTTGTAACGATGGCCAAGAGTGCATTATCGTGTTCCCGCCAAATAGGGAGAGCAGAACCGCATAAAGTTACTTGCGATACGATATAAGAAACGATTAATTGCGATACGATACACGACAATAAGGAATATATATATATACTTTTAAAAAATCATAAAATAAAAATCATAAAATTAGCGTAAATTATAAAGAAACTATGAAAAATATATATTAAAGATTTAAAAAAAAAAGCAAGCATGTGGCGCCATCTATTTAATAATTGTAGGATAAATTAGATATTGTCTAAATTAAAAAAAATTACAAAACATAATAACAGTAAATAATTACATTAATACAAATTGTATCATAAAAAATCATTAGAAATATAGTTACAAAGAAAATTAGCAGGGTATCCATGTTCAATACAGTGATTAAAAAATTTTTAAGATTTAAAAAATATTAGCTTTATCGCTAACTAATACTTTATTGCGATAAATATAGTTAAAAATAATATTTCTATATATAGATATTGATAAATTAGAATTCCAGTAAGGCACTTTGATGATATTAAAATTAAAGGCATCTCTTTTATCATAAATATTAGTATGTAGTTTCAAATCCTTAATATACAGAGATACATCTAGGTAATTTGTTTTGATTGGATTATTATTAATTTTAACTAAGTTCAAGTAGGACGGATAAAAATTAATAATAGGATTTAAATTATCATTTTTACCAAAAATAATTAAATCATCAATATATCTAAAAATGTAGTAGTCATTATTAATAACATAACTATATTCATAAAAATGTAAATAAAGATTAGCCAAACTATTACTAGCTGGGCCCCCTTGTGGGAGTCCTTTCTCTTGTTTATATAAAGAACCATTAAAACTGATATAATTTTCTTTTAAGACAAAATCTATGAGAGTTTTAAATTTGTTAAAATTAATATTAAGGTTATACATACTGTGGTTTTCTAAAATTACTTTAATAATATCATATAAATCAATGGAATTGAAAAGATCTTCAAAGTCATAATTATGAACTGAATAAATATTTTTATCATTAAAAAAATCTATAATCTCTTTACTATTTTTAATTATAGCTTTATTACATTGCTGATTAATAAAGTTTTGTATTATATTATGAAGTAATTTGCCTGCAGTAGTAATATATGTTCTAAAACCATTTGTCACAGTTCTAAATTTAACCGGACTTTTATGGAATTTTGGAGTTAAAAAAATATATGGATACTTAATTTTAGGAATACAATAACCTAATTTTTTATAAATAGCAATAATACGATTACTAATTTCATTATGTGACAAATCTAATTTTTAAAAGAACCATTATTAAGAAAGTGATCATAAAGAATATTATAATAAAAATACTTACAAATCACAGCATAGTTACCAGGTACTTTATCAATGTAAACTATGATAAAATTCTTTTGTAAATTATAAATTTTCTGTTTGATATCTTTAAAAGTAGTTTCATATTGAGAATGGTAGCTAAAATTCATAAGGTCTTTTAATATATTGTACTTATACTCTTCAAATGCCTCAATAGGTAGTCCAAATTTAATTGCAGATTTAGTAATAAAATTATCTATATCTTTAAAAATTTGTTTTTTAACAGTATTGTTGTTATTAGAAACATTTAATCTAAAATTAGTGCCTTTACTCATTATATCTTTTAAAATATTATCATTGATTATATCTAAGTTACCAGTAACTACATGTTTATGATGACCATCAATAAAATCATTATAGTTTTTACATATACAATCTTCTATATTAATAGAGGGCGAACTATTGTTGCAATTAAAGATAAATCTGCCCATCGTTTTGTTATATTTAAAAGCTTTCTTTACAACAACATTTCTAACTGGAAAAAGAGACAAATGTCTATTAAATACACTAGAAAAGTTAATTTTGTCAAAAGTTTTATTCATGAATAATAAAGTGCAGTACTCTGTAATGGGTTCATTAATTTTCTCAACATTAATATTGAATTTATTAACTAGATAGTTAGTAATGTCTTTAATAATGTGTACTGCATGACTAACCTTTAAGGAATCATTATTTAAGGATTCATATAACAATGCAATTTCATGTTTATTCAGACCAAACATGAAGTATTTGATTTTCTTGATATTAAAGTTTTTTTCAAAATCATCAATAAGAACTCTAATATTGTCATTTAATGAATTTTTATCTCTGTTTTCCTTTTAGTTCTATTACTTCTAGATTTTCTTTTAGAAGTATTGTTTAATTTATTGGCATTATAAAAAAATTCTTTATTATTATTCTGTAACATTATTTGCAGAGTATTTTTAGCAAAATACAAAACATTAAGGCCATATGGATAGATTGTATTAAAACTCCTAATAAAATGATTTTCCCACCATAATCTGTGCTTAGTAATTGGAGAAATTTTAATGATAGACAGTTCAACATTTTTGAAATCATGCATATAAAAGTGTCTAAGTTCAATTTTATTAGAATTATTGAAATTATTAAAGAATTTAACATCATGTCTATGCTGATTAATCCTTAAGTTAATAGTATTTGAGGTCTGTCCTATATATTTATATTGACATACTTTACAATTTAAAATATAAATACAATTAAAGGTTTTACAAAGGTTAAATTTAGAATCACAATCATATTGATCCATATTTAACATAATACATGTCTTACATCTACTATCTCTACATTTATTGAATTTTAACTTAAGACTATTATAAGATTGAGAGTTATCAAAATTATAAGAAGATAAATTATCAGAAATTCCATGTATAGCAGGACTCTTAGTGTAACATTTATGAATATTATGAGAAATGTGATTATTAGAATCTAACAATTTTTGTTTATAATGATTATGATGGCCATTAATGAATTTTTTGTTCCAAAAAATTCTAGTCTTGAATATTTTAATATTAGAATTACTATTACGAAGATGTAGTTCATTAACAGAACTCGGATCCTTTCCAAAATTGTTGTTATTGGAGAAAGAGGGGGAAGAGTTATGAAATTCCCTCATCCTAATATCAACAAGTCTAAATAGATATAAATCTGTAAAATACAGAAGTAGATACCCAATCAAAAGAGAGTGTATCAAAGCAAAACAGAACAAGTTAATTTATAAAAAAACAAACTTGAAAGTAAGCTCATAAAAGTCAATATAAAAAGAGATTTCTGTAATTAATCCAGAAATTAAATACAAAGTCAAAGTGTGTGAAACAAGTTAATTTTTAAAAAAACAAACTTGAAAGTACTCTTTTAAGATTAAGCTCAAAAGACAGCCATTCACCACACAAAAAAATCAGCAAAGCAGAAACAAGTTAGTTTTTAATCAAAACAAACTTGATGAAAAGCTCTTAAAAGTAAGAGAAAGCTATGCACAAAACTAAAACCACAGCTAAGAAAAGGCTCTAAAGACAGCCATCAACCATACAAAAAAACAGAAGGATACAAATAGGTAATTTTATAACGATGCTGTACTTACCTAATCAGTACACCACCGAGCAAAGATCAGCTATAAACTAACCTAATTGCCAGTCGCTAATACAAATTGGACCAAAATCATAAAGTAGATAATTGTTAAGGAGAAATGAGTGCATTGCTAAGTAGACATAACCATCAACACCTCAAAATACATATATATATATATATATATATATATATATATATATATATATATATATATATATATATATACATATTTGGTATTGCGATTTGAACCAGAAAAAAGCATCCTGTATTCATTTTTGAATATGAGAATAAGAAAACGCGCTCCCTTTCTTGTTTTTTTAAAAAAGTAATGAGGTAAAAAGAGCAAAGGCCCTATCTCATTTTTTAAAAAAATAACACAATAAATGGTGCATACGCGGTGATATACATACGATGATTATATTTATGAAATAAAACCGAGCTTTCTCTATTCAGTTATATTTTTAATTTAAAATAGCATAAAAAAGGATTTCAATACTTTTAATTTATTTTAATTAAAATCATATAAAAGATATTTTTATGTTAACTCAATATTTTTCAGAAAAAATTTAAATTTTCCTTCTTAGTGTTCTCCTTTTCGAACTTCTTGTATTAAATAAAAATTCCTTTTCTACATCGGCATTTGTGATGGACATAACACACATTCAGTCAATAATTTTTAATTTTAGATAAGGATATACTTCTTCAAATGCGTATGACAGTACTTCTAACCATTTTCTACCCAAGTTAAATTTCTTATATTTCTGTTTCTTTTATTACAAGGGAAAATGTCACACATCGATAACTACATTTTCACACAATTCAGACATTACAAATTCTATTGTGAGAAAAGTTCTCCCTAATTAATTTTGTCTTTCAAAACAGTACACTTAAAACAATTTTGTTCAGTGAAGTTAACCGACAGTTCCACAATGTATTCATTCCTTCTGAATTAAACGTAATTGAAAGAAAAATGTTTAATTGCAAATGAGTGGAAATACATGTTTATCTAAGGGGTATCCCCAAAGTGAGGTAATCCTCAAACTTAAGACTCAAACTCAGTGGCACAACAATCCATGAAGGCCAGGAACTAATATGCCCATCCTAATATACGTGACCATTGGCCGCTGAGGTGCATGAATACATGTTCCGATTTGGTGGTCCGTCTGAAGAGAGACCTTCAGTGTTTAAGACCCAAAGCAAACTTGGTACTCATTTATCGACCCAATGTAGCGGGGATGAAAGGCAGAGTCGACCTTGCGCAGCCCGTTAATAGAACCTCAGACCTGTGATGTGGAAGCACGATACACTACCACTCAACCCGAATAGAGAAAAATAAAACTTAATGTTAGAATCTTATATAATTCCCTAATGAATGAGGGAGTCCAAACTTTTTTTTCATGTAAACTGTTTAGACGGAAATGGTTAATTATGAAGATTTCGCAAGTTGCCTAAATTACAATTAACCGTTATAGTTTAGATAAATTTTTAAGAGTGCAAAAGAATTATTTTGGCTGCAGGAATTAATTTTAAAATGAATACGGTTACGAAAAAGTAGTACAAATCTATCTAAAAAAGGGTTGGTTACCTTTCATATTGTCAAACACAACAATGCAATTTAAGCCAATTCCACAATTCGTTGTTATAAAAATGTATGGAAAATTACAAGATTTATTTTTGCATTCGTAATTTATATATATATATATATATATAATTTTTCCTGGGAACTTTAAAAGCTAGAGCGGCATCCATCAAAACCATGGTTCTCTCTCTGTTTTTCCAGATCGCCCCTGACTAAACCGGCTCTGCCATAGTAAGTGAAAATGCCGGAATTTTTTTGTCAAGGTCATTTTATAGCAGACTGCATTTTTCATGTATTTTAGACGGTCATCTTATATTTTCTACATCAATATCTTAATGTCTGAATTTAAAATTACATAAAATTCTTGACATTCGAATCAATGACCATGATAATTTTTATTAGTATATGAATGTGTCATCAAACGATTACATGACTAATATTAACATATTATTATAACCATTTAATTAATATTAAGTATAACATAACGTACACAAATTTTCTAAACTTTAAAATAAATATTTCGAAAACTACTTCAGATATACTCAAAAGTTTTCATTCCTACGCTTTAGCTTCTCAGTTTTGCTTCTATGTAAGAATTTTTTGTAATTGTATATTCATCAATTTTTTTAGTATATTTTTTGCGCATAGCATGCAGTTTTCAACTGAATTGTTTGAAATCTTCGAAAGATATTAAAAGAGACCAAAGAAGATACCAAAGAAAGATACCAACCTATATAATAAAATTTGAAATTTTTTTTATACTCAAACAATTGCTAAAACTTATGGTAAATAAATTTCAACTGCGCGATGCATTTTTTTTTTCGAAATTTCAAATGGAATTTCTAACATAAAATTTCTAGCTTTATACGGTCGAGATTTTAAAAAAATCTAGATTTTAATTACTTTTTCAGTTAGCCTTTAAAAAAGATAAATGTTGAGGTATTTTGTATAAATAGATATTTTTGAACAATAATTCGAATGTTTTTGAATAGCTCGAATTTAAAATTGATTTTTATGTTTATTTATATGCATAAATGTCTACTGTAAATGTTTCCGTATATTTTTGATTACCATTTATTCAAACATTCAAGTTATAAAAAAATGTGTGAAAATCTTTATTCATGTTGTCTTTGATGTAAACTGAAGTTCAAGCACTTAAAATTCAAATATAATTCGGTGTATTTTAACAGTATATAACTAGGCACTGTACTTAAACTTCCCTGAACACTTGGTCTTTGAAATCTAAAAAAAACTAATAAATCTTAATTAGTTTTTTTTTCGCTATTATTTTTATCAAAGTGTAAGAAAATGTTTCAAATGATTTGATGAAGTTTAAATTTATTCATTTTTCGTGGTTGGAAAATTGAAAAGATTTCAAATTTTAAAGAATTTGGTGTTTTATTAATTTTTTCGGTATCTTATAATAAAATAATCATGTTTCAAAAACTGAAAGCTTTGATTAAAATAAGAAAAATGAAGCGAAAAGATATACTTAAAAAAAGATAATTTGTCTAACTATATAAAGTAGCAGATTGCACTGACACGCCCCAACTTGTTACAGCTTCAAATTAATATGAAACCAAAAGGGAATTGTAACATATTTTACTTATGCGTTGGGACTTTTTAAAACTTTTAAAATACGAGGTAACAAATAAACACTTCCTGGGGTCTAAAGAAATTTCCCCCCGATTTTTTGCGATTGCCCCAGGGTCAAAACACGGGGTTTCCTGCGCGCGCGAGCCATAATTCTTCCTATCAGTGTCCTGCTGTGTTGCGTCCACCGTCCCCAATTATCTTTCAAGATGTTAAACCTTTAAAAGGGGTAAAGGATTTCAGACAAGTAAGGCTAATACGCTTTCGAAAACGTTACTTGAAGGCAGAAAAATCCGTGCAGTTGCTTTTCGAAGCATCTTTATACTGACGAGATTTTCCGTGCTATCCGCTTAGAGGGTTAAAAGGAGGTTTTAGAAGCTTGTCTCTTAGCCGTTCAAAACATTTGTTTTATTTATTTTTAAATTCAAAGCACGCATCAGATCAATTATGTTCTTATTTCCATCATTGTATTCTCATGTAGCTATTTTTGTGACATTAATTCTTGATCCAATAAATTTCGGGCTATACTTCCAAATCTGTGAATTCAATGACTCATTAGCATTTTGAGTTTTTCCCCCTAAACTCCTTCTTAACAATTTCAAGTGTGATAAATCTATAAAAATAGGTTTAATCACTTCAGAAACTGCTTTTGGTAAGGTGTTCTTGTGAGAAAATTCATTCACTGTATTGTTGTGAACCGAAACATTGTACTTATACTAGCTATTTTAGCCTTTTGGGCAAAACCAATGTTTCGGCTCATAATCTGTGCTGGATGTATGAGCCCACACAGCCCAGACAGCTTGCCTCATCTAATTCATATTATGGGAGTTGGCACGAATAGCATTGCCATAAAAAAGTCGTCAATTTGCTTATAATAGCATCGGTTAGGCGACCTTTCCCACCAATTGTTTTCCCATTGGAAAGCTTCTTTTCCCCCCGTAAAGCTTTCAACTTCCCCAAGCGGTTACCCATTCGCTTTTGGACATGGCCCACACACTCTATTTTTACAATGGGAACACTATCCCTATATGGTTCTTTTTCAGCAATAGACGAAAATGTCTTTGAGTCACCATCGCCTATGTATCGCTGATACTTTAATCCATGTTTTTGTTCTGATCGGAAAAAAAAATTTTCATTCTTCAAACTTTCACTCCTCCAGCAGATTCGCTATGGTTTTTTCTGCAGAAAATTTGATGTTTATCCAAAAAAGCACTATATTTTGGTCCAAACTTTCGCCCTTTATAGGAGTCACATCCTTTGCAATAAGAGGACATGGCTTCCATGTCGAGAACTTTCCCGCAGTCAGCTCCAATCAATGCACAGACTCCAATAAGTGAAGTATGCCCACGGGTCTTCCAGGTCCCATCACTGCTAACTACAACAGAATTTACGGTGCCATCAATAATTTTTTCCGCAGCAGCAGCTTTCTTCATCGATGCATTTGCAAGCGCTTCACTTATATCAGCTATCTTTGCAATTATTCTGTCGTAAGCGTTCTGAGACACTGGATTTAGTAAACACATAAGAGAAAAAAACGTCTCGAGCGAAGACAATCCTTGGCCTATATGGCCAAAACAGACCGTCTGTTGATTTCAAATATATATTTTTTATACCAATCAATTCACAGGAATTAATTTTTTTCAATGCTACATTTTCTGCATGTGAACTGAAATGTAGAAAATAATCCTACAGTGGATTTTTCACTCTTTTTTATTTTACCATAACACACAGAGCGACAAAGTAACTTTTCAATTTGGGAAAATAATAAACTAATGTCGATTAGTCTATAACCTTGAAACTCAACGCAAAAATCATTTTCGTAAGCTTCTGAAATCTTGTGTGCATTTGGAAATTTTTTCGCCGATGAACTTTTGTTTGGCGAAGCATTTTCAAAAGAAATAATACCTTTTTTAGACAGAGATTTCTTCCGATACATGTTTCCTTGAAATCATTTCTTCTTTGGTCTCTTTCCAGATGAAGTTTTTTTCAATGGAACATCCATGTTCAAAAGCTTTCAATAACAAATGAAAAAGAATGCTAATCCAAAATCGAAATGTAAATAAACAATCCCGCTTAGATTAAATGAAGTTAAAAGTTGAGTTGTATTGTGTTGTGTGAGTTCGAACTATAATTAGATGCACATTTGAACGACTTCCTTCTTTAAATATTATTTTAATATATATCTACTTCACTGTACAACACATTAATAATTACCGATACAATTTCATAGTTGCGTGTTATTTATATACAATCCTCCACTCAGTCACAGTTAAGTCTTTAACTGGTTGCAGTTAAATATACCACATCTCCTCCCTCCTTAAAGAACAAGTCTCTCCGGAGGCCGCCTGATTCTCCCGGAACGCCTAGGAAATGGCCTGTCTGGAATTGGTGGACTCCTCGTCTCGGAGTCAGTCTCTTTAGCTGAAGACTGTGATAGATCTGGAACCGCAACATCAGTTGATGGCACTCCTTGTACGGAAGATGAACCCAATTCCTTGTTCAGATCCTTAGAAATATTTTCCGCCGTTTCTGCATGCTGAATATTAGAGTTGTTTTCTCGAACCTCTGATGATGGAAATCTCTGGTGCATAAGTGGAATGATGTTTTCTTGCACTTTATCCCCCACTGGACGGATCTGATCAACATGTCGTCTCACGAGGGTTCCTTGAACATCAATGATGTAGTGGAGTACGCCATCCTGGTTTACAATGGTACCAAACTTCCATCTAGTATTAGCTGCTCTGTAAACTCTCACAGCCACTCGATCTCAACATCAAATTTCCTATCTCGGAATTCGAAATTATCTCTTCGTAATTTATCCTGAATTTTTTGTTTTCAATTCAGGTAAAAGTAAATCTATCCTGGTTCTAATGTCTCTTTTTAAGAATAACATGGCTGGACTAAGTGTTGTAGTTACATTAGGAGCTTTTCGGTATTGCATTAAAAATGTACTTAATTTCTGCTGTATAGTACCTTCGTATTTATGCATAGCTCTTAATGATTGCTTTAAAGTAGCAACATAACGTTCTGCTTGTCCATTACTAGAAGGCTTGAAAGGTGCACTAGTTTTGTGCCTAACTCCATTTTTGTGCATAAATCGCTGAAATTCATAGGATGTAAACTGAGATCCATTATCTCTGACAAGTACCCTAGGTAATCCGAATCTTGCAAAACTATCTCGAAGACATTCGATGGTTTTCTTGGTTGTGGTTACCTTCATAGGGTATACTTCTAACCATTTGGAATGAGCGTCAACGATCAGAAAAAACGTGTGTTCAAAAATTGGTCCAGCAAAATCTACATGAATACGTTCCCAGGGCATACTGGGATATTCCCAATAATGAACTTTAGATTTTGGAGGATCAGCCTTATATCTAGCACAATAGACACAGTTTTTTGCGGCTTCTTCAATATCGTTATCTATATTTTTCCAATAGACAAACGATCTAGCTATAGCCTTCATTTTTACTATTCCTAAGTGTCCAGCATGTAATTCTTCCAGAACGTCCTTCCGAAATTTCCTTGAATACAGACCCTTTGTCCGTACATAATACAACCATCCTCAATGGTATACTGGGCTTCCTCCCTTGCAAATCTTTACCTTCCCTTAAGGCTCTTAAGAGTGGACCCAGCTCTATATCTATACTCGTCTCCTGTCGTAACTCCTTAGAAGTAACCGGTAATGCTTCAATCTGTGACATCTGAAATATTGTGATGTCATCTTTAACTTCAAGCTCTTCGGATGTTTTTGGTAAACGAGAAAGAAAGTCTGCATTTCCGTGTTCAATCGTTTTACGGAATATTATATCAAACTCAAATGACTGCAAAATGAGCGCATAATGTAAAAGTCGGGTAGCTGCCAACTCTGGTAAACCTCTTTTTGAACCAAAAATAGCTATCAAAGGTTTGTGATCTGTTATCAAAGTGAATTTTCTACCTTTCAAATATAGATAAAACTTTCTTACTGCCCAAACTATTGAAAGAGCTTCTTTATCAATTTGGGAATATTTTTTCTCGGACCCAGATAAAGTTCTTGATGCGAACGCGATCGGACGTTCAGAGCCATCTGGATATACGTGTGACAGAACACAACCAATACCAACTAGAGATGCATCACTAGCTAAAGTTAAAGGTAGGCTTGGATCATAATGCACCAAAATTTTAGGTGAACAAATTTCCTTCTTTATTTGCTCAAAGGCAACCTGGCAATTCTTCGACCATAAAAATCTAACATTTTTTTTGTTAAATTATTAAGAGGATTAGCAATAGTAGCTAAATTTTCACAAAATTTCCCGTAAAAATTAACTAACCCTAAGAAACTTTTTACTTCATGAACATTTCGGGGTACAGGAGCATTTACAACGGCTGAGATCTTTTCTTTAGTTTTATGTAACCCTTTTGAATCGATTCTATGTCCAAGAAAATTTATTTCATTTTGGAAAAACTTACTTTTATTTAAATTAAGCTTTAGCCCGTGTTCTCTACATTTCTTAAAAAATTCCTCTAAAGCTGTAAAATGCGAAATTTCATCTCTCGCTCCCTGTTATTCTAGCATCATCCATAAAGACCTTGACTCCATCCATACCCTGAAATAGACCGTCAACATAGCGCTGCCAAATAGCAGGTGTCCCATTTAATCATACATAAGTCTTTTACAAATATATAATCCCTTGTGGGTATTTATAGTCATTAATTTCTGACTGTCGGGATGGACTTTCATTTGCAAATATGCATGCTTAAAATCTAATTTTGTAAATTGTTTTCCCCCATTTAAACTACCAAAAATTTCATCTAATCTTGGTAAAGGATGCTGAGGAACAATTAAATTTGGATTCAGAGTTACTGAATAATCAGCACATAGTCTTATACTACCATCGGATTTAACAACAGGGACTACTGGGGTTGCCCATTCAGAGCTGTCGACTTTTTCTATGATACCCTCTTTTTCAAGTCTGTCAATTTCATTTTCAACTCTACCTTTGAGAGCAAAGGGTACTGTTCGAACCCTACAAAATATAGGTTTTACTCCATGTCTGAGTTTTAATTTAGCCTCATAATTGTTTATTTCTCCTAATTTATCATCGAAAATATATCCTTATACTCTCTTAGAAGGTTATTTAAATTTTGTTCGGTTTTTGCTCTAAAAGCTTTAATAGCCGGCCAATCTAAATGAATTTTATAGAGTTATTCCCGACCCAGAATAGTACACTGCTGGACAATTGCTAAGGACGGATCACAAATTGCTATGTAGTATAACATTAAGCGAGACATGAGGCCTAGTAGGATAAAATATAGTTGCCACACTGTTCAGACATTAGAATAAAGAATATTTATTTTTCTGGAAAGTACAAAAGCTGTGAAACATCTGACAGAAAAAAAATGTTCATTTGATCTGCGTACGGAGAAATGGAACAATGCATCTAAAAGTCAGCAGGCACCTTAAAGAAAAGTATCAGTACGGGATATGATGCAACATTCCACACGTCGTACCATACTTTGCACAACATTATCCAGCAGCTGTTGAGGCAATTTATCCCATTCCTCTCTGAGTGCACGGATGAGGGTGTTCTTGTTTGTCGGAGGATAGTTTCGACCAGCAACTTGCCTCCCCAAAGCATCCCACACATTTTCAATGGAGTTTAGATCTGGAGAACGCGCTGGCCATACGAGACGTTGAATGCCCTCGCTGTCCAGACAATCCTGAACGGCGAGTGTTCGATGACATGTTGCGTTGTCGTCCATAAAAACAAATTTATCACCGACAGCACCACGGAAAAGACGAACATGAGGAAGTAGAACTTCATCAATGTATCGTTGGCCCGTCATAGTCCAATTCCCAGCCACATGTAGGCGCATGCGGCCATTCATCATGATGCCGGCCCACACCATGACACTGCATGTCGGATATCAGTCCTTTTCCTGGATATTTTCTGGACGATAAGCAGTACCACTCTCGCGCCAGATCAGTTGGCGTCTACAATCCGATGACAGACTGAACCTACTCTCATCTGAGAATAGTACGCATGCCCAGTCCTGTTCAGTCCAATTGTGATGCTCACGACACCATTGCAAACGGGCAGTGTGGTGCTGTCTGGTCAATGGGACACACACAACAGGTCTGCTTGCGTATAGTCCTCCTCCCCACAAACGTCTGGCAACGGTTTTTCGGGCGATCTGCTTTCCTGAGGTAGCAAGAAACTGATTTTCCACCTGCTGAGCTGTGGTGCCCCTGTTCCTCTTTGCTGATAGGACGATATATCTGTCTTCTGCAGGCGTCGTACTTCTAACACGACCTCCTCCGTGCCGTCTACTACACATTCCAGTAGTTTTAAATGACTTCCACACCTTTGAAACAACGCTGTGAGCGATGTCGAACTCCCTGGTAACATCTGTTATTTTTCGCCCTTCTTCGATCTTTCCAATAATTCGGCCACGCATAAAATCATCTATGTGATGTCGGGAAGACATGCCAAAAATTTTAAGTTCGTCTATTAAATCTTTCCGGTAAAACTTTGACTTGAAACAACAACTGTCCACACGCGTCAAAACCTTTAAAGTTCTTATGAACGCTATCACGTGATGAACAGACGTGGAAAAAAAATTTGCATACTCATACTTCTTCTTACTAATATCCCGCACTTATTCTAATTTTCCACATTTTGCTTCCTTTCATTTTGTGGTTGCGATGGATGATAGTGTTATCCGTCCTTAGCAATTGTCCAGCAGTGTATCTAAGTTTTCTTTCACAATGTATAAGTTCAAGTTTACTTTTTGATTTTTATATTGTACCTTTACAGTAACATATCCTAATGGTATAATTGAATCTCCTTTATATGTTTTAAAAACTATATTTGTAGGTTTAATTTGTTTATTTGAAATTTTCCTGAAATTTCCAATACTCATTACACTAACCGCTCCCACCGTATCCAATTCCATAGAACAACTTTTGTTTTCAATTTTTAAATTTATCATAATTGGAGGTCGTTTTGGTTCTTCCTCGTGTAATATATAATCCTGAATTTTTAATTCGTATAGTGGAATTCTATTTCTATCTTCAACTTCATTTAATAGAGTTACCTGTTTTTTTTAACCGATTTCGCATTTGCCTTTTTAGATGCGAAGCATGCCTGTTTAATGTGCCCAATTTTCCCACAGAAATTACATTTACTTGAAATAAATCTACAATTCTCTTTTGCATGGTTGGTACCTGTGCATCGTGAACAATATAATGTTTTCTTTCGGCTTTTTGTAAAATTGGATTTTTTATCCATGTGTTTTTTAAAAGTTTGCATTGAATTTATTGCTGGGCCCATAATATCATTTGTCCCTTTAAAAGCTTTTTCATAGCCAGTGCTATGTTTAGCGTTTTCTCGAAATTAATATTATCTTCCTCAAATAATCGATCTAAAATCATTTTATCCCGCAACCCGCTTACAAATACGTCGCGTAACATAATATTCAACATATCTTTATCACAATCACAATTCATTGCTAGAGCCCGGAGCTCGGCAATGTATGTACTAATACCTTCCCCTTCAGTCTGTTTTCTGTTTAAAAATTTGTGACGAGAAGGTATAATTAAAGGTTTTTGGGGTCAAATGTTTCTTAAGTGCATCTTTTAATTTATCTAACGTTTGGTCGGAAGGAATGTCAGGTGCAAGCAAATTCTTTAGTAACTGGTACAATTTTGCACTAAGAGTCGAAACAAAAACCTTAGCTCGATTTGCTATTGGTACATTCTGTACATCTAAGTAAGCTTCGAATCTTTCAATGAAACTATCGAAATTTTCATTTTCTTCATCAAATTTGTCAAATTGTACAGTTACTTTATGACTATGAGAATCGTCTCTAATTTGCAGCGCTCGAATCAAATCTTGATTCTGCCGGAGTAAGTCTGCAATTTGCTGTTCCATGATTCCTTCCGATTAAAGAGAGAGAAAAAATTTCCTTTACCTTGAGCAGTTTTCAGGCAATGCCTTATCCAAAAGAATCTCCAATATATCCCATCCGCGTCGCCAACTATTGTGTTGTGTGAGTTCGAACTATAATTAGATGCACATTTGAATGACTTCCTTCTTTAGATATTATTCTAATATATATCTACTTCACTGTACAACACATTACTAATTACCGATACAATTTCATAGTTGCGTGTTATTTATATACAATCCTCCACTCAGTCACAGTTAAGTCTTTAACTGGTTGCAGTTAAATATACCACAAGTTGTAGTTATGCTACTCCAGAAACCAATTTGATATTAGGTGTGGCTCTTTTAATAAAACTAATCGGCGAAATATTAAAATGTTTGGAATGTGTTCTGACAGATGTCAAAAGTGGGCGTGGCAGATGCGAGTTTTTGTTTACGTGTTACTAGTTATTTCTCAATAACTTCGGAAGTTTTCACAGTTTCGACAAAATTTTGGTTGCAAAATGCTCAGAAACGTTGAGGCTTTAACATATACTTTTTTCAAAAAATCGAAAAAAATGAAATTTAAAGAGTCCTATGAGGCCTTAAAATACCCTGAAAGTCAAAATCCATTAATAGCTTTACCGAAGAGGAAATTTCGGAATCTTTCACTATTATCTCCGAGCTATTTTCCACAAGCAAATTTGCCAATTCCGGGCTCCTACGGTATAATTTCATTAAATTAAGAGGACAAATGGTACTGCGATATCTTTTTCCGTGTAAATCTATCTCAAAATTAAACTCTGAACTAATGCTAGACCCATTATCCTTCTCTATACTACTCCTATTAATCTCCTTTGATTTTGAGGGAGGCAATTGCATTGTTATCTCACCTCCAGAACCTTTCTTCACATCTGCTTTACACATGTTTTCTTTTTCCCAATTTCTCTGTCCTGCTATCCTAGCCATTGTATGATTTCAAAAACTTTCACGATCTACTGTTATCTGCTTTTCATCATCCGTTAACGTCACAATAGTATCTTTTCCCTTGCAGTTATTTTCACAAAAAAGGTTTTAGGTCTCTCCAAACCCTTATCCACCATCAATTCTAAAGAACAAACTCCCGTGTCATCAGGATTTATTACCCGCTGTGCACACCTCACCACTGCCCTAACACTTCCTCCGCCTGCAATTAACCCCACTTTCCTTTCACAATCACTAATTCTATACACATTTGTTCCATTTCCTTTCTCAATCTTAACACTTTCCTTTTTTCTGTTCCTTTTCCTATCACCTCATACGGGGGGAAAACGTTTGTGCACCTTACCGGGGGGTCGCAATTCTCCTTTTCAAAATCACAAGACGTAGCGCTCTCCACGCTTTTATTAGCTACCGGGTTAATTAACAGCCTACTCTTACTGACCGGTTCACTAACTTCTGCATTACGGTTTCTTGGCAAATAACAAACATTTGCAAGATTGTTAATCCTATTCCCTGCTATCACTTTATTTTCTTTTATTCTTTTAACTTATTTCTGAGTTGAGCTCTCAGTCGTTTTAACTCCAATTCTCTCATTTGCTTACGCTCTTCAAATTTCCTATTTTGACGTTCCTTAATTTCCCGTTTTTCCTCCAAAATACCCTCCAACAAACATTTAGCTACTTCATTATAGTACTTACTTTGACAAATTCTCTTCTTAAATTCTATCTTGGGTAAAAAGTAATATCAACTTCCACCCCTAATTCTTTCGCAACTTCAAACAATACGTATTTCCTTTCTCTTAACAGAAACGCCATGATACACTAATACACACAAAACCAAATCCAAACTTAATCGTTGCAAAAATTATACAAAGACTCAAGGTAAACTAACAATACACTAGACCCAGACTAAATTATATTTAACAAATATGTGAAAATCTAACACAGTAAACTACACAACATTGTACCTCCAACGCAACAAGTATAACTACTGTATACTAAATTTCACAAATCTAAAACTACAACAATACCCTACACAATACTATGCAAACGCAACAAGTATAACTACTGTATACTAAATTTCACAACTCAAACAAAAATACTAATATCGCACATTTATACACTTCATACAAAATGAAAATTATTTCTAGTCTCTTATTGTTTATTTACTTTACCTAGTCTTTATATTCCTTATCTCAAAATATTACATACAAAAGCAATACTCAGTTGCTGCCACGAGAATAATCTCAATGAAAAAAGACTTACCTTAAAATTTGTAGACAAAGACATAGGAACACTCAGGGACTTGAGAAAAATGACCATCAAAACAAACGGGCAAACATGTCCTCGTAAGTCCTCGTTGATTCTACAGGCAGGAACGGGAAGACTGGAATTCTTCACTCTTCTAGCAGGCACTTTTTACTACTAGGGACTCCGGGAAAACATCTTGTTTAATCTTACAGTCCACAGATTGTGCACTGCGCATTCCATTGTAATATTCCTTTGCGTAAATAAACAGTTCGTGTTCAAATTCGTTCGTGTGTGGTCATCTCTTGCTATCGAGATACAATTTCTTTTCAAACAAATCCGATTCCAAGAAATTAGTAACTATTTCCAGGTGCAGCAAGAGATGGCGTTTCCAAATTGAGTTAACGTAACAAGTCAAGGAAGAAATTTCTAACCATTCCTTATTCCACCATTTTGTTCCTACTGTAGCCGGAGTTCAATTGTGAAACATTTTAATTCAAAACTCCTGGCTTGTTGTTCTTTCGGCGATATTTTTCTAAAAGATATTGTCACAATTCAATTGATGAAAAATTATAATTCTTTTTTTGTGTGTACTAAGCTTAAAAAGAAATTTTCGAAGTGTAATATTTCAAATTCATGTATATTCAAAAGAGTTATATCTGCTATAGTATATGGTTATTTCAATGTTTAATTGATTGTTGTTCGATTATTCTTAAGTGGCAAATTACTTGTGTGTTTCTGCCATTGTCATTCCTGTAACAAATGTAACAAAAAACTTAAGTTTCGTTTTACCTCGCTTGTTTGTTAAATTTCCTATTCATATATTCCGTAGTAATTCTTTTTGGAATTTCTCCCTCTCTCTCTCTTCCCCCCCTTCCGCGGCGCCAAAGGAAACATATCTTTTTCGACGAGACAATTAGTCATTCGCGAGCAGCTGTGTGTTTATTATTTTTTCTTCAAATTATTCTTTTTGATACATTCAAATGGATGTTGAGGTTTTATTGAAGGAAAAAAAAGAATCTTTAATGCTCGATAACAAAATTGCAAAACAAAACAGAAGAGGAAATTGAGAAATTAAATTATGTTGGTTTATTGGGACGTAAAAATAGATTCTTAGAATTTAGAACTGAAGTAAATGATATTTTGGATTTTATTATAAGTATTTGCGGGGAAAAGGATGAGGAAACTTCTTGTACGGAAAATGACGACATTTTAGATACGTTAGAAGCAATACTTGTCGCTATAGACACTCAGCTTGCTCCTGCTGTAGTTAATTCCAATATTGAGGTTAAAAACCAAGATTCAAACCAAACTTCAGTCTCAGTCCAGTCATCAGAAGTGAAACTTCCTACATTATCCTTACCTATATTTTCTGGTGTAACTCAGGAGTGGCTTGCATTTTCTGATCTTTTTGAAGCTGCAGTTTCCAACAATAAAAATTTAACGGGAGTGCAAAAGTTGCAATATTTAAAGGTTAGCTTAAAGTCAGATGCATTAAAAATAGTAAATTCTTTATCCATTACCAATGATAATTTCGAAATTTCTAAATGATAGATACTTTAATAAAAGAGAAATTATGTCCTCCTTAATTAAAAAGTTTATTAACATAACGCTCTTAAGTGGAGAATCCTCCACACAAATTCTAAATTTGATAGATTCCACTAAGGAATTTGTAAGGATGTTGGAGTCCTTTGAATATCAGGTTGACCCAACTTCAGATACACTCTTAATGGACGTTGTTTAAGCTCGATCCAAATTGCAGAACTTGGTTTGAGAGAACCTTTTCAACAGATGTCATCCCAAACTTGGCTGAATTGTTGCAATTCCTTGCAACACATGCGAGATCCATTGCGAGTTTAACTACTAAGAGAAATGTTCAAAGAAAGTGGTGTGTCCAACTGGTCGTGTCCAACGCCCAGTCACAATGTCTTTATGTAATGCAGAACATACATTATTGAGATGTGATACGTTCCTAAAACTGTCAAACCAAGGCCGTTCAAATTTCGTTAAAACGAATAATGTGTTGCTTTAACTGTTTAACTCAGTTTCTCAGTGTGAAAACTTGAAAAAGCAAATTTAGATGTAAAAAGTGTAAGAAACCCCACCACAGTTTACTTCATATTGAAAATGTTAGTGCTAAGGAAAAACAGGGTGCTGTAAACGTACTAAATTCTAGAGGACTTTCTGTCAGCGCCCCTGTGTTTTCGCCTGTCCCTGTTTCAGGTACTAGTGAGCCAAATGAAAATTCTAGAGTTGTACAGTCGGTCGAAAAAATAGTTGAGCACCGTGACTCTTTAAAAAAATGACTGGAAATGGAAAATGACCTTTTTTGACAAATGCCCACAGGATTTTTTTAAAGGTTCGTAATTGCGATATTTTGTGATGGATGCAATGTATTGCTCATTCATTCGGCTCCAAATGAAATGTATGCATCTTGGTGAAAAAACGGGGGACCAGCCAACTCAACGAGACAAGCCCTTCAATCTCGGCGGGAAAAGCAGGGGGATGTGCCAACTCAACGACACAAGACCTCCAATTTTGGTGTGTGAAGACGGCAATTATTAACAGGTAAGTCTAATCTATATTATTCTAACCTTGGTGTATTCATTAACCCGTAAAAAAGGGGGACCACCCCCAATTTTCGGACTTGAAGATTTTGGCTAAAACATTTGTCGATAATACTGCTAGAATCTGAGAATATTAATCACTTCAAATCCTAACAGTCTTAACGAAACACATTTAAAATGCTCCATTAAAATATGACTGAATGTTTCGCTGCTGGCCTTTTATACTCTAATGTGGTCACGTGAAGTGATTTATATTGGCTGGCGCATGTTGTGATTCTTCCAACGTTGGCATATTGTGTGTCTTGAAAAAAGGGGGACCAGGTCGACTCTTGTGTCGACTCAAACCCCCTTTTTTCGGTAAAATTCTTTTTCACTCACTCTACTAGATGGGCAGTCTATTTTTTGCATTCAGCCTGCAGCTTGTTAAAATGCTGCAGGTATCACGCAAATCGATAGGATTTCACCATGGTGCACTCGCATATATCATAGCCCTCATGCACCTCATCGTGCAGGTGGTCAGACAGAGTGCGGTCATTCAAATCCCGGAAATGGGGCAGCATTTCCAGGTTGATGGTAAAAAGTCTCAGCTTTACAAAAATTTTCCGCTGGTCTGATCCCTTGACGACGATGAGGCCTCTGTTTCCTTAGGCCAGGTGACAAAACTTACCCCTGACGCAGAAAGCCAGGTATTCCAGAAACACTGATCCGGGTAGGTGGCATTTCAAGCTGAGCCGTTCATTAATGTACCTGTTGGCTCGGCTGTCTCTGGCGGTCGTGAGGAATTTGGAGTGATCCACTTTGATGCAAATCACTTCTGGATCTTTGCCATCCTCCGGAATGCTGGCAATGGACAATTCGATAGGGACAGGCTGGCCACCATGGTAAAACACGTTAGCGTGGGCGAAAAAGGCTAAGTGAGACATGTTGCTGAGTGAGAATGTCCCTGGTGGCTGAGCGCTCGCCTTTTATACTCTGCTGGGTCACGTGAATCAATTCCTATTGGTTGATACTTTCCAACCTTGAATCATCAGACATTCATTGCATCAAACAGCACGATTCAGCGCCAAGGTTCCACAATACAGATGAATCTAATCTTGGTGCATCAAACAGCGCCTTCAGCACAAGTTTTTAAAATGTCCATTCCAATCTTGGTACACTTTTTGACCCGAAAAAAGGGGGACCAAGTCGACTCTTTTGTCGACTCGATCCCCCTTTTTCCGGGACAATGTTCATTTACTGTGTCAATACCGCAACTTTGTACATCCATTCAGTATGCAGCTTATTAAGCTGCTGCAGGTATTTGGCAAATTGGTAAGATTTTAGCATGGTGCAGCACGAAATGTCCTCTTCCTCGTGCACACCCTCATGCACGGGGTTGGGAAAGGTTCCATCGCAAATGTCTTTGAATTTCGGCAATGCCTACAGGGAGGGCCATGTCAGTCCGAGCTCTTGAAAAAAATTTTGTTGCTCCACTCCTTTTACCACCATCAGACCCCTGTTGCCTCGGGCCAGCTGATTAAACTTGCCCCTCACGCAAAAGGGCAGGCATTCCACGGGCACACACTTGGGTAACGGGTGGTGTACCAGACGAAGACGGGCATTCTCTTGGCAGTTGGATCGAACATCTTTGGGTTTGGAAGTTTGCCCGGCATGATTCACGGTGATGCAAATCACTTCGGGATCGCTACCATCGCTGCGAATCATGGCAATGGACAATTTGATGGGCACTGGCTTGCCATCGTGATGAAACACGTTGGCATGAGCAAAATAGGCTGGTTGACTCGAGACAGACATGTTGCTTTAATTTTAGAAAAGCAGAATATGTCTAACGGCTGGTTGCTGTCTTTATATATACTCGAGGAGCGTGACGTCAGATGGCATCCCATTGGCCAAAGCCTTTTCATGCGAGCGCTGCACGTGTTTTCCAAAGCCCGCTTCCAAGGTTGCAGACCCACCATGCGCCAAGGGACATTGTCGTCTCGATGCATTTCCCAATCGTCCAACCACGTCAACCATTTCACGTACACGTCTGTTACTCGAGTGCAGTCTGTAAAATCCAAAATATACGCATCCGTAGTTTGAGGTTGATGGGCCTCCCAAACTCGGAGAGAGGGAGGACGACCCACTTGAAAGAATCTCAACTCGACCCCTTTGTCCCAGGTCAGATCCAAATAACTCGTAAAAACAATGACCGTTTTTCCAAACGACAGAGGAATGTGCACAAAGTTGGGTTCAAAAATGATGGTATAAGGATAATCTTGCTCATAATACGTGACTCGATCTGGCCACCGACCCAGATTTCCAAACACAATAGTGGTGCGATGTCGACACTGGTCCAATAAACTTTTTACCGAAACCATTTGTTTTACATACACTTTTCTCCATGCTTGGTATTTTTTGGACAAAAAAATGAGACGGGTTTCAGGCAAAAAGGAAATTTATTTACATCAAAATAATATTTACAATATTTACAAAAAAAATTCATTACATGCAAGATTAATTGCGTATAGACAGATCCAACGGTTCAATCACTTTAAACCCAGTAGTTCTTTTCACTTTCTTTTTCACCGTATGGACATGACCGTATGGTCATGTCCATAATTGTTTCTTGTTGCTCTATGGCCAACCCTGTTTCAAAATGATCCAAGAACGAGATGAGATCATTACTCTCGTCAAACAGGGAAGGCACCGTATCAAGCACCTGGGGTTCTTGCGTATGGGCCGGGGGAATCCCTTGTTGCGAGTAGTCTCCAAATACGGATGCCATGATTTGATCCATTGAAGATTCGTCCGTAAGGGTTGGCTCCAAAGTCTCGACCACAGGTGGTAAAATAATCTGCACAGGAGGTCGAGGTGGATCTGGTAGAAGGATTTGAGGTGTTGTCAGCTCAGGTGTCACTGGTATCTGCACAGGAGGTTGAGGTGGAATCGGCGCAGGTAGATCTGGGATCTGTGGTCGAGGTGGATCTGGTAGAAGGATTTGAGGTGTCGTCAGCACAGGAGGCTCTGGAATACTCAAGGGTTGAGGGGTGACCAAGGCAATGGAAGGTCTGGCAATCAACACAGGAGCCACAGGCGGTCTGATGACGGGTGTGATAAACACTCTGTTCCTCTTGGAGGAAGGCCCGGGCTGTTCCAAAGGTCGTTTGTTTGTCTCTGAAGGTACATGAGCCAGGGTAGGAGGAGGTAGCTTGTAGGCCTTTTGATCAAACCGTTTCATTTTTTTCTAAAATCCCCCAGGTTAAATCCATTCTCCTTGAACTGGGGGAGAATGATTTCGGGGATAATGTCCAAACCAAACACAGTCTTTTGAACCGTCAGCAAGATGTAACGGGTTACAGCCGGGATCGGGTTTACGGTGTGGGGTTACAACACCATTCGATGATAGAGCATCTGGTCAAATGGTTCAAAGCTCCTCCTAAACAAATTAGGATTGGCTCGACACCTGAGACTGGAAGAAGGAAATTTATAGATCAGCATGGGGACGTTGGTCGTTTGAATAAGATGAATCTCACCGGATTTTACCGTTTGGAAGCCAAAAGTAAAGTCTTTTTTCACAAAAAACATGTTTTTAAAAATGTACACCATCCTCTTGTCAGTGTTTTTCAGGGGTCTATCGGGATTTCTCAAAAGTCCGTTGGAGATAACCTCCCACAAGACATCGTCGAGCCTGAATTCGTTCACGTGCTTCGCCTCCATGATGGCACGCTTGAAATTATCCTCCAGTGTCTTTTTAATGGTACCAATTGTCTTTACAAAACAAGACAAAAACACGTTTCGTGTTGGTTTCCTGGTAAGTGATGCAAGCACGGACTTGGCCCTGCTGAGCGGCATATTCCAATGCGTCTGGTTTCTCGAGCAGCATCACGGGCATCACGATCGTTTAAATGTGCTCGGGGAAGGCATCGATTTGGTCCATCGTGCACTGATGTGAAGCGTCGAGTCGAGTCTTCTTTTATACTTTTAAACAGGGTGTGGGCGGAGCCATCTGTAGTCAATCATGAGATTTTGAACCAATCCCGAGTGAAAAATGGGATGGATGGGTTGATGCAAAATAGCACACATGCCTTGCACGGCAATCCAACGATGACATGTTGTCTGATTAAAAAACGGACGATGCCCCAGCTCGTGACCATTTGAATTTAAAAGCATCCCAGGGGTTCACTTGAATGGGCTCGAGGAGCTCCAATTCGCTTGGACTTCCTTAAAGTTTTGTCTAGAATGTTGGTCGGTGACACAAATGTTACCGACATTGAGATAGTGTAAAAATTTAAACAGTTGGTTTGAACATTCCCGATCCATGGCAGACGAGACGACTTCATTGGTCAGCATGAAACCGCTATTTCTAATACACAACACGGCCGAACCTTAGCTGTGGGAAAAAATTTGGGCTTTTTCCTGGGAAGTGGGCATCAATTGCTGTGCATAAGGGGGTCTCCGAAACACTCTGGGCCTTTGATACGGGGGCCTGAAATCGGGTCTTCTATACAACCTGGGATTTCGTGGTCTTCGTTCCTCATTCCGTCTTTCCCTGTATCGCGGAGAACGATGAATAACGGAAACACAAGCTTCTTGACATGGGTCTTCTTGGCAGGTGGATCAGGTGATTTAGAAACAACTGGTGGCTTAGAAACAATTGGTGGTTTAGAAACAACTGGTGGCTTAGAATCCACAGAATCTTTCAAAGGTGACTCGGAAAGCCTAGATTGCTCCATGGGATCTTTCAAAGGTGACTCGGAAACCGTAGATTGTTCCATGGGTGGTAACGAATCATAAATCACATCTTAAGATGGTTCATGAGATGGAGAAGCCACTGGAGTCGGTGGCAAAGGTGAAACTGGTGTTGACACACTGAACATGTCAATAAAATCATCATAGTCTGGGGAATTCATTTTTGTAGCAATGAGTATCATGAGATGAGAGAGAGCTTTTAAACTCTACTGTCAAAAAATATTTTAATACTAAAAACACACACACACACACAAGAAAAAAAAATTTTTGAAGGTTGTAATCATCTTCCATGTATATTTATTTTTGAATGCCACCAAGTTTGTTCAGTCTGAAAAATTTGCGAGTGAACGAGAAAGTTGAGAGAGAGCTGAAAGAGGTCGAGATAATCTTTTTACTCGACTGTTCCAACGCCATAGATTGGAAGAGATACTGTCCATTTTTTCCCTGTAATACCCTTTTCAATACTTTATTTTCGCGTGACGTACCTTGCAATTTAGAGTTTAACTCATTTTCTTTGGTTTTCCAATCTTGTTCATTGGTTTTCAAGACGTCATTTTCCTCCTTCAATATATCTTTTTCCTTTCGAATCAGCTCATTTTTAGCTTTCATCTCGTTGAGTTTGGCCTTTAATATCACCTTTTGGTCCATGGTACACTTTTTTTTTACTTTCTTAATTTCCTTCGTCGTATTTTGTTGTTTGCGGGACAATACGTACATTTCGTCTCTAATCCACTGAAATGAACACTGTTGGTCCTGTAAATGCAATTTTTTGTTGCCGTATAGATTCAAATACAATTCCTCCGTTTCCTCGTAACGCGGATGAAGGGGAATCAAGCAGTTTAAAAACTTCCAGCCCGTCACGTGGATGGGTACCTCCCATCTCACATTATACCATGGATCCGGTACACGCTTGTTAACCTTTTCCCAACTGGATACATTTTTATAGCCTAGTTGCTCCAACACTAATTTTTCTATACCCCCTGGGAATAGGGTACAGAGAATGGCAATATTATGCGGGTGCAAGGGCTGATTGATGTGAAAGTGCGATAAATTTACCGAATCCATCAAGTTGTCAGGAATCTCGTTCTTGTCACACGCGGATTTGGGTTGACTCACGTACATTATGGTCCGCACCAGATGAAATGCATTTCTTGGCCCGACCGCAGTTTGGAAATTCATAACGAATTTTTCCTTTCTACACGTCTTCAAACAAACTCCCTTGTTCGCACGCCAGAATCATATGTCGATGTTAGATTTTTTCCTTCTCATTCACCAATCCATCGCACAGACACCAAAAGGGCAATATGACACATTGATTTCGAATCTTTTCTATCTCCTTACGAAATGTATCAAAAACATCATGTTTTACCATAATGTGAAACCCCATCAAGTCTTGCTCAGATAGCGCTGAACAATCCCCCACACATCTTTTCCCAAGCAATTCTGAAATGTTAACCCCTCCTCCCACAGTTCGGGTTTTTCCAACAGTGAATCGTAAATCAATCTGTCGCTCAATCTGTCTTTGCGACGACCCCGCATTCCACGAGACACGGGACGAAAGAGTCTACATCCACACACTACTTCCTTCTCTGTCTCCTCTTCTTCCGTTTCCTCATTTATCTTGGCATCCTCTACGAAACGTTACAAACATGCTGTGACATGGTTTACGTTTTCGGGACGATTCTTTTGCCCGTAAGGCCATTGTTTCCTTCCGAAACAAAACAGGTATTATTTACGACAGTCCAGATTATATTTTTGGGCTGCATGTTTACTATAAAAGTGACGTACGGTCATTTGCTCCTGACATTCAGGGCAACACACGAGAGTGCTGGACCATCTACCGAGATGTCTGTACAAAGAAGTAGAGGGTTTGAACATGTCGCTGTCCAAAAGTGATTATGTAATAAGTGAGCACTGACCTTATTTATTAATTTGCCTTGGGGAAAAATCCATATTTGATTTGTTTTATGCTTCGCTCGTTGCATGCTTGGTCTGATTCCATTGCATGCTTGGTCTGATTCCATTGCATGCTTGGTCTGATTCCATTGCATGCTTGGTCTGATTCCATTGCATGCTTGGTCTGATTCCATCGCATGCTTGGTCTGTTTCCCTTGCATACTTGGCCTGTTTGGGTCTCCCCGTTTCTCCTTTCCTCATTTGATATTTGGAGTTTCCCCATTTCACACTTGGCCCATTTGAGTTTTCCCGTTTGAACAATGTGCATCTCTTTTAAACGATGTACACCTCCTTTGAGCGATGCATACCATCCTTCGAGCCTTGGAAGAAGACGGGGAGCGATTGAAACGCCTCCGTCCAACGTTGAATGATCTCTACTGTCTGGTGGATTCCATTCCATTGTGTCATTACAACTTTGTCAACATTTGTTCCAAATCTTCGGAATTCTGTATCCAACTCGATTCTTTTCATGATTCTTTTAAAACCATTTCCATCCTTCAAAATGGTTCGATTTTGTTTCAAATCTCTTGTATTTATCTAAAAAAATACACAAAATTTCACTCTTTACATGCCTATTTACCTGCTAAACCCATGCCCAAGTAACGATGCCCAAATCCGTGGCTTATATTTTAATAAGGAACCTTTGAGTTTCTGGAATATGATGTCATGAGTTTATGTAATAATAAGGGGAATGTCTTGATGAAAATATAAAGAATAAAAAATTATAAATAATTTAATACAAAGAATAAAATATTAAAAATAATTTAATGAAATGACTGAAAAATTAAAAATAATTTTATAAGTACAAATAAATTTCAACAATGGCGTAAAAATATTTGCCAATGAAAAATCTTTTCATAACGTTGCCGAGAGGAGGGACCCAAAAAAATGAGAGATCAATTACTGGTCCCGAGCTATGCTCCTTTCCAGTAATCATTCTCCCATTTTTCTGGGGCTCAACATGGTGTTTATGGGTCTATATACAATGCTCTGCAGGTGCTGCGAGTGTCCAAGTGTTGTAAAAGGCACTTTTTGTGAAACACATGTCCACACTGCGTTTTTTCTTGTTTGTGTATAGGAGTGAGGCAGATGGGGCATGCATCGGGCACTTGAAACACGGTATTGGGCCATTTCTGCCCATAACACTCTTCCAACACCATTTGATCCAATTGAATCCAGAAGGCTAAAGTCTGTGGACCCTGCGCTGTCCACGCCTTGGTTACCCAAATTGTATAATTTGGGTTTGCCAATGACAGTCCACACGGCTTGGATAAAGGCTCCTTTTCCTTTCCTAGCCTCCTGTTCCAAGTAATCGTGGAAAAGGTCTGCGGGTTCCAGGTACGCATAAGGCTCGAGCGAAGGAAAGTCCCGGAGGTCAAGATGTGGAAACAGCTGACGAATCCTTTCAACCAGGTCCACGGTGGATCTGAGAGCAATGATATCGGAAGGTTTCAGGGCATTTACATGGGATCAAAGCAGCACCATAAAATTGATGCAATCGTCAAGGTCTGCTCCTGGGTACAGTGAAAGATTGAGCGCAAAGACATTGTCGTCTTCCATGTCTCATGAATAAAATGATGCGACTGGGCCCTGCTTTTATAGTAGACAGAAGGCAAAAGTGGCTTCTCATTGGCTACTGATAAGAGACTTAATTGGATTAACCTTGACCAGAGGAGCTGTGTATTACATGGCATGACCAAAGGAGCTGTGTATTTAATGGAATGTGGCCGTTTCAACCTTGGACACATAAATATTATTTTGAGAGAGTGTTGCGTGTAATAGAGAGTTCCAACCTTGGCATAAAGAGGAGCCCAAAAAGGGAAAATTATTACAGAGTAAACATTCTCCCATTTTTTGGGCTCAATACAGTGTCTAAGGTGCCATCAGTGGGTTGGGTGTTCTGCAGAGAGGCAGGTGTTGCTCACGTCCAGGTGTCGCAGGAGGCAACGCAAGTGAAACGCATGACCACACTGCGTCTTTTCTCGCCAATGCATCGTGCTGAGGCAAATCGAACATGAGTCTGGCACTTGAAATACACTATCGGGTCATTTCTGCCCAAAACACCCGTCCAACACCGCTTGAGCCAATTGAGTCCAGGTGGCCAAGTTTTGAGCACCATATTGTCTCCAAGCCTTATACACCAAACTGTATAATTTGGGTATGGCATATTGAGTCCACAGGGCTTGGATGAAGGCGCCTTTTATTTTGGCGGCCTCTTGCTCCATGTAATCAGTATCCAGGTCGGCAGGCTCGAAGTACACATAAAGCTCGAACCAAGGCACGTCCTGGGGCTCGTGGTTCGGTAGGCCTTGTATCACCAAATCAATAATGTTAATGGCATAGATGGTTTCTAGTTCAATCACCTCGGAAGGTTTCAAACGAATTAAAACGGTCCGAAAATTCATCATAAAGTTGATGTTATCACCAATGTCTGCCAATGGTACAAGGCAAAATGCGGTGTGAAAGCTAAATCGTGTCCCATGTCTCAAGAGTAAAATTATGCGACTGGCTTCTGAACCCTGCTTTTATAGTAGACGGAAGGAGGAAGTCGACTGATAAGGAAATATGTAAAATTGATAAGGGCTTTCAAGTATGAAATGAAAGAAACAGACACATGTTTGAACAATCAATCATTTATTGACACCATTTACATTTGTGGGTTGAATAATGAACCCATTGTTACCCAATTTCATGAAAGGATGATTTCTGGGCACCAACAAAACAATGTTTTTTTAAACTTCCGTGGGTTCCTGTTTGATGGCCTGTTTTATTGGCCTGTGGTTGTTCCATGCGCATCTTGCCGAAATCCAGACGTTTGACATGAAGGTAGGGGAAAATTGTTTGGGTACTCTTGTCACAACGAGTGATCAGGGGGAATCACCTCCACTGTAATTACGGAAACAAAGGGATTCACCATCTCCAAAGGTGGTCTGTCAGGTTCCGCAGGTGGCATTTTTTCAGTTTCAGCAGTTCTTTCCGGTTCAGCAAGTCTCTCAGGTTCAGCGGGTCTCTCAGGTTCAGCAGATCTCTCAGGTTCAGCAAGTCTTTGAGCAGGTGGAGTAGGAATCCTCTCAGGTAGAGATAGCCTCTCAGAGTTCCACAGAAGGCCTTGCCTCAGCCCTCAAGCAGGCCTCATATACCATCTGTATTGATGGTTTGGATCCGTTTTGCATCCGACGCATGTCCTGCACCTTTGGATAAAAGTTTGGACCCACAGTCTCACCAAGATTGAATTGGGGATGGGAGAGTCTTGGACAAGCAAGACGGGAGATGTTTTGTAACTCTCCACAAACAGGTTGCTAGGGTTCTCCACCATAGCAGAGCCCGCATTGAGACTGATGGCAAAACTCGTGGCCAACGACGACAGTTCGGCATTCAAAATGTTAAAGATGACATCGGGAGTCACCAGTTTTGACTTTTGCGTCATGATTGGATACTGTTTGTGGGCCGGCAACACATCTTTGTCTTGAATGATGAGGTTGTCGAATCTTTTGGCAAATTCGTACACTTTAGAACGACCGAGTAGGGCTCCAACATCCACCAGTCTAAAGTACAGCTTGACATCCTTTCCAACCATAGCATCTAATGGATAGTGTTGATTAGGCAGGAGAATTTTTAACCACATGATGACTCTTGAAGAAACACTGAGAGGGAATGAATTGCAACGGAAGGCTGTCAAACTTTTATACGCTCTCTCTCAAAAAAAATTTTTTTACATGGTTGAACAGATAACATTTTACAGCTTGCCAAGCAGGGTGCTTCATTTTACATTCCGTGAAGAATTTCCCTGGTGTTGGGAAAAACCACTTCTGACATAATTGTACATTGTCTGCCAACGTACGCTAGTTTCGTCTATCATGTGCATGGCAAGGAGTAAATATTCTTTTCCATTTTGTAAAATTTCCTCCAATTTTGCTTTAGTGGGTTTGGCGTGCAACATTCGTTCTTGAAACACCATTGATTCCAACAAAACGCGGATGGCTTTATCATGGGTTGGCTCTTCTCCCCGACCACACACTAAGCAATCCGGTTGACAAGAGCACGGATCCGAAACGACTAGCAGGGCGGTAATTGCGAAATGGGCACGATAAATTTTCAAAAGGTACGATAAATTGATAAAATTTCAAAAGGCACAAATGCAACTGTCAAGATGAAATGATTATTGTATGAAGGTACTAAGCTTATAAAGTGTTAAGTGAATTTAAAAAAAATTTTATGGGGGTTATAAGGAACTACTTTGCAGCTCTAAACTAATTTCTTAGTTTCCTTGCAACTTCATTTGCTGTTTTGAAAGCATTCACAATTATGGCTTCTTCCTTGAACACTTTAATCTTTGAATTGAAAGAAAATATTGTCCCAGGTATGCTCCAAGAAAATGTCTCAAATTTGTCGTCTTATAGACGAAGATTGGAATGTTTAGCGGGTATATTGAAATTTCAAGGACTCTTGAAACTGTATCCCGTTCCCGTCAAGATGGTAATGAATGAAAATAAATTTCACATTACGGACTGCGTCTGGAGTACGGAAAACTGCACTGAAGGACCAGACACTTGTGAATGTTATTTTTTTATTTAAAGAACCCGAGAAGTATTTTATTGTGAAACAATTTGATTACGTCGTTGTACGGGATGGATCAATACATCGCAAGGATTGTTTGAGAAAATCCCTTTGTCAATGTGGGAAAATGACATCTCTATTTTAATAATCAATTCCAATAATCGTTTCCAAATTTAGTTAACGTAACAACAAGTCAGGTAAGAAATTTTTAACCATTCCTTATTCCACCACATCTCATAGTGGACTGTCCAAAAATCAGGCAGGCACACTTCATCACTGGAAGGAACGGAAACCTCTTGTATCAGGCACTCCGAAGATCAGGCTTCATTAAAACTGTCTCATCACAATCACACACGGCTGACAATTTTTTCTATTTCGACTAAAAACTAAGGATTCGGCATCTATTTACTCACATGTCGGATCCATACCGCTGCCGCCACTTTAAATTAGCTGTAACGTCGTGGACAGGTATCGTGGAAGCAACGTCACAGTCAAATGTAGATATAAAAGAAAATTTATCTTCTCATCAAATTAATTATCATTGATGCAATAAAGCAAAGTCTCTGTGTCAGGCCGGTGCATTCCGTTTATTCCATAGGATAAATAAATCACTTCACCGCACTACTTTGTCCGAAGAACACTTGCCCTTATTTCCAAGAAGTTTGTTCGATAACTCTTACTACTCAACCGGCATTTATACTCTTTCCTCCACCCGAAGAAATCATTTGACTCCTACAACGCCAACGGCATTCCTTCTCTTTCTTCCGTCCAGAGAAATAAATTCCTTCTAGCTCCGAGCCTGATACCGGCTCGTCTCTGCTCTCTCCAAGTCCATCTCTTCCACCTCCTTCTCTCCAAGCCGTTTGTCCAAACTCTTTTTTTTTCAGGGCTCTCCTTCTCCTCCTAACAAAACCTTTTAAATGCGAGGAATGGACCCACACCACGCCTCTCGTCCCTTATCATTGGCAGGCCACAAAAGTCTGTCCTCGTCCCTGGATCTCATTAGTGTCCTATTGGTGCGGAACACATAAATACACTCCCGGTCAATCTGGAATGTAAAGACGCCAGTATTCTCGTGAAACAGATGGACTTTTTCTTCATCACACCACCTATGTTCCATAAACCTATTCTCTCAACACCTGTCAAGGCGTCAGTATTCTTCTCATACAGGCTTCGTCTATTGTCAATAGGTGCCGGTGGCACCCCTTTGGCTATTATGACTGCCAGTCTGGGGGCCGGCACTTCTGCAAGGTCAAACAATAAACAATGTCTCCACGGCCACGTGCACTGGTCGCTCAGCCAGCTGCTCTGAGCGATAAAACTTGGCGTGAATAGAAGGGTGGGGTTCGCCCCCAATCGAAGACGTCACACATGAAACATTGCATTTATCATGTTCTCCAAACACGTGAGGTGGTACATTTCTTAAGCTGCAAGCTAACAAAGAAATTAAATCAGTTGTTGGTTTTTATTGATAGGTATAGTGTGATCCTTTATTATTGCTCGTGTGCCATAAATTATTCTATGCATATTTTTAAAAAAATTTGCGAGTTTAAATGCTTTTTTTCCATTGAATCTCTTCATATCACGTTGAAACGTATCCAATGCTCTGCCGAATCTTCTAACAGCATGATAGACTCACTCAACCTATAACATTTTTAATAACATAGAAGTAGTTTTCACTCGATCGATTTTCCCAAGCGAATTCAACTGAAAATGCACTGTTTACTGCATGCAATTTCTATGGATTTTAGCCAAAATCGAGAATGGTACCTGATCCATTTGTCGATTTCAATTTGGAGTTCTTTAAGGCCGTATCCCACGTACATTTTTGGTACAATTTTTTCAAGCAATTTTTCGTCCTACTGAGGTTGAAGGGTTGCAGTAAGCAAAACGTCATGCTCTGACGTCATCCGCGCTTTTTCACCACATTGAAACATTATTCGCCGATTTTTCTGCTTCGGAAACAACCATCCATTATTATTTTTTATATACCGCTTGAGCTTTTATTGACAGTCGAGAACAGATATGGCGTTTGACGATCATGTAATTCTTGCGCTTAGATTTGCTGCTATTTGTGATATTGAAATAAGTTAAGCCAACAAAAAGAAAAATTTGGCAGAGGAAGTGGCTGCAACGGAGAATACAATTAGGATGCTACGAGAATTTAATGAAGGAATTAGCTCTCGAAGTAAGTCTTTATCTTTTTTTTCATTATACTTAGCTACAGTGGTGGCTCGTGGATAGAAAAGTGGGGGGGGAGCCCAAACCTTATAATTTCTTTTAGTTGTATATTTCTTTTGTAGAAAAATACTTTAAAACTACAAAAAAGTAAGGGAGCCCAGACCCACCCTTCCATGAGCCGCCACTGCATAGGTATAAGTAATGTTTATATATTTGTATGTGCAAAGTGAACATGCATATTTATGAAAGTTATGCATATAATAACATTGTTGAAATTTATTTTATCTAAAAATCCTTAAATATTTTCTTATTTATAGGACAGTGAAAGTTACGAATGGATGTTTCAACTTTTGAGAAGCTCGTAGCTCTAATTTCTCTTAGTATCTAGAGAAAGAATACATCAATGAGAGGAAGGCAATTCCTGCTGCCAAGAGGATTGCGTTAATATTGAGATATCTTGCAACAGGTATTACAACATATTTAATTATGAATCAGGGGTACCATTTGATAGAAATTTTGCTTTTCTAGATCAATAAATTTATATTATTCAATTTCTTCAATGCATTAAAAACATTTTTTATTCATTTCAGGTGAAACGCAATCCTCTTTGAGTTATCAGTTCTGGATAGCCCAAAATACCATATATCTAATACTAGCTGTTTGTGCAACCATTTATCACCCTTTAGGGTCAGAAATCCAAGCCCCTGTTCCAAAAATGAGTGGAAGATGGTCTCAGAAGAATTTTGGGCTAAGTGGAATTTTCCATTGTACCTTGGTGCAATGGACGGAAAACACATACGAATAAAACCCCCATCTCATTCAGGAGCAACATACAGAAACTACAAGGGGTTGATCAATATCGTGTTGTTGGCCCTTGTAGATGCCAATTTAAAATTTTTGTACGTTGATGCTGGCACTAATGGATAAGTTAGCGATGGAGAAAATCTAAACTGAGGCAAACCTTTACAAATGGGGATCTGAATATCCTTGAAGCAGCAGGGTTACCAGGATCGGCATCTAAATTTCCATTTGTCATTGTGGCTGATGCCTTTCCGTTGATGCCAAATATCATGAAACCCTATCCGGGCAGTAATTTAAGTAAGGAATGCTTAGTTTTTAAAAATAGACTTTCCCGTGCTCGGAGGGTTTCAGAAAATGCATTTGGCATTTTAGCTGCTCGCTTCAGGGTATTTGGCACCACCATTTTGACGTCTGTGCCAAATACTAAATTAATTGTGTTAGCTGCCTGTTACCTTTACAATTTTTTTTACTAACAGGTCAAAAAATACATAGATTCCTGAAGACTGTGCAGACAGAGAGGATATTTTGAAGGGAGTTTTAACTGAAGGGAACTGGCGGCAAAACACTAATCAACTTATTTCTTGCCAAAGGATCTCTAGCAGGGGATCCAATTATGCAAAAAATGTCAGGGACAGATTTTGTAATTTTTTTAACGCTGAAGGAGCTGTACCCTGGCAATATAATAATTATACATTGCATTAATATTTTTTAATAAATTTATTATAATATATTAATGCAATGTATAGTTATTTATCTTTTTATTTAACTGTAATGAAGAGAAATACTTGAATTTTATGTTTTTTCTTATTATGTTTAAATAATACATAAGTACAATTTTAATTTCTGGGGATAAAAAAAGTTATATTTTATGCTGCTTATTTTTGTGAAGAAATATCTTTAAATGATGCAAAATTAATGTATAATAAAACTGTAAATCCATATTGTTAACTTCTATTTTTTTATTCTACATGCATTATAGCGGGAATCAAATTGTTTTAAAAATATTGTACTGTGTGGCATGCTGAATCATATTGGTAGATTGGTTTGGCACACCAAAGCTAAAACGTTCCCACCCCGGTTATATATAAAAACTATCACCCTCCATTTAATTTTTCCATTAAAAAAATATTCTGTTGTGTTATCACTGTCAAAAAGGAACTATTAATAAACATTTTTGTTGAACCAATTACAGTAATATGCATTGCCTTTTTATTGTCATCAAAACAAAACTCGCATTTTAAAACAGAACTTTTGCATTGCAAAATATAACTTTTGTAATATAACATAAGCCAATAAAAATGAAGTTAAAACAATATACAACTTTACTTTTTATTTGGTACTAACAAACAGCAAAATATTTTATATATGTAATAACTTACACTAATATCTGCTCTTAATTCGAATCTCCTTTATTATTAACATCTAATTCATAAATCCTATTTTGAAACACGGGGCTCAATCTTTTTTCTAAAACATTATTTTGGTATATTTATTACTGATTCTTTAGACCACGGGTGACCAGCCTTTTTGGTAAGAATTCCGCTATCTGATAATGAATCATTATGTATGCCACTTCGTACTTATACAACAAACAAAAAGATGTAAAGAGTTTATAAGTTACTTATATATTGACTAATGGAATTTTCACGCAAACAGCATATTTCTTAGGGCAAATCTGAGTAGGGAAAACATAATATATACTTGAGTTTTATTGAAAATAAACTTTTTAGATATAAAATAAATAGTCAATATACTTTCTTAATGTGGCTTTTGAATTTGTAATTTTTTTAACAAGTCATTCTATATTAAGATTAGTTCTGCAAGAAGTTAACAAAATTAAATGGTTTTAGGTGTATATTAGCTTATTTTTAACTATACTGATTTATATTATGTTTGTATTAGAAAATACTTGTTCACAAAAAACTGTTGTTCCAAAACTACAATATCTGACTGGCTAATTGTGCGGATAACAATAAACGTTTTGTAGAGAAATTAAAAGAGGATTTATGAAAAGATAAGCATTTTCATGCATCTTACTAACCACTATTTAATATCCTCTTCGCCTAGACATGTGACTGTAATTTTTTTGATACATTTTTGCAAACTTTATATAAAAACCTGTACATAAAACTTTATTATTTTCCCCTCCTTTTCTTCTTGTCAACGTGTAAAACGCGCAAGTATTTTTGTGTTGTGCTGTCCAGATATGTTTGAGTGTCACCATGAATATAAAAGCTGGATGTAAATTAAGATGTTTCTTTGGAAAAAATCTCATCTCTACAAGAACTGGGATAATGAACTACATAAAACAAACACGATTATGTATATAAATAAAATTCATTTTTAAAATTAAGTCGATTAAAATCATCGTAGCTTATATAAAAAAATTTTGTAAAGGAAAAACATTGCTAAAATGGTGTAAGAAATACATTTTATTCTAAACACTCAAAGAGTGTATTGCAGAGTTTTCGATGTATTGCTACCTGCTGCTTTGGGCAGGGCAAATTATCAAACTCGGAGGCTATGAAAGCAGCAAAAGTCTCTATGACTGTTTTTTTTTTTTTGCCCACTGCCCCCAAGCATTTTTGCATACTTTGATAGAAAGCTTCTTGATTGCTCTCAAACTTTCTTTTTTTGCTCGAGATGTTGAGGTGGACATCCGAGGTGTTGAGGTGGACACAGGAGGTGTTGAGTTAAACACCCTTATCCCTTGCGGCAGCTCACTTTGAGAAGGGGCTCTATTTGGAATGGGAGGCAGTTCCACAACATTCTCAAATAAGTCCTCATCGCTGACATTCAATGAAGTCTGTAATACATGAAAGAATTAAAAGTAGTATACATTTGAAAAGAAAAAAATAACTTCAGGGGTAAAAATACTTACTGCATTAACTTCCAGCTCCATATTGTCTAAATTTGAGGTACTATCAAGTGGTTTGATAGTATCATCAAGGAACTAGAGGCGAGCGAAGTGGCCCCACTTGGGAACCAAATCTCTTTCACCTGTTCCACTTCTAAAAGACGACAGTTTCTGTTTTTCGTTGCGGTAGTAGGTGTGGAGATTCTTAAGCTTCGCAATGCATACTTCTGAAAATAATAAGAATTTTAATTGAATTAGTAAATAATTGAATTTCTGTTGTTTACTATCTTGGGTTCTAAATACAATATTTTTTGTCTTTACATACAGTACCTAGCATATGTTAATCTACTTTAAATATTATTTTAAGGCACATTCTTTTAAATGTGTTGAATGGGGTTCCCCGAAAACACCTTATAGGTATGAGGGTTCCATGAATCGAAAAAGATTGAATATCACTGATTTAATATAGTTTTATTCAGGTAACTGTCATTTCCTGTTTAAATTTTAGAGCTGGTCGAAAAGAATGAATTATTTGTTAATTATTACTGTAGAATTCTTTAAGAAAAAGGCCTCTTAACTAAAATAACTAGGCGATCAAATAAATATTCCAGAAGTAAACAAGAAATACACAGATCAATGGATAATTTCGGAAAATTTAAAACAATTTCAGTTCCATTTTGTTTTTCAACGAGAAATCTGGTGGCGTAAAAGTAAGGTGATAAATCATCAAAATTTCAACCCAAATTAAAATTTTAATAGTTTTTCTGCAAACTTGATGAACTCTTTCATCATAATATCTCATTGTTACATAAGTGAGAAAAGTTTTGAATGTAATATTCCTTCCTGATGCAACAAATTGCCCAATTTTTTAACACGATGGATAGAGAAAAGGTAACTTGGACATTAGAAAGCTGTACTGAATTTTTTGACATACAATATTTTTTGTTATATATTTTTATTATTAATTGTATATGGTAAATTTATTAATTGCTGTTTTAAATTACTATTATGTAGTGTAACTTTGGAAAATTTATAAATACTTACACACACAAACATATACAGGTATATATTGCAAACATTTTACTCCAACATTACTAATACATCTAGCGCAGATGGTTAAAATGAAACACTTCGCAAATACTGCTGAAGATAATTCAAATGCATAACAAATAAAAATAAATAAGAGTCTGTATTACTGACTTACAAACTTTTCAATACATAGGCTGTTGCTGTAGCATTGTTGTCTACGCCAAACTGGCTTTGGCGAAATTTTATCAAAACAATCAGATCCGCTCAGAGAACAAAAGTACATATTATTTCTTAAATACAATAGACGTTACACTAATTGTTTGACTAGAAAGTAAAAAGAAAAAAAGGTATTGTTAAAAATATTTCAACTTACCTGGCGTGAAGAGAGCTTCGAGTGCCGGCCACCTCTCGCTCATCCTCATGGCGATCTGCTGAAATCCAATTTTTTTTCAGCCTCTTCGTAAAATGAGGATGCCTCGGATTCCATAGATATGGGAGCTTTTCAACCTCCTCGATTAAAAAGCTCTCCATAATCCCATTCCACTTCATCAGAAAAATCGGCGATGAGCAAACGCGTGATGAAGTCGAGGCGGCCATCTTGTCTTCGTTTAGTAGACGAAGAATCCTATTGGCTGGAATTCCAAGAAAGTTTTATTTCGAGCAATTTCTTGAGCTCACTAGCAAGAAATTGCTCTAAAGCGGTTGCTATGGCAACTGAGTAAAAATTGCTCGAATTCGACGAAAAATTGCTTGAAATGTGTACGTGTGATACGGCCTTAGAATATCTAACTCGAACAATCGTGCGGTTCAGAACCTTAAAGGGATAAGTAACAACAACAACATTTTCAATAAAAAAATAATTACATACATGAATAGGACAAATTAAAAGTAAAAAAACCCCTTTTTAAACAAACAAGCTTTTATTTAAATGGTCTAAAAAGAATAAAATAAACTTTTCTTTTAAAATTTTTTTTTTACTATCAACTTTAAAAGTCGTTATACAATTTATGATATAAAAACTTGTCGCGAGATTTAAATACTCGTATTTATTTAGTTTGAAAATTTTAAAAATTAAAATCAATCAGATCAAGTTTTTAATTTGCTTGTTTATCTACACATGTAAATCTCTCGATAATATTTTATATCATAAATTGTATAACGACTTTATAAGTTGATAGTAAAAAAATTTTAAAAGAAAAGTTTATTTTATTTTTTATACCATTTAAATAAAAGCTTGTTTTTACAAAAGTTTTTTTACTTTTAATTTATTTTATACTTTTTAGTTATCCGTGGACAGAGGATTCTCAGTCTGTTAATCTCATTCAACGCATCATTGTTGCAAGGTCGTTTGCCGGTTAATTTTGAACAGTCCAGCTAAGGGGTACTCAACCTTTTTACTCGCCAGGTCACATACATATGATAGATATTTCACTCGGGTCGCAACAAGAGGATAATGGGAAGGGGGAATAAGCACTGTTAGACGAAAACAACATAGGACAAAGCAAAATATATTAAAATATTAAAACTCATTCTTTTTTTGTTTGCTCTTACTGTAATAGTATATTAAAAACGAAAAATACATTTTTTTTAATTTCGTAATTTTAAACCAATTCTTTCAATTTTTGTACAGAATTTGGATAATACTATTCTTAAAATGAGAAAATATTTTCGTTTGATTATATTTAAAATGACGAATTTTTTTAAATGTTTTATTAAAATTTGATTATTTGTTGAAAAATCGTAAAAAAAAAGTTTTAGGAATTTTATTTTTTAAATAACCGATTCTAAAAGAGAAAACCCTGAACTTTCTTAGTCAAAATAGCGATTCAATATTACGAAAAAAGAAAATTAAATTCTTACGGAACGATTTAGAATTCATTTTCATGAAAGCTCATCCATTTTGACTCATTTTAGAAAAAATTGTAATAAATAGAAAATATCATTATTTTTTAAAAAAAAAATTATACCGTATCGTGGTGAAAAAATGATCTTTCCCATTAGGTTATTATTTTATGTCTCAGTTTGAAAGAAAGAATAAGATGGTTTTTTAAAAAAGGTCGAAAAATCGGAACATCATTAAGATTAATCCGATAAGCTGCTGGGTAGAATAAAAAGCTAATAAAGGTAAAATGTTCTCAATTAATATATTTTTTATATAATTGCGATATCGTAATATAAATCATCAAAACATGCATTGTCATCCAAACTAAACATGTATACAAAATTTCAGCTCAATCAGTTGAAGACATCAGCTTCAAAATTGAGTGTCAAGATTCCACCCGAACAAATTAATTTAGTTAATATCTTTCTAACTAATTGTGATATCGGAATATAAAGGGTCAAAACATGCATTGTCATCCAAACAAAGCGTGTATACAAAACTTCTGCTCAATCGGTTGAAGACATCAACTTCAAAATTGAGTGGCAAGATTCCACTCGAACATTTAACATTGCAAGTTAAATAAAAGCTTGTAAAATTATAAAAGAGAAGATTTCAAAAATAAGTATATATATAAGTTCATTCAACTCTTTATGTAAAACAAAGCTACAAAACTATTTAAATTCCGTTTTTTTTTTTTCTTTTTAAATTGAAGTAGTATGAATCTCAAGACATGGAGAAAGAATTTTGTCCTTACAGAAGTATAAATTTTTCATTCATTTTAAATGTTTCTTAGATGAAGATGTCCTCTTTCCTCAAAATCCTATGATTCCAACGGATGTACAATTTCAAATTAAGGCATAACAGTACCCTAAAAAATAACAAAAATATCGATTTTTTTCCTATGGCTCATATATTTGGAATGCTTGCACCAAAATTTCAGACGTAAAAATTAAATAGCTTGTAAGATACTTGAAGTTTTCTAATTCTTAATTTTAATTTCGGTATCATTTTAAAGCATTTTTGCATTTGTAAATCGAATTAATTAAAAATAGTTTTAAGCCCGACCATTTTTTCAGTGTGAAATGTCTATTAACTACAAGTGTTTCATCTTATTTAACTACATTT